>CM064492.1:46577135-47119775 GCA_032716605.1 Paralithodes platypus
CCTAGGACAAATACTTTTTGCGCTATGAATATTTGAAATGAAGAGCCAAAATGCGAATATTTACGCTTCACCCATCTCTTTTCCGCCGATGCTAGCCGGGTTCCGAGCTGTTCCCCACCTCGGCATTGGGTTATTTGCTCGGATACGTATATAACTGTTTATATCACCGTCATCGGAAAATTATGCTCTTTCTAATGGTGAAAACAAAAATAATATAGCGTTATTGGTTCGCGAGCTATGCGCAATTGTTTCCATGCACTGCTATTGTTTTGTAAATAAATGAGAATGTTTATACAGATGTTTATCTTTGCCACAATATACAACACTTTTATATAATTTTCCTTGCCAATAATTGTATAATGTTCATAGAAGACATTTCAGTCATGAAGGTTGTCAATTTTACTTACCTGATAGGGCCACAACCCTTTCCAACGAGAAGGGAAATGGCTCCTGGGTTGACACTGAAAAAACAAAACAAGAAAGCCAGGTTATCATCAAGTAATAAATTCAGAAATAATTCTATTGTACACACAAATAAAATAAAAATAATATATATATATATATATATATATATATATATATATATATATACAAGGTGTCAAACAAAATATAATGAATGGTAAAAATGTGTATGTGTGTGTGGGTATATATATATATATATATATATATATATATATATATATATATATATAAATATATATATATATATTTATATATATATATATATATATATATATATATATACAGTATATATATATATATTTATAAAAACAATATCTGATATATCTATATATATATATAGCATATATATATATATATATATATATATATATATATATAAATATACAAGGTGTCAAACCACAGAAATAGGCAGATTTCCAAGCCACCCTAGGAGGTACTGCATTTGACTCGTTATTTTTTTAGAGTGGTTTCCCCAGGAGGCCTATATCCACTGTAGTGCAAATTGTAGTAGAAATTTACTTGTGTGTGTGTTTTTTTTTTTTTTTTTTTTTATGATGATGATGAAGGTGGGTAAATGAAGGTGGGCCCCGAACATCGGTGAAGTGATGAGTGAATGAATGAATGAATTATTGAATGATTGAATGAATGAAATGAAAAGGGTGATGAAGGTGAAATGTCGTGTGATATGAAGGTGAATGGAAGGTGCATTAAAAGACTGAATGAATGAATGGGTGATAGTGATTGGAGAAGAGAAATAATGAAGGTGAATAGGAGAATGCATAAATGAATGAATGATTCGTGCAAACATGGCCCTGGCTATAAGGATCATCTGCATCGAGTTGATGGAACTTGTTGAAGCAGCGTTGACATCGATGCACGAGGGCAAACGTGGCAAGTACTTGCATCGAAAGCTCGTGTCCTTTGCGGAATTTGCCGTGTAACATTTTTCAGTAATGGCCACCGCCAATAGTTTCGTCTTTCTGTCTGGGATCTGCTGACGAGAACGTCGTTCCACAAGTTCCTGTTGGTACCCGGACATGGTCCAGTGCAACAAAAGGACGTGGCTTGGGGACAACCCCTTTCCCGAAGTAGGTTCTCCGACGGACTCGTGGTGGCCTAAGCCCTAGCTTGTAACTGTCCATTAATAGTGGACGCCAAGTTGGCAGCTTCAGTGCACGGGTGCCTTCTACGAGCGTCCACCAGCAGCAGCAGCTGCCACCCGGTGCTACTGGTGCGGGCGGGGTTGAAGTGGTAGGGACATCCAGTGGCTCATCAGCCATACAGTAGCAAACGTCCCGACGAATCCTGCGTGCAGGGCGTGGGAAGCATGTTCGCCCGAACGAGTGCTCCCGGACAGGAAACAGCCCATGGCTGAGCAGCAGCACTCATCGAGTTCTGGTGAGGGGAGGGGGATCTTCGAAGGACGTAGCTTCCCATCTCAACGCACTGCCCAACCAGCTAGGCAGGCAGCACCACGGATGGGGCTTTGCCACCGGATCATCAGGAGCAGTCAGCGGCTGGGGAGTCTGTATGGTCGTCAGCGGTGAGCGAATCGGAGCGACCCAGCCTGAGCGTTCCAGAAAGAGGATGCGTTGCCGACGCCGCCTGCCTCGCCTGAGACGGCGGCGAATATGGCTTCATACTTGGTCACTCCACCTTCCGGGCAGACTCCTGGTGGCACGCCGGACTGCGTCTCCCCGACACACCAAGGCCACTCCTGCAGGGTTGAAGTACAAACAAGGAACGGACTACGCTTTCCTGGAACGCCAGCATAGTCATCTTCTTCCTGCGAGGGGTAGAACTTCTTGAAGAGGAACGAAGGCGTGGAAGAGGGCCATTTGGATGGAAGTAGAAATACGATCTTCTTCGTCCCTTTGACCCGTCCTTCGCCTGGGAAAAATGGTGGTAGTACTGAATCATCTGATCGAAGTGATCCACCCCCACCCATGTGGCGGTCTGTAGTCTTCAAAGCAAACGGGTCTGGTGAGTAGTTAACTTGGCGACTTCCGCGTGCCACTTGCCGCGGTGTACCTTGCTTCTTGACAAAGGACTGCTTGGTGAATGGTGCTTGGTCGTGAAAAGGTGGACCCCATGTTGGACACATCCGTGTGTCTTTCCAAAAGCATCACTAGGGTTAAGGCCGTTGTTTCCATGCGCCTCTACTTGCTTATCGCGTTCAAGCTGTCGCTGCAAAATCGGGCATGTCGCGGCAAAACCGCTTCGGAAGCGTCCTCAGCGTGCAAAGGCGCAGGGGTGCCACAACACATAGAAGATGGTGGTGTGATGAGCATGTGCTGGCACAGGTCAACTGAGTTGTAAAAGTTGTCCATGTACAGCCTGTAACACCATGACCTATGCGCAGGGAGACTCCGTTAAACCCTCAACCGTTTTCTGGATAGTTTGACCAATACCAATGTAGACTTGAAAGTCATACACGAAACTAGTTGTGGACTCTGCCAGGATGTACAGCTTGATGGCGTACTTCGTCGGCTTCATCGGGTTGTAGCACTTGAATGAAAGGCGACCCTTCCTCCCAAGGCAGCCTTCGTTGATGGACACCTTCCTCTCCGGGACATAGGCAAGCTTGAAGCCAGCAAGCAGGTAGCGCATCACCGTGCGGATCTTCACTATCCTGTCTTTGGTCTGCTTAATGACTGCCTTGCTGTTGAATGTGTGGAAATTGCTCAGCAAGGCTTGGAACTTGGAGACCTGCATGGTCTTGCGAAACGTTGGGTAATTATGGAGTCCATCATTTAACCAGTAGTGACGCACAGTGGGGAGTTTGTTCACACCCATGAGGAAGTACAGGCCAAGGAATTTGGCCATGTCCTCCTCACTGAATGATCTGGCAAGATGAGAACCAAACGAATAAGGCATATGCGTGGGTCTCACTCACCAGGAAACCTGAGCCAGTTCTCTTGTAAAGAAGAGCTGGAAGAACTGCAAGTGGGTTGTACACTGGTGCTGGAACACGCAAGCCAGGATTTTTCCAGTGAAAGGATCAACGTTTGGGTCAGGGTCGGTGTCCCGGGGAACGGGTCTGAAGTTCCACTCGGGATCCTCAGGGGGGGGGGGGGGGGGGGCCATACACGGTGGGGGGCGTGGAGTGTGCAACGTGCTGGGGAGAGAGCACAATGATTCGTCCGCCTGGACGACGTATGTAACAAAAACCACAACCAACCTCTGCGGCCCCTGGGCCTACCACATCGTGCCCTTCATGGGCCAGATTTTCTGGCGGGGAGGAGTAATTGGTAGAGGGGGTGGGGCCGGTCGTCTTCTGCGGAAGACGAAGCAGGGTGCTAGGGTGGGGGCTGATGTGTGGGGGTGGTGATGGTGATTGGAGTGAGGATGATGGAGAAAGTTGCTGTGTGTGGTGGAGTCTCAGGCCATGGGGGTGATGGGGAATGTGATTGAGGGGTGATGGAGAAGGTGCTGGGTGGTGGATGAACAGTGGCGGCAGGAGGAAAGCCATTTGTGGAAGCTTCCTCATCGATTGGCCGCAGCAATCTCATCGTGCATGATTTTGGCGATGGTTCAGGCGGAAACAAACACCATGCTAGTGACGGCCTCACGCTGCCCCCGCTGTTACCAAGGAGATCAGCGAGGGGAAAAAGGATACCGTTAGGAAGGACAGGACATGTTGATGGTGGGGTGTGTTTAGACTACTCACCGGCAGGAGTGAAGCCAGCCGATGCGGGGGCTGTCTGAGATGTTGACTGGACGTGTGATTCTTACGTGAGGGTAACAAGAGACCCGCCACTGCAGGGTGCGTTCGTGGAAGCAGGAGACATTTGAACAAAGAATAGAAATGATGTGTGGAAGTCCGGGAATGAGTAGTGGTGTGAAGACATGAGTGGATGTTGATGGTAGTGATGCGAAGAGAGTGGATGTTGCTGGTAGGATGGGTAGGAGGGGCGTGTGGTATGACGGCGTTGTGGGGTGATGGATGAGGTGGGTGGGGCGCATGGTTTTTCTGGTAGCTGATGTACGGGGTAGGGGGACGGGGCTTGATGAGCGGCGAGGTAGGTAGACGGGTGTTGCTGTTGAGCGGACGGGGTGTTTGATGAGCGGCGAGGTAGGGCGAGGGGTGTTGATGAGCGGAGAGGTAGGGGCGACGATGTTTTTGACGAGCAGCGGCGAGGGTAGGGGGGGGGACGGGTGTTGTATGAGCAGTGGCGATTCGGTTAGGGCGACGGGTGGAGTGTGGAGGGTTGGAGTTGAGGTGGAGTGGAGGTGGAGTTGGTGGAGATGGAGTTTGTTGGAGGTGGTGTAAGGGTCGCCCTCGATTGAGCAAATCCTCCTCCTCTTCCCCACTGGGCGGTGGAGAAGGAGAATGGGTCAAATCATCATCATCCGTCTCATCTCAGTCCACTCCTCATGATCGCTCTCCATGTCGTCCTCAATCTCACTCTCACTGCTTGACATGTCGAGGATGGTAGCAAGGACAGGTAGGCCAGATAGTGCTCCGGGATGGGGCGTTTCTTACTCATAAGCTACCTCCTGTCGAATAGGATGTGTCACTGTGATCTTTTAATGGGGAGGGGGGGGGGGGGAGCAACACCACACGACCCCACCGCTCCCACACCCAATAACAAATCAATATATAATCGCAATGGATAAAAACAATATACAAAACAGATCAACAAAAATAAAAAAAAAATATAGATATCAATAGACAATTAGAAAAACAAAAAAAAAAAAAAAAAACCCCCAAACCAAAAAAATTATACTATACTCATTATATATAGTATGTATCGGGGGGGGAGGGGGAGGTGGGGAAGGAGGGGAGGAGTATAATACAGAATCTTATAATAATTAGATACTCGCATTCGTAATATTATTGCTGGGGGCAGGGGAAGTAGGGGGGGGGGGGGGAGGAGGGGGGGAAGGGTAGGAGGAGAGGGGAGCGAGATAATAATCATATTAAGTTAAATACGGATTACATAGCCCTAGCGTAACTATTTAGTTGAAGGGGCAGGGGTCAGAGGGGGGCGGGGGGGGGGGGAGGAAGGGGGGGAAGGGGTGGAGTAGGGAGGGGAGGCAGGTATAATAATATATAATAAATAGATACTATGCCCTGTAGTAATATTCTATATGGGGGCAGGGCGGAAGAGGGAGGAGGGTTATAATGGAGGGAGGGGGGAAGGCGTAGTAATAACATCACTTAAAGTACGAATTAGTAATTAACTATATATATAGAATAGGGTGGCAGGGGTTACCACCAGGTAAGGGGGGAGGGGCAGGGAGTATAATGGGGGGAGGGGGCATAACATACATAAATACGAATTATAGGGGGGTATATATAATATATATATATGGTGGGAGGGGGCAGATAATGGGAAGCGGAGTGGGGAGGGTAGTATTAAGTATAATGGGGAAGGGAGGGGGAGGGGGTTAATGGGAGAGGGAAAGGGAGGGGGATAAATGGGGGGAAGGGGGGGGGGGGTATAATGGGGAAGGGGAGGGGAGGGGGGGGTATAGACTGGGGGCGTGGGGTATAATGGGGGTGAGGGAGGGGGGGGGGGTTATAATGGGGGAGTGGGAGGGAGGGAGTGGAGTGAGGTGGCATAAACAGACTAAATACGAAAAGTATTATATGATTATATATTAGTATATATATACTATGGGGGATGGGGGAGCGGGAGGGGGGGAGGGGACGGGGTGGGGAGGGGGGGGGAGGAGGAGGGAGGGGAGGGTGGAGGTGGAGTAATAATAATACTTATATAATAAATAGATACTAGCCTAGTAATATTATATATGGGGGCAGGGGCAAAAAGAGGGGTGAGTGGGTATAATGGGGGAGAGAGGGGGGGGGGGTAAAGGGGGAGGAGGGGGAAGTGTATAATGGGGGAGGGAGGGGAGGGGTATAAATGGGGCAGGAAGGGAGGGGGAGGGGGGTATAAATGGGGGAGGGAGGGGGAGGGTGGGTATAATGGGGGAGGAGGGGGAGGGGGTATATGGGGGAGGGAGGGGGAGGGGGGTTAATGGGGGAGGGAGGGGGAGGGGGGTATGAATGGGGGAGGCGGGGAGGGGCATAACATGACATTAAATAAATAAACACGAATTATATTAAAGTATAGTATAATAGATCTCATATATATATATATATATGGGGGGGGGAGAGAGAGGAGGGGGGAGGGGGAGGGGGGAGAGAATCAGATAAGTATATAATAAATAGATAATAGCCTTAAAAACCTTTATACTAATTGTATATGGGGGGGCCCCCAGGGGGGAAGAGGTGAAAGGGGTGGCTATAATGGGGGAGGGAGGGGAGGGAGCGGGGGTATAATGGTGGGAGGGAAGGGGGGGGAGGCGGTGGTATAATGGAGGCAGGGAGGGGGGGGGAGGGGTGGTATAATGGGGGAGGGAGGGGGAGGCGGGTTATACTGGGGGCGCGCAGGGGGAAGGCGTCAGGTGTGCATAACTACATACTAAATACATACAACACGGAATTATATTATATAATATATATTATATATATATCATATGATAATAATATATATATAGATATATAGGGGGGGGGGAGGAGGGGAGGAAAGGCGGGAGGGTTTCTCGGGGGAGTAGAATAAGAATAATATATAATAAAATATAGATACTAGCCTAAAAATAATATATATTGATATAGGGGGGCGGGGGAAGAGGGGAGGGGGTGGTATAATGGGGAGGGAGGGGGTGGGAGGGGGGTATTATGGGGGAGGGAGGGGGGGGAGGGGGGGGTATAATGGGGGGGGAGTGTGGGAAGGGGGGTATAGGGGGGAGGGAGGGTGGAGGGGCGTCTAATGGAGGCGAGGCAGGGTGAGGGGGGTATAATAGGGAGGGGAGGGGGAGGGGAGGGGGTAGCGGGAGCGGGGAGGAGGGTGGGCTGAGGGGGAGGCGGAGGGGGGGGGAGGGAAAGGCGGAGTGGGAAGGAAGGAGGCGGAGGGGGAGGAGAGGAGATAGAATACATAATTATATAACCTAAAGAAGATACTAAGCCTAATAATAATATATATTGTAATATGGGGCAGGCAGGGGGAAGAGGGGGAGGGTGTATAATGGGGTGAAGGGGAGGGGGAAGGGGGTATAAATGGAGGACGGGAGGGGGAGGGTGTATACATTGGGGGAGGGAGGGGATGGGGGGTATAACTGGGGCGGAAGGGAGGGGGAGGCGGAGGGGGCATAACATACATAAATAAATTAAAACACGAATTATCTCTATTATAGATATCGAAGTGGTCTACGGGCACCACAACCACCCATGGTGTCCGTAGCCCAGCCTCACTGGCTGGGCTGCGTGGACACCACTCCTTCAGTGGTGGCCCGTAGCCCAAGCCTCACGGTGTGGGCTGCGTGACACCACCAGTGGTGTTCTACGCAGCCCAAGCCACACTGGGTAGGCGACGGGACACCACCACAAGTGTTTTCGTATTTATCGCCATACTAATTCAGCCAATTAGACTGTTGAATCGAAAATTCTTTGGATTATTATTTATATTATCATTAAAAACGTTGGACCTTATTAAATTATAACCTACATGTTGTATATACAGACCTATTCCACACTCAACTACCTACGCCACACACACTCACACATACTATTTATACATCTAACTAGGCTTATATATAGCCGTTAAAATGTGTGTATATTCTTCGTCTTTCATATCCATTTTATAAGAACATATGGGAGTCTGCAGACAGTCGATTGGCCAAAACAAGGCAGATCCCTCTCACACCCAACCCATCTCGTTTATACGTTTATCTAATTTTATTTTGAAACTGTCGTTCTTGATCCACACAATGGCGCTAGGTAGCCTATTCCACATGTTATTATCTACATATCTGTTACCATTATGGTATAATGATCAAACAGAAGTAGTCATTCATACTTGCATAACGTGCTGTAAGACAGCTTGACGACGTTCACAAGCACAAGTGCGTCAATGTGTGGATAGTTACATGTGTTTGTATAAATGAATATGTTTGTGAGTGTAATGTAAAGTAATGCCAATACAGTATATGTGCGTAAATAAATGTTTGTTTACGAATGTTATATGGATGTTCAAATGCATGTCTACATGAGTATGTATGTGCGTGTGTAATGGCATGTACGTTTGGGTCATAATTTGGAAGGAACCAAATTATATATTTGTGAAAGAAATTGCAAAGTACAACTGTAAAGTGCTCAGCTCAGTAGCAGTAGGCTTTCAAGCATAAACTGAATAGCTTAATGAATTAATTGGGTGTGAGCTGGATCTGCTTGCGTAGGCCAGTTAGGGGGGGGGGGGGGGGGCGCAGTATAAGTTGCATGCACGAGTAGAAATGTGCAGTACGAGCATAAAGCCTGTACGTTTGTGCGTGGAAATATGTATTTGTATAATTGATGTAAAAAATTAATAATGAATGTACAATATGTTTGTGTGTGTGTGTGTGTGTATGTGTTTGTGTGTGTGTGTGATAGAGAGAGAATGAGAGTATTCACATGACTTGTCTTTGTGAATGTGTGTTTGTGTTTGTGATTAGGAATGCGAATATGTATTTGTGCGTGTGGTTCTGAAAGAACATTAGAGTGTGGGTGCGATTGTGGGAGGGAATATCAATGTGTGTGCGTGTGTATTCTGATTGGAAATGTGAAGGCGAGTGTGTAGTTGTGAATGTATGTTCGAATATATGTGCGTTGTCGAGTGGTAATCTAAGAGTGTGTGTGTGTGTGTGTGTGTAGATATATGAATATAAATTACCGAACTTGTTCGTCAAGGTGAATACACGCAATGCGAGTTAATGACATTGCGGGTAGGAATACGAAGATGTGTTCCTGAATGATTTTGTGCGTGAAAATGTGAATGTGCATGAGTTTGTGTGTGTTTATATAGTGAATCAACATAGAAGATAATAGGTAACATTTCTCAATTGATGATGCAGATATTGTCTGGTGATTATTGGCATCCAAATGTGATGTTTGGTTAATTTAGGATAGGGATTGTAATTGGTAAATCTATAGCATTATAAAACATTTATATTGCTACCATGTGAGTGCGGCCGAAGAAGGTTGCCAACAAAAAACCCGCTGACCAACCTCAAGCTAATCCAGGTAATCCAGAAAATTAACACCTACTTGTAAATGTACCTCTCTCTCTCTCTCTCTCTCTATCTCTATCTCTCTCTCTCTCTCTCTCTCTCTCTCTCTCTCTCTCTCTCTCTCTCTCTTATACACCAACGTGTTCGGTTAGGTATTTGTTGGACATACTTACTTTACAACTAAGAGGAGCTGGGTTCGAATACCAACAGGAAAGAGACATTGGGACAAGTGTCCGTACCCCTTGTTCCTTCCTCAGTTTTACAGAATGGAAGTAATAGAGACTTGGTATAAGGCTACAGAGTGCTATAGTGGGATCAAGAACGATAGAGAGATTTAAGATAGAATTAGATAGAAATACGGACGAAATGGGTTGGTTGGGGGATCTGCCTGATCTGGGTTAATCGGCTCTCTGCAGACTTATGACGACCTCTGACAGATTTGGTGAGGTCGGTCCTCATGGCTTTAGTGAGTTGGTACTATAATTAGGGTGGGGTGTGAATGGGATCTGTGTGTGTGTGGGCCAATCTGCTTTCTGCAGATTCCCATTTTCTTATTTGCTTATGTTCTTAATATATATATATATATATATATATATATATATATATATATATATATATATATATATATATATATATATATTTATAGTATATCTCGCAAATACACGCGAGATAATAAATGTTTAAATACCCCCAGCCGGAATCGAACTTCCGACATACAGAATGAGTGTCCAAACTTTTAACCCACTATACCACGGCATGATAAAGTAATCTTAACCTTTTCCTATATAATTATATTAAGTAGAAAGGAAATCCTACTAGGAGAATTTATTTCAATTCATACACAAGTCGTACGATCCATATTACAGGATACCATACAAGGATATTTACACGCTTACATACGCAACTCGGGTTATAGAGATTTCATTTAAATCTCGCCCAGCCAAACACAAGAGTCATTAACATCAAGTATATCTCACAAATACACGTGAGCTAATAAATGTTTAAATACAGTACTCCCAACCGGGATCGAACCTCCGACATTCGAACGAGTGTCCAAGCTTTAATCTTGTAAAAATCCCTCTATGGTATCCTGGAATATGGATCGTACGACTTGTGTATGAATTAACTAATATAGTTTGGAGTGTAATATTTATTACATCAGTCATGATAATGTGTATTTCATGTTCATAACATAAGAACATAAGAAAATGGGAGTCTGCAGAAAGCCGATTGGCCTAAGCAAGGCAGATCCCTGTCCCACACAACCCCAATTCAATTACAAAGCCCAATTATAGGGCTCAACACTCTAATACCCTGAGGATCATCTTACCAAAACGGTTAGAGATTAACGCAGGATTATGGGGGTATGCAGAGTGCTGATTGGCCCAACCCGGCTGATCCCCCTTCACACCCAACCCTTCTCGTCCATATGGTTATCTAATTTTAGCTTAAAGATCCCTACCGTTATAGACCCCACTAGAGCACTTGGTAGTCTATTCCACCCATCTACAACTCTGTTACCAAACCAATATTTGCCTATATCTTTTCTGAAACGAAATTTATCTAATTTGAAACCATTGGTACGAGTTCTTTCGCTATCACTGAGCTTTAGTACATTTGTCATGTCCCCTTTGTTAATCCCACTAACCCACTTGAACACCTCTATCATATCCCCTCTAACTCTGCGTCTCTCTAACGAATGTAAACCTAATTTCTTCAACCTTTCTTCATACGAAAGATTCGAATATTATGGATCATTTTTGTCAGTCTACGCTGTACTCTCTCCAATGAATCTATGTCCATTCTGTAATAAGGACACCAAAATTGGACAGCATAATCCATATGGGGTCTCACTAATGACAAGTAAAGTTTTAAGATAACATCAGCAGTTCTGTTACTCACACTCCTAGAGATGAACCCGAGAATCCTGTTTGCCTTATTACGAACGCTTATACACTGTTTTCTAGGCTTCAAATCATTGCTAACAAACACACCTAGATCTTTCTCACAGTCTGAATTTTCAAAATTCTAAATTAGCTAGTTTATATTTAACATTTGTATGCATCTTCCCTATCTTTAATATCTTGCATTTGTCAATGTTAAAACTTCATCTGCCAATTTACTGACCATTCATGTAAGGTATCTAGATCCCTTTGGAGGCACTCTATACAGCTATCTGAATCAATTGATCTCCCCATTTTAGTATCGTCTGCGAATTTACTTATCCTATAGTTATACCTAAATCTAGGTCATTTATGTATATAAGAACAACAGGGACCTAATACCGATCCCTGGGGGGACACCACTTTTGACTGCTCCCCACTCTGACTTGGTACCATTTATGCTGACTCTCTGTTTCCTACCAATTAGCCATGACCTAATCCATCCCAACAACGATCCTCCTATTCCATGTGCCTCAACCTTTCTCATCAATCTCTCATGAGGGACTCTGTCGAAAGCTTACTGAAAATCTAAATAAATAATATCATATGACTTGTCACTATCTTTATACTGCTTCATATACCTCTGAGAAAAAGCTAAGCAAATTAGTAAGGCAAGAACGTCCCTGAGTGAATCCATGCTGAGAAGAATTTATTAAGTTAAATTTGTCTAAGTGGCTTCTAATTTCCTAGCAATAATAGACTCTAGCAACTTTCCTATGATTGATGTGAGACTAATGGGACGGTAATTGGATGCTATCGATTTATCACCTTTTGTGAAGATCGGAACTACATTTGCAAGCTTCCAAGCTTCTGGAACTAAACCTGTTTCTAAAGACTTGTTAAATAAAAATGCTAATGGGCTACTTAACTCATCTCTGCATTCTTTTAATACTCTAGCATATACCTCGTCAGGACCAGGCGATTTTTGAGGTTTCAGTCTGTCAATTTCCTTAAGCACATCATTTCTACTTATACTAACTGTACTTAACATATTTTCTATACTATCACTATATACCATATTGACTTCTGGAATCTGTGCCAAATTTTCATTAGTGAAAACGGAAAGAAACTGACTATTTAATGTACTGCACATTTCTAAATCATTTTCTGTTATTTCTCCTATTGAAGTTTTTAGGGGGCCTATTACATCTCTAACTTTAGATTTATATAGTTGGTAAAAAGCTTTAGGGTTATTTTTTGAGTCACTGGCTATCCTTATTTCATAATTTCTTTTTGCTTTCCTGATTTCCTTTTTGACCTGTCTTGATAGAGTCTGATAGTATATGTAGATGATTTTCGCCTTTCTTTATTTTTCTATATATTCCTTTCTTTTCTCCTATAAGATCTATTAGCTTATTAGTCATCCATTTTGGTTGGTTCTGCGGCGATCTAAATTTTCTTTTAGGGATATATTTATTTTGAGCATTGTGGAGTGAAGCAATAAACTGGTTATATGTAGGTGGCAAGTTTAACTCTGGCATATCCTGACTTAATTGCTTAAGAATAGGGTCCACCCTTAAGTCACTTCTTAGCCCACCATAATCGGCTTTTCTGAAATCTGGGATAAGTGTCGTATTCTCTTTAGCATTCCCTGTCCATTGTATATTAAAATAAATAGATTTATGATCGCTATTTCCTAGGTGGTCACCAATCTCTACATCATTTATCATATGTTCATTGTTACTGAAAACTAAATCAAGAATATTAATACCTCTAGTCGGCGTTTCTATGAATTGAAATAAAAAACTATCTTGTACTACCTCAATAACTCTACTGAATCGGAGTCGCCTATTTGGTGCTGCCAATCAATGTTCGGAAAATTAAAATCACAGATAATGCACACATTGCTAAACCTTGATGCTATTTTAATTTCCTCCCATAACGATGTTCCGCCATTTCTACTCATATTAGGCGGTCTATATATAACTCCAATAACTATGGTCTCACTACCTTCGTTAACCTCTACCCAAACACTTTCATTATCATTATTTAGTCTAATACCTGATTTAATACAGCTTTTTAATGTACTCCTGACAAACACTGCTATACCCCCGCCCCTCCTACTTGTGCGGTCATATTTAAACAAACTATATCCTGGAATATCAAATTCTGCTAAAAAATGCCTAGATTCTGTATTAATCCACGTTTCAGTTAGCGCTATTAGTCTATATTTTCTGTGCTAACGAGTGCTCTAAGTTCGTTCATTTTGTTACATAAACTCCTACAATTTGTATAATATACCCTCAACCTATTACTTTTATTTGCAACTAATTTTCTATTGTTTTTAGCTAACTTATTATTTCCTGTTGAACTACTAGCTCTAGACGGAAATTCTACTCTATCAGTAATCTCAACTTTACTATCAGTTACATGTGTAGTGTTATCGATACTACTATTACACATCACTATATTCGCACTATCTTGACTGATTATTCTATTTTACTCACTGGTTTGTCACATGAAGTACCTGCTCCATATGGAGACAGTATTTTACTTACACCCCAGGTTTTTTTAACGAAACCCCGCAACAATCTTGTCCAGTGAGCTGGCCAAGGTCGAAACTCCTAGTCGAGAAAGATGTACTCCATCCTGGGCATACAGTTCATCCTTACCATAGAAGTGGGTCCAGTTATCTAGGAATGGTATTGACTTTGCCTTGCAATACTTCTCCTGCCGGCATATTACACCAATAGCCCTGGAGGACCATTCCTTCCGTACCCCTCTTCTTGGCAGGATACTGTGTACCACAGGAAATCCACCCTTCTCCTTGATCCTCTCCAGCATTTCCTGGTACTTGGTCAGCAACTCCTCAGTCCTGCATCTCCATATGTCATTGGATCCCGCGTTGATGAAGATGATGGGGTCCTCCCCACCCACCTCTAGGACACCATCCATCTTCTCTGCCACCCTCCCGACTCCGGCTCCAGGTAGGCAGACAACTTTACTAACATGAGTGTTAGTAGCCCCGTCAAGGTACCTAACCATTGAATCACCGACAATGAACTTAGCTTTTTTCCGTTGTCGGCGTGTAGCAGGAGTTGTAGCAGCAACAGCAGCAGACTTCCCCCCCTCCCCTCTCACTGCCTCGATGATCGCCACTTCCTCGCCATCACTCTCATCAGCCAAGGTGCTGAAGTTGTTGTGGGTCTTGAGTGGCTGCCTTTTCAGCTTGCAGGCCGTTGCACTGGTCGACACCACTTTCCAAGGGGCTTCACGATCCCTGGGAACACTTCCGGTAGCCTCACACTTCTTCTCCGCCATAGCTAGTCTCAAGGCCAAATGTTCATCTTTGAGACACTGAATCTCCTGCTCCACACTCTCCAGTCTTTCTGCAAAGCAAGACAAAGCTGGAGAGTATGGGAGGAGACAGCAGACTCATCAACAACAGCCATCACTAAGAAAGTTCACTAGGACCTCACTAAGGGTAAACAGGTTCACTAGCGGTCACTGGGGACGTCCGCACTAGTCAGGGGTCAGAGGGCAACGCACCAATTTACCAAAGCATTTGGTTTCGAATCGCAACATAATGTTTGAAAGATATATTTATATCTTTTTAAACCTCAATTGAATGTTAGGATTTTTTCCTTACAACTTTTTTGAATTTATAATAAAAAAAAGTTAACCTTTTGAATTATATATATTTATTTCACATCATAAGAGAAACAAAATCATAATAATTGTGAGAAAAATTGTCATACTGACTAACATAAGAAAAAAAACTTGTGCATGAGCAAAGAATTAGCAGAATCAGTAAATTTGCAGATGACACTAAAATAGGAAGAGAGATTAATTCTGCTCATGATATTCAGGCTCTCCAAAAATATGTAAATACAGTACACAAATGAGCAGTAAATTGGCAGATGAAGTTTAACGTACATAAATGCAGTGTAGTCAAATTTGGGAAATCGATAGAAAATACAGCATATAAATTAGATAACATCGATATAAGAAACTCAGATAATTAAACAAAATGGGAGTTATCGTCAACTGTGAATTTGAAATTAAGAAATCAATGCATCAGTGTCCGAAATAAGGCAAATAAAGCTCTCAGATTTATATTTAGAAGTGTGAGTAATAGAACAGCAGCTGTAATCTTATTATTTTTTTTTTTATCCAGCGTTAGTAAGGCCTCATATGGATTATGCTGTTCAATTTTGGTGTACCCATTCTGAATGGACAAAGATTCGTTGGAGAGAGTACAATTAATCAGGAATAAAATGTTGGCCATGAGTTCCCATCTGATATTCTACTTCACTCTGTTGATCAAGATTGGCATCATTAGATTGATCATGATCCTCATTTTGAGCATCTTGATCAATATATTGATGCACACTTTCCTGATCAAGATTTGCATACATATCATCTGATCCATTATGAAAATCTTGGCCAAAAGATTCAGTGTTGCTAGCTAGTCCAGGATCATCAATGTCTTCTTGATGTATTGTCTGATTGTCTTCATTTTCTAACAATTCTATAACAAGAGCATTACGTCCAGCTTCCCACAATCTAACTAAGTCATGTAGAATTGCCATTCTACTCTTATAATCTTTCATGCCACATTCCGCAATCATAGATGACATTTTTTGAGACATCACAGATGCTCTTTTAAACTTCTCCTTTTGTGAGAGAATCCGTGCTTTTTCTTCCTTTCGGCAGTCTCTTACTCCAATTCTTCCTAAACCTGGGAATTCCTGAAAGACCCTGTGAACATTTCTGTAATTGGTCTTGGACCATCGTTTGTCAATGGTCTCGGGACAGTACAAGTCTAAACTGAGTTGCTCTCTTAATTTTAATAAATGCTTGCAGGGCAAGTGCTGAGATAATGTCCAATTCCAATATCCTTACACAGTTATAGTTTAGCAACTACTATTAATTATTACTACCTCCTCTCCCCAAAAGTGAATATATATATATATATATATACAATTTGTAGGCCTACATATTCTTAAAAGCACGTTAGCATCCACTATTAAATATTCAGTTAAATATAGAAATTGCATCAACTAAGGAAACGAGGTAGTGGAGAATGGGAGTATAAGAACATAAGAAAATGGAGTCTGCAGAAAGCCGATTGGCCCACACAAGACAGTTCCCTCTCACACCCAACCCTAATTACGACGCCAAATTATTAGCTCAGCTCACTAATACCATGAGGACCGACCTCACCAAAACGGTCAGAGGACAGACAATGAGGGTCTGTTGAGCGCCGATTGGCCCACACCGGCAGATCCCCCTCACACCTAACCCATCTCGTCCATATGCCAATCTATTTGTTCTTAATGCTTTCTATCGTTCTTGATTCCACTATAGCACTTGGTAGCTTATTCCACCTATCTACAACTCTGTTACCAAACCAATATTTGCCTATATCTTTTCTGAAACGAAAAATATCTAATTTGAAACCATTTGTTCGAGTTCTTTCGCTATCACTGAACTTTAGTACGTAAGGAAGATTTCTATCATGTGGAGGTCCTAGGACTTACATATAAGAACCTCAGAACATGGGAGTCTTCAGAAGGCCGATCGGCTCAAATAAGGCAGATCCCTCTCACACCCAACACTAATTATAGGGCCTAATAATAGGCCCAACTCACTAACACCATGAGGACTGACCTCACCAAAACGATCAGAGGTCAACATGGGAAAACGGGGGTCTGCAGAGCGCCGACTGGACAACAACCGGCAGATCCCACTCACACCCAACCACCATTATAAATACTAAATAGGGCATTAGGATAACACCATAGAGGATTTGTTTAGACTAAGTATATGGATTCATATGGTACTAGTTTGTACTAGGACCTACATCAAGTGCTTGATGATGGACCACGATAGTTTGAAATATTATTAGTAAATAAGGTAAATATGGGCATTGCTCTAATCAAGATGGGTTGGGTGTGAGAGGGATCTGCCTTGTGTGGGCCAATTGGCTTTCTGCTGACTCCCATTATCTTAGGTTGTTCTATGTTATGCTCTCTCTCTCTCTCTCTCTCTCTCCTCCTTTGTACTCCTTTGTACTCCTTTGTACTCCTCTTCTAAGCAACATGTGCCATAGTACATATATAAATTCAATAATGTCCAACTTCAATATCAATACAGTTATAGTTTAGTAACTACTTTTAATTACTGTAATTACCTCCTCCTCTACCCATATATATATATATATATATATTTAGTTTTCAGTAACAATGAACATATGATAAATAGTGTAGAAATCGGGGACCACCTAGGAAATAGTGATCACAATTCTGTGTATTTTAATATACAATGGAAAGGTAATACCAGAGAGAATACAACATTAATACCTGACTTCAGAAAAGCCAATTATGGTGGGTTAAGAGAAGCCCTGTTAGCGGACCCTATGGTCAAAAAATTAAGTCGATCCAGGTGTCCAAATGAGTGTATCCTTTCTCAGGCACCTGTCATCTTAAGTCAGGAGGAGACGTCAAACTTGGTAGATACATACGATAATTTTATCAAGTCAGTATTCAATGCGCAAAATAAATATATCCCCAAAAGAAAATTTAGATCAACACAGAACCAACCCAAATGGATGAATAATAGACTATTAGATCTTCTAGGACAAAAGAGAGGAATATATAGAAAAATTAGAAAAGGCGAAATTCACCTACTTGCTTACTATCAGAATCTATCAAGACAGGTAAAAAAGGATATTAGGAAAGAAAAAGAAATTATGAAATTAAGGTTGCCAATGACTCAAAAAATAATCCTAAAGCTTTTTACCAACTATATAAATCCAAGGTTAGAGATGTAATTGGTCCCCTTAAAACTTCGATAGGAAAATTGACAGAAAGTGATTTAGAAATGTGCAGTACATTAAATAGTCAATTTCTTTCCGTTTTCACTAATGAAAATTTGGCACAGTTTCCAGAAGTCCGTAAGGTATACAGCGATAGTATAGAAAATAGGTTAAGTACGGTTACTATAAGTAGAAATGATGTGCTTAAGGAAATTGACAGACTGAAACCTCATAAATCGCCTGGTCCTGATGAGGTATATGCTAGAGTATTAAAAGAATGCAGAGATGAGTTAAGTTATCCATTAACATTTCTATTTAACAAGTCATTAGAAACAGGTATAGTTCCAGAAGCTTGGAAGCTTGCAAATGTAGTTCCAATCTTCTAAAAAGGTGATCAATCAATAGCATCCAATTACCGTCCCATTAGTCTCACTTCAATCATAGGAAAACTAATAGAGTCAATTATTGCTAGGAAAATGAGAAACCACTTAGAAACATTTAACTTAATCAATTCTTCTCAGCATGGATTCACTCAGGGACGGTCTTGCCTTACTAATTTGCTTAGTTTTTTCTCAGAGGTATATGAAGCAGTAGATAATGACAAGTCATATGATATTATATATTTAGATTTCAGTAAAGCTTTCGACAGAGTCCCTCATGAGAGATTGATGAGAAAGGTTGAGGCACATGGAATAGGTGGGGCATTGTTAGGATGGATTAGGTCATGGCTAATTGGTAGGAAGCAGAGAGTCAGCATAAATGGTACCAAGTCAGAATGGGGAGCAGTCAAAGTGGTGTCCCCCAGGGATCGGTATTAGGTCCCCTGTTGTTTCTTATATACATAAATGACCTAGATTTAGGTATAACTAGTAGGATAAGTAAATTCGCAGACGATACTAAAATAGGGAGATCAATTGATTCAGATAGCGATATAGAGTGCCTCCAAAGGGATCTAGATACCTTACATGAATGGTCAGTAAATTGGCAGATGAAGTTTAACATTGACAAATGCAAGGTATTAAAGATAGGGAAGATGCAAACAAATGTTAAATATAAACTAGCTAATTTAGAATTAGAAAATTCAGACTGCGAGAAAGATCTAGGTGTGTTTGTTAGCAATGATTTGAAGCCTAGAAAACAGTGTATAAGCGTTCGTAATAAGGCAAACAGGATTCTCGGGTTCATCTCTAGGAGTGTGAGTAACAGAACTGCTGATGTTATCTTAAAACTTTACTTGTCATTAGTGAGACCCCATATGGATTATGCTGTCCAATTTTGGTGTCCTTATTACAGAATGGACATAGATTCATTGGAGAGAGTACAGCGTAGAATGACAAAAATGATCCATAATATTAGAAATCTTTCGTATGAAGAAAGGTTGAAGAAATTAGGTTTACATTCGTTAGAGAGACGCAGAGTTAGAGGGGATATGATAGAGGTGTTCAAGTGGGTTAGTGGGATTAACAAAGGGGACATGGCAAATGTACTAAAGCTCAGTGATAGCGAAAGAACTCGTACCAATGGTTTCAAATTAGATAAATTTCGTTTCAGAAAAGATATAGGCAAGTATTGGTTTGGTAACAGAGTTGTAGATGGGTGGAATGGACTACCAAGTGCTATAGTGGGATCTAAAAACTGTAGGGAGCTTTAAGATAAAATTGGATAAGCATATGGACGAGAAGGGTTGGGTGTGAAGGGGGATCAGCCGGGTTGGGCCAATCAGCGCTCTGCAGACCTCCATAATCCTGCGTTAATCTCTAACCGTTTTTGGTAAGATGATCCTCAGGGTATTAGAGTGTGAAGACTATAATTGGGCTTTGTAATTGAATTGGGGTTGTGTGGGACAGGGATCTGCCTTGCTTAGGCCAATCGGCTTTCTGCAGACTCCATTTTCTTATGTTCTTACGTTCTTATATATATATATATATATATATATATATATATATATATATATATGATATATATATATATATATATAATTTGTACATATTTTTAATAGCACGTTAGCATCCACTATTAAATATTCAGTTAAATATAGAAATTGTATCAACTATGGAAAAGAGGTAGTGGGGAATGGGAGGAGTATAAATTGTAATTAAAGAAAAAGGCAGTCAATGGTACCAATTAAATGTGATTAGAGGATCCACCTGGTCCTCTAATCACAGATTATACTCCTCCCACTCACCAATAATCTATTTTTGTTCTAATGCTTCACCCATTGTATATTCTAATACATACACACACACACATAATATACATATATATATATATATATATATATATATATATATATATATATATATATAATGTGTGTGTTTGTGTGTGTGTTATAAATATTATAATTAATATTAGTTGTGACTGACTGACTTATTAGTTAATATTGCTATCATATTGCTAGAAAGACGATTATGTAGAGGAAATAATGATAGAGTGTTTTAAGTGGATGAAAGGTGATAGAGGTGTTTTAAGTGGATGAAAGGTATCAATAAGAGATATATGTATATATATATGGTATTATAGTTTAGTAACCTGCCTTTTGTCTCCTTCATACGCAGAAAAGAAGAAAAAATAAGAAAATGGGAGCCCGCATAAAGCCGATTGGCCCACACAAGGCAGATCCCTCTTACGCCCAACCCATCTTGTCCATAATATGTCTATCTAATTGTATTTTGAAGCTCTCTATCGTTCTTGATCGCACTATGGCGCTAGGTAGCCTGTTCCACAGGTATATACAACTCTTAACCAAACCAGTATTTGCCTATATTTTTTGAAACGAAATGTATCTCATTTGAAACCATTTGTTGAGTTTTCTCGCTATCGCTGAGCTTCAGTACATCTTTCAAATCCCCTGTATTTAGCCTATCTCACTTACCCCCTTGAACACCTCTATCATATCTATCATATCGTATCATATCATATCTAACTCTGCGTCTTTCTAACGAATGTAAGCCTAGCTTCTTCAACCTGTCCTGTCTTCATATGGAAGATTTCTAATATTACAGATTATTATTGTCATTCTCAGTTGTACTCTCTCCAAGGAATCTATGTTCATTCTCTAATAGGGACTCCAATTTTGAACAGCATAATCCATGTGTAGCCTCACTAGCGCTAGATAAAAGTTCAAGATTACTACTTATTACGTCTGCTGTTCTGTTACTCACACTTCTAGATATACATCCCAGAACTCTATTTGCCTTATTTCGAACACTGATGCATTGATTTCGTGGTTTCAAATCACAGTTGACGATGATTCTCAAGTCTTTTTCATTATTTGAGTTAGTTATATCCACGTTATCGAAATTGCATACTGCATTTCCTATCGATTTACTCAATTTTACTACACTGCATTTACCTACATTGAACTTCATCTGCCAGTTTACTACCCATTTGTGTAATATGTCTAAATCTATTTGGAGTGTTTCCATTTTAGTGTCATCTGTAAATTTACTGATTTTGCTAGTTATTCCTACATCAAGGTTGTGTCTCTCTCTCTCTCTCTCTCTCTCTCTCTCTCTCTGAGAGAGAAGAGGTACAATTTACAAGTAGGTGTTAATTTCCTGGATTACCTGGATTAGCTTGAGATCTTAAGGTAAAGGGTCCAGGGCCGGTATTTATAAAAGAATTTAAAAATGTCCCTAAAAGTAATTTTAACTAAAAGAAAATCCTTAAAAGTTATTCATTTTCTTACAGTTTCTTACAGTAGATCCTCTGGAAAAAGGCAAACTATGCCTGTGTATCCAGCTCAGTACCAGTGCTTGCACTGCTGCGGTCGTTCACGGTGTTGGCGGCGGCGGTAGCAGACGCAACATTTTTACTATTCTGTATTTTTGTTTTATAATCAAACTTCAAATCTTGTCTTCCCCATGCTTTATCAAGATTACTTTCAAACTCCCTTATTGATTCGGAATCGACTACATACTGGGGCAGTGCGTTCCACTCATTTACCACTCTATCACAAAATGAGTTCTTCGCCTTCTCAAGCCTATTTCTTTCTTTGTAAATTTTCTTAGAGTGTCCTCTCGTTCTTGTTCCCTCCCGCATCAAGAAGATACCTTCACACACATCCTCATCGTACTTTCCTGACACTATCTTAAAAGTCTCTATCATATCCCCTCTCTTTCTCCTATATGCCAGTGTCGGAAGTCCCAGTGTCCTCAACCTCTGCTCATAGCCCGCGTTCTTCAACGTTGGTACCAGCTTGCTAGCTCTTCTCTGCACTTTCTCCACTGCTTCTATATCCTTTACCATATATGGAGCCCACACCTGGTTTGCATATTCCAGGTGTGGCCTAACCAGCGCTGTATATAGATTCCTGAAGATTTCTTCGTCAAGTGACACAAATGTCCTCCTTATCAGCCCTACAATTCTATTGGCTTTGTTTATCTTTTCCGCTAAATGTTCTGAGAAATTTAACTTATTATCTATCACTACTCCTATATCCTTTTCTGCACTCACTTCCTCCATCGCTTCATACATACTGTATCCTACCTTGTCTATCTTGCTGGTCCCAATCCGCATGTACTTGCATTTTTTTGGATGAAAAGGCATTAACCAATGCTCAGACCATCCCTTCATGCCCTCCACATCTCCTTGAAGCAAACCCATATCTTCCTTACTCCTCACTCTTCTATACAGTTTAGTGTCATCCGCATACAGGTATACCTCACTTCCATTAGTTTATAACTTCAGGCAAGTCGTTGATAAATATAACGAACAGCAATGGTCCCAACACAGATCCCTGAGGTACCCCACTTGTAATTTCCCTCCACCCCGAGCCTATTCCATTCACCAATACCCTCTGTCTCCGATCTTTCAGGAAGGCTTCTATCCATTTCACACATTTCTCCCCTATATTATAGCTTCTAACTTTCTCTATTAACCTTTTATGTGGGACCTTATCGAAGGCCTTCATAAAATCGCAATATACCACGTCTATTACATCACCATCTTCTAGAATTTGCATCCAATCATCTACCACCTTAATTAGCTGTAGTACCGTCGACCTCCCCGGCAAGAATCCGAACTGTCCTCCCACTGAAAAGTTGGTTTGACTTCATATGATCCATTATTCCTTCTCTAATTACCGTTTCCATTAGTTTTACACACAACACTTGTCAAACTGACTGGTCTATAATTCCCTGGGTCATTTCTCTTTCCCTTCTTAAATATAGCTGTTATGTTCGCCTCTCTCCAGTCCATCGGGATTTGTCCTGTATTAAACGATACCTCAAATAACATTTTCAATGGCTCTACTAACATCTCCCCTCCTTCCTTTATGATTCTTGGGTGTATCCCATCCGGTCCCGGTGACTTACTTCTATTCATTTTTTCTATAGCCCTTCTTATTCTAGCATGGGAAAACTCTACTAGTTCCAGTGCCGGTGCCTGTTTGATGGGAATAGTAGGCACTGCATCCTCCTCCGACTCCACTGTTAGGACCCCTCCCAAGTATTTCCCCAGCCCCTCTGTTTTCCTCCTTATCAGTCTCCGCTCTACTCCCATCATTCAACCCCCCCACCAGCTCTGGGATCCCTACTCTTCTTGTTAATTTTTCCTGAATGTACTTCCAGAATATTTTTGGATTATCCTTCACATTTCTAGCTATCTCTCTCTCCCTCTCCTTCACCCCCCTCCTTGTTTCCCACCTTATTTTATTGTTTATTTGTCTGCGTTCCAGATCCACTTCCTTAGCCTCTATACTAGACCCCCTGTTCTTTTTTAACAATTTTAATCTTTCCCACAATCGTTTCTTTCTTCTAATCAATATCCAAAGCTTTCTTTTCATTGGCAATTCTGGGTTAGTTCTTTTCCTCAATTTTGTTTTATCCTTATATTCCCTTACTGGTACACTTTTGGATACAGCATTCTCCAGTTTGACTCTAATTTTCCTCCACATTCCTTCAGCGTCTTCACCGTTCAAATATTCCCCCAGTCAATGTCCAAACACCGTCTCAGCAGCTCATAATCTGCTCTATCATACATGTATATTTTTCTATTGCTTTTATTATCCCTCTCCGATTTAATGTTACAACTAAGCTTATACAGGCATGGTCACTACGACCTATAGGGCTATCCACATTAACATGTTCCACTATATCCTCTTCATTGCTAAAAATCAAATCAAGTACACTCCCCTGCGTCCCATCTCTATATCTTGTCATCTCTACAATATGTTTGCGTTAAAAAACAATCTCTCACTTTCTCTATAAACTTATTTTCCAGGCTACCCTGTCCCGCTGGAGTAGTACAATTTGCCCAGTTGATCCTTGGCAAATTGAAATCTCCAATCAAAATTTTATATTTGTTCTCTCTATTATCTATCTCCTCCATTGTTTTTCAGTAGGTTATCATCCTCTCCCCTGCTATTATTTGGGCTTCTATATATAGAGGCAATTAGAATTGATCCTCTTACACATTTTACTTCAATACACAAATACTCACAATACTGCTGTCTCATATCCACCTCATTAACCTTGAGCTCTTTTCTTACATAAATAAACAGTCCTCTTCCAACCTCTGCTCTAATAGCATTTCTCTCATATAACTCAAAACCCTCCAAACTATATTCCACCAGTTCCCTCTCAATTCTAACATTTTTTGGTCTTACTTCCTGTAGGGCTATGATATCAGGTTTTTCCTCTTCATCCTGCAACCTACATATCAGTTCTCTTTTCTTGTCCTGAGTAAACACATCCACATTACTAAACATAATCCTTAATCCATCTACCATTCCTCCAGCAATTACACCATCCCGCTCCTCCAGTCCGTACCCTACTCCCCTGTTAGCACTACTGGGTCTGACTCTTTGTCTCCTGTCTCTCCCTGTGACACCTCCACCCCGTTCTCCTCCTCCGTCACAACTCTCATCACATTCTCTCCCCTCCCTGATCTCCCCCTCCTTTCTACTCTTATAAACCACTTCCTCACTTTTCCGTCCCTCACTCTCCAGTAAAAATTTCTCTTTTCCTCCTCATCCAACTTTCCATTATTTTCATCAGCCTTTTCTTGTAATTCCTTAATTTTTTTTTTCATAAAACATTTAAAAGCAGCTTTTAGTGGAAGCGTTAAGAAAGCTGCCACAACCGCTATTAATAGGTAAGTATAGGCTTCTAATTGCATATACTAATTACTATAAAACATTAGGGTAATTATGCAATATTTTGTTATTGTGAAATCAATTATATATTGCTAAATTGAAAGGGTAATATATTTACCATACCAAAACAATTGCATACTCCGGTGTGGCAGCATCTGAGATAGTTGCCAAATTCGCGAGTTTACACAATTCGTAAAGTGGGGTAATTTCGGAAATTTTCCTAGTTTGTTTTTTACAATTTCTCCTGACTGTAAACACATTGTAGAGATTTAACTAGGTCAAGTGATGTGTAGTGATAATGCGCCGTAATCCAGGAAGCCTCCTAAAATTATCTCCCATAATATCCTTATCCTTTTCCTAAATAATGTCCGAAGTATTCTTGAAAAGTATGGTAAAAGCGTTTCCATTGTATAATGACAATGGCTAATTACATATTATCGCCAAAGTCCGAAGTTATGACCGCAGTCCGAAATCACCCCAGTTTACAGTAATTTGCGAAAAAATAGGGTGCAAATAGGCTACTTAAATTGGTCTCGGATGTTTATGAAATAGGCATATCTTGTGACAATCGAAAGTAAAAGTAAAACTAGAGAAGCTGTTGAACAAGACATATCAAGTAATTATATTGAGGACTTAAGCTTTGAAAATGCCAGAACAATTTTTATGACAAGGACAAGAATGATAGAAGTAAAAGAAAACTTCAAAAACAAATATGAATCTAACCTATTGTGCGATATTTGTCAAAATGAAAATGAAAATCAAATGCACCTGTTCAACTATGAATCATACGAAGACCTATACACAGATCTGAGAGGTAGGGACAACTTGAGGGAAATATTTGAACAAAATTAATTAAAAAGGGTAGCAGAGATTATAAGAACAGTTCTAAAAGGGAGGGAGACTATCGTTAATTTTGAGAAAAGAAATATATAAGTAATATGAAAATGTTTAACAAATACAAATAACAATAAGGGAACAGCCATCGTTCATAGAACGAACTCCTGGATGGGAGAGTGCGCCAAAAACAACAACAACAATCTAATATTATATGTTAGTCCTTCTACACTCCTTTAATTTGGTCTATTTGTTAGTGTTCTTCCAACAAGTACAGTATAGGCGTTTGTCAACGAGGACGCTGGAACTATACCGGTTGTGGGCGGAGGAGGGGATTTATCCAAGGTTAAGAGATTTAAGAACATAAGAACATAAGAATTTTGTATTAATGACTTAACCTTGGATTTACCCATCTACCGAGAGACCGACCGCGGCAAAAAATGTAGTCGGACATAATATATACAGTATGAATCGAAATGTTTAAAGTAGGTTGATATAATATATGGTCGTAGGTTACTTTCTAATATAGCTTATTCGTTGGAGAAAACACAGTGGATCACCTTTGAGTAGTATGATAGGCCTATTAATCCAATTGGTCTTTTTAACATGAAAATTCCTTGGCAGGGGGTGGCGGATTTGTTATTCAACCATCTTCATCGTCCTCTAAAAGTAACTTTTAAGCGCTAAAAGTCCCCAGGAGGGCTTTTAGTTTTCGCCGGGTTTAAAAGCTACTTTTAGCTGCTAAAAGTTTTTTTACCCAACTTTTACCTTTTAAAAGGGGCCCGCCATCTTTAAAAGCTACTTTTAAGCCTAAAAGTGCTTTATAAATACCGCCCCAGGTACGCTGGTATCCAGGGCCGGTATTTATAAAAGAATTTAAAAATGTCCCTAAAAGTAATTTTAACTAAAAGAAAATCCTTAAAAGTTATTCATAAAACATTTAAAAGCAGCTTTTAGTGGAAGCGTTAAGAAAGCTGCCACAACCGCTATTAATAGGTAAGTATAGGCTTCTAATTGCATATACTAATTACTATAAAACATTAGGGTAATTATGCAATATTTTGTTATTGTGAAATCAATTATATATTGCTAAATTGAAAGGGTAATATATTTACCATACCAAAACAATTGCATACTCCGGTGTGGCAGCATCTGAATAGTTGCCAAATTCGCGAGTTTACACAATTCGTAAAGTGGGGTAATTTCGGAAATTTTCCTAGTTTGTTTTTTACAATTTCTCCTGACTGTAAACACATTGTAGAGATTTAACTAGGTCAAGTGATGCGTAGTGATAATGCGCCGTGCGCCGTAATCCAGGAAGCCTCCTAAAATTATCTCCCATAATATCCTTATCCTTTTCCTAAATAATGTCCGAAGTATTCTTGAAAAGTATGGTAAAAGCGTTTCCATTGTATAATGACAATGGCTAATTACATATTATCGCCAAAGTCCGAAGTTATGGCCGCAGTCCGAAATCACCCCAGTTTACAGTAATTTGCGAAAAAATAGGGTGCAAATAGGCTACTTAAATTGGTCTCGGATGTTATGAAATAGGCATATCATGTGACAATCGAAAGTAAAAGTAAAACTAGAGAAGCTGTTGAACAAGACATATCAAGTAATTATATTGAGGACTTAAGCTTTGAAAATGCCAGAACAATTTTTATGACAAGGACAAGAATGATAGAAGTAAAAGAAAACTTCAAAAACAAATATGAATCTAACCTATTGTGCGATATTTGTCAAAATGAAAATGAAAATCAAATGCACCTGTTCAACTATGAATCATACGAAGACCTATACAAAGATCTGAGAGGTAGGGACAACTTGAGGGAAATATTTGAACAAAATGAATTAAAAAGGGTAGCAGAGATTATAAGAACAGTTCTAAAAGGGAGGGAGACTATCGTTAATTTGAGAAAAGAAATATATAAGTAATATGAAAATGTTTAACAAATACAAATAACAATAAGGAAACAGCCATCGTTCATAGAACGAACTCCTGGATGGGAGAGTGCGCCAAAAACAACAACAACAATCTAATATTATATGTTAGTCCTTCTACACTCCTTTAATTTGGTCTATTTGTTAGTGTTCTTCCAACAAGTACAGTATAGGCGTTTGTCAACGAGGACGCTGGAACTATACCGGTTGTGGGCGGAGGAGGGGATTTATCCAAGGTTAAGAGATTTAAGAACATAAGAACATAAGAATTTTGTTTTTATCTCTTAACCTTGGATTTATCCATCTAAAAATAGAGAGACCGACCGCGGCAAAAATGTAGTCGGACATAATATATACAGTATGAATCGAAATGTTTAAAGTAGGTTGATATAATATATGGTCGTAGGTTACTTTCTAATATAGCTTATTCGTTGGAGAAAACACAGTGGATCACCTTTGAGTAGTATGATAGGCCTATTAATCCAATTGGTCTTTTTAACATGAAAATTCCTTGGCAGGGGGTGGCGGATTTGTTATTCAACCATCTTCATCGTCCTCTAAAAGTAACTTTTAAGCGCTAAAAGTCCCCAGGAGGGCTTTTAGTTTTCGCCGGGTTTAAAAGCTACTTTTAGCTGCTAAAAGTTTTTTTACCCAACTTTTACCTTTTAAAAGTGGCCGCCATCTTTAAAAGCTACTTTTAAGCCTAAAAGTGCTTTATAAATACCGCCCCAGAGATTGGTCAGCGTTTTTTTTTTTCGCAACCTTCTTCGCCCGCACTCACATGGTAGCAATATAAATGTTTTATAATGCTATAGATTTACCAATTACCATCCCTATCCTAAATTAACCAAACATCACATTTGGATGCCAATAATCACCAGACAACAATTATGCATCATCAATTGAGAAATTTTACCTATTATCTTCTATGTTGATTCACTATATAAACACACACAAACTCATGCACATTCACATTTCACGCACAAAATCATTCAGGAACACATCTTCGTATTCCTACCCGCAATGTCATTAACTCGCATTGCGTGTATTCACCTTGACGAACAAGTGATTTATATTCATATATCTACACACACACACTTTTAGATTACCACTCGACAACGCACATATATTCGAACATACATTCACAATTACACACTCGCCTTCACATTTCCAATCAGAATACACACACACTGTGGTAAACTATCAATGGAAGTTAAATATTACTAAGCTATAATGAATCAAATAAAATCAATCTAAATGAATACTCTATATCTAAATTGAATTCAATCTGAAACAAGCTAATTTATATCCAAAGGTCTCACATAATAAATGTATATAATTATAGGGTAAGGTTATAAGGGTTAATATTAGCCAGGAATTAACTCACCAATAGTTCCACGTGGCAATGAGGCAAGGGAGATCGTTTTACCCAATATGGTGGTGGACAATGGGGAACGAGACTTCGGTCCCGAGACACGAGTCAAGTTAAAGAAAGAATAAATGATTACATGGGAATGGACATGAATATTATGCTTATCTATCAGTCAGTCATGATGTCAATGAGAGCGTCGTGATGGTGTAGCTGTGTGTATTGCTGTATGTGTATTGTGATTAGAGGCACAAAAGCACGATCAACTGAGGGCGGAAAATTAGATGTTAACTGGTTGGTGTTCGTGAAGGCTCTGACGTACCTCAAAAGCACACCTTGCTGCCTTGGCAAACCGATAGGAGCCCAAATTATCGTACCGCATTTAGGTTGCTCTATACGATAAATTATATTAATATATACGATAAATTCATATATACTACATAAGACCATGGCAATATTGCTTAATAGCATATTAGGCCTTTTATAACTTAACTTATTTACAATCTTATAATATACGATCTACTCGTCCTACATCGTGCTGTAGGAGAGATCGTGACGTCACAGAGACATCCAAGATCACAAAAGAGTCATAGTCTATCGTATTTATACGATACACTCCCCCCACAAAAAAGACCTGAACCCCACCTTAAACCTAAAGTTGCCCAGAGGCTATCTTCTGACGCCACAAGTCGACAGCGCCAGCAGCAGCGCGTCTGGGACGCGTCCCGGTCCGAGAATGATCACCATCAGTATGAGGTGAGTCGTTCCTTCGAGAATCCTCGGACCCAGCAATAACAGGTGGAGCCTCAGATTGCAATGCGGAATCTAGCTCCAAAGCGTACAAACGTGCGATAGGACGAACAGTAGTTCCAGTGGCATCTGGTATCTCTTAGACACCGCTACCGCAGAGTACAACGAGGGATCCTCTAACTCTACTATGGACTGAAAATCAGATGGAAACGCAGTCAATGGTTTTCCATATAGCAAGTGAGCTGGCGTTAATGGTAGTGGTTCTTGCAGGTCGGTGTACACATATGTAAGCGGGCGATCATTCACGACTGCCTCTATCTCTGTGAGGACTGTCGTCAACTCACTCTTTTTTAATAGAGCACGTCCTACAACCGCTCTTAGTCCTGACTTTACTATGCCGACACACCGTTCCCACATTCCACCAAACCAAGGTGCCTTAACTGGAATGAACCTCCATTCGCACTTTTTCTCTCCCAAAAAAGTGATGATAGTAGGATCACTACTCATATCCTTTAGATATTTTGATGCTTGGACATAAGTGGGAGCATTGTCGCTAAGAATGAGTTGAGGGAATGAACGACGGGCACAAAACCGTCTGAACGCCAGCATAAATTCTTCGCTAGACATATTATCACATAGTTCTAGGTGTACCGCTCGAGACGTCGCACAGGTAAACAATAATATATAAACCTTCTCATGCTCCCTCGTCTTCAATGCCCCTGTGTAATCTAATCCTACCGCTTGGAAAGGTTCTACGTGCTTTACACGGCATTCAGGTAGAGGTGGAGCTGGTCCAGTTGCATATGGTTTACCCTTTAGTCTCTGGCATATTACACACTTTCTCACTACGCGTCGAGCTACTTGTCGAACTCTGGGTATCCACCATGTGAGACGTAAATTTGATATAATATGACATACCCCGTAGTGTTTTACTTCCCTATGTGCACGTATGATCAATAGATCAGTAACGTGATGTCTTGTTGGCATAAGTATAGGTCGGTTTGTGCCGTCTGGTACACCCGACCACTTCAGGCGACCCTCACACCTGATGAGGCCATTGTCTAGGTGCAACCTTAGTTGACGCACTATATTAGGCATTAATGTCTTATTCGAGCCTTTCAAGGATTCTAATTCATTGGAAAAGGTTTCTACTTGAACCCATTTGATCAAAGTTACTTCAGCTGCTTTAAATTCACGAGCATCAATGTTGTGACCCCTGTTGCAGAGTTGGCCCGTTACTTTAAGCTTAAGATTGGATACATATCGCAACACCCAAGCTACAACTCTGACTAGTTTATTATAGTCACCGAATCTTGCCCACTTTATGATAGGACCCGGTGGCTCATTTGGTTGGGCTGTAACTGCCACTGTTTCCAGTGGCAGAAGTCCCTCACCAACAGCATGCCATATCGTCCATTCACTTTCATGGAGCAGCCACTTTGGACCATGCCACCACAATTCGGACTTCATTAACTGGCTAGCCGTTATACCCCTAGTTATGAGATCACTAGGGTTTTCCTTTGTATTTACATAATGATAAGCAACGTCTGGCAAAAGGGCTCTAATCTCATCTACCCTATTCCGCACATAAACTGGCAGAGACTTCTTGCTATGTATCCAGTTGAGTGCGACCTGGCTATCGCACCATACATGAACGATTTCAATATTTAATTCGCTCTCGTATGCTGCGCGTACATGTTGCACCAGACGTGCTAATAGCAGCATGGCAGTCAATTCCATTTTAGGGATAGTTACCTTTTTAACCGGGGCTACTTTGGCCCGGGCTGTAACTAAATGTGCCCCAAATGAAGTAACAACATATATGGCTACCCCGTATGCCGTGGCGCTAGCATCGCAAAACGTGTGTAACGTAACGTCACCGAACGCCGCCACTTTACGAGGTATAGGTTTAGTACATAGGATGGCATATTCATTCAACAACAATGTCCCTTGGTCATTCAGGTCCTCGGGCAAACTGTCATCCCATCCTATTTTACGTCTCCAAACTTCCTGCATTAGAATCCTAGCTCTTATGGTAACAGGTAATGCTAGACCCCAAAGGATCAAAAAATTGCGCAACTTTGCTCAACAGACTTCTTTTTGTGTGCGCTCCTGTCTGCTGAGCAAAAGACCTTGTTTGAAAAGTTAGTATGTCATGTTTAGGTTGCCAGATCATCCCCAAATTTCTGGACTTTTCCTGGTTAAGAGATGCCGTACCATCCACCTGTATTAAACTCTGAAGATCTTCACTATTAGTAACCCACTCGCGGAGAAATAGATGTGCATCCGCAAACAATCTGCGTGCTTGCCAGTATGCATACAACAAATCATCTTGACTATCGCTAGTACCCTGCAAATTGTCAATGTATAATCCGCGAGATAGTTTACTTGTGTCCTCATGAGTGTCAGCTAGATGTTTTCTGATTGTGGCATTTAACAAAAACTGCGAGCAAGTGGCCCCAAAGAGTACAACCCGAAAACGGTATATTATGATGGGACTTTCAGAGTCGCTAATGTCGCTTAACCAAAGAAAGCGGGTAACATCTCTATCTTCCTCCTTTAGCTTGACCATCAAGACTGCTTTCTCGATGTCACTGGTATAGGCGTACTTCCCCAGCCTAAACCGCAATAGATGTTGGGACAGGTCCGACACCATGGACGGACCTGTCAACAGGCAGTCATTCAGACTGGGTTGTTGACCTTGGTGGGCAGAACAGTCATACACCACCCGTATTGGTGTGGTGACGCTGTCTTTCTTTACCCCATGATGGGCCAGATAGTGAACCCTACCCTTCTTACACGGTTCCTCGACATCGACTCTCTCAATAAAACCCCTATCCTCATAACTCCGAAATACATCGTCATACGCCTGGCGCGTGCTCGGTTCGTTAGACAATTTCCGCCGCAATGCGCGCAAGCGACCTAATGCCAAACCATAGTTGGTAGGTAGGCTTATCTCACTGTTCTTCCAAGGTAAACTAACTTTATATTGCTTGTCTGAGGCACAGTAGCACACAGACTCGTCAAACCTTTGTAGCGCAACTTCCGAGTCATAATCAGTCTCCATAGGATTAATGCCTATGTGATCCAATCTCCACAGTCGTTCCAGGTCGAACTCGGCAGCCATCTTAGGGTCACTAGGTTGGGAATCCTCCCTTCCCAACTCCTCTGCCGCGGTTACATTGACTCTATATATCGAGACCGTGTCGACCAGGACCTTTGACTGTGTAGTATGCACCTTTCCGCTCATGCAGTATCCAAATTTAGTGGGGATTAAAATTACACCACACATCTTTTTAAATCCAGGGTATACTACTTCATAATAATGATCCACACCAAGTAGAACATGCACCTCACTCTGATTTCCCATGGGATCTGACAAGTTAACCCCTTTGCTACGTAATGCGTGTTCCACCTTCTTCACACCCACAGATACATATTCTGGTAGGGTGTCTACTACGATACAAGTCATAAAGTACCGGTTTTTACGATAGAAATATGAAATCTCCGCTATCTCGTAGTCTTGTTTATCAGTAACCCCTGTGAAGCCCTGTAATCGAAGAGTCTCAGCCCCTACGATTCGGTGCTTCAATCCCACTAGTACGGACCTCTTTATAAAGGAACGTTGAGATCCTTGATCTAGAAGTACCCGACAAACTTTGTTAATGTCATTACCTTCCATGGGAATCTGTATTGTGGGCAATATAGTGGTGTCTTGCGTGCTACCTAGTGCCACAGTTGTAGTACCCTCATTTTTGACGTCTTTGACTTTATCTGCAGTAGGACACAACTTATCAAAGTGATGTCCTTTGCAGTGCCGACAGGGCCTTAAGTATGTAGCAGTACATTGTCCCTGCTTACCATGTTTCCCACTTAGACAACCTACACATAGCTTCAATCTTCTCGCCTGTGCTAGTTTTGTCTCATTTGTCGGGTATTTTACACAGAAACTCCATTTATGTTTGTTGTTACATAGCTTACATAGAATCTGAGCAGGTTTCTTATACACACCCTCTTTCTTTACTTTAGTCCCCACTGTCATGCTTACTGTTCCCCTCTTCTCCACATTCTCACTCCCTCCCGACACATACATTCTCCCTTTGTTCAACTGTAGATTATTGATCTCCTTACTGAACTGAGTTTTGAATTCCCCCAGCTCAAATGATCTTACCTTATCAAGTATTGCCATAGGAAGCTTCTGACGCAAGATAATGACTATCATTTCCTGCGTGGTAAGCCCTAGGGTATCTAGCGATCGAGTATGGCACTCCATATTTGCCCTGAAGTTTGTCAACTCATCAACCTTATACTGTGGTTCTGCGAGCCCCAACAAGGCAACGACATGGGCCATCTTCAACTGCTCTCTATCCCCGTATGTGGACTCTAATAAGTGTACCGCTTCAAGATAACTACCACCTACTACTGCAAAACCCTCTATTAAATGTAAGGCCTCTCCTTCCATTTGTCCCTTCAGATAGTGAAACTTGCGGACATTATCCAAAGAGGATTCATGAACCGTAGATCGAAATACGTCCCAGAAAGCTAACCACTCGGTCAACTTGCCCCCAAATGTAGGAAGATTGAGCTTTGGGAGGTGTACAGTATGTTTTGGGTCAGCCCTTCTATGGGCCTCATTATCGCCTCCCTTCTTACTCGCGATTGCACGCTGTAATAGGTACTTCGCTCTAAAGACAGGTTCGTCATAGAGGGCGCGATTATCACACTCTGTAACAATCTCTTCCTCCTCTGTCATGGCAGCCACAATCACCTCACTCAGAGCCGTAATACGACCGTGGGTAACCTGGACGTTTTCTAATCTAGCCTCCAATTCCTCTAGTTCAGCAGTAGTGATGAAAGTGTTGACGTCCACTATTAGCCTATTCATTACTCCCCGAAGTCCCGCCCTTTGATTTTTAGGGGCTTTGTTCAGCACCCCACTAGACGGTGTCTCTTTACCGTTTTTATCCATTTTGCTTGCGAGCCTATAGGCTATGTATCTAAATAACAGGCTACTTAAGAGACGCCAACCGGCGGACTTCTATGTTATGGAGAAAAAATAGTACACTATTGGGAGGTTTGACGTACCTCCCAACCTACCAAATAGGAAAACCTACTATTTGGTAGTAGTCTTGGAAAATCCAACGTCAAGGCTATTAACCTAATTGCAAGGACGACTTGTCTATTTTGACTGCTATGTCGTCATTCCAACCGCGGTTAAAAAGAAAACGTCTAGAGTCTACTCCTTATCTTGCTCTAGGAGACGTTGTACATTAACCAAAACTACCACCGAAGGTGAAAAAAGCATAGAAGAGAAGAAAAAGGGGTTTACCTTAGTTACCGCTTAAGGCCCATCCTGTGTTCCGTCATGTGCAGATCCCTGTCGAACGTGCGCATGAGCGACCCTCTCTTGTTATCACATCTCACGTCAGCAGAAGAACGCGGATGGGCAGGGGTCCGGCGTGAGGGAGGGTATTATGTACGTTGGATTTTCCAAGACTACTACCAAATAGTAGGTTTTCCTATTTGGTAGGTTGGGAGGTACGTCAAACCTCCCAATTTGTTAGTAGTCTTGGCAAATCCAACGTCAAGGCTGCATAACAAATAGGAGGAGGACATCCAAGCCCAACCTACCAAAAAAACCAATGCATAAAACAAAATTACGAATGACAAAGACACAATGTAAACAAGAGAGTTTAATAAAAGAGTGAAAAACTGAGGAGTAGCTAAAAAGAACAGTTTTAACACATGCCCGTCATTCATAGTAATGCAAAAACATAGACTTGTCTGAAACCAAAAGGTACTGTACCCAAAATCCCTTTTCTTCAAAAACCAACAAAAACACTGAACACAAGAACAAAACACAATTTTCAATGTGGCAAAAACACTTATGTACTGGAACAATACATAATCCCAAACTTGCAATCCAGTGTTGCAAACCCCTACACCCCCCCCCCCCCTTTGTCAAATAAAACAAAGGAAAAGAACGAGGGACAAGGAGGGAAGACCAGGGATCTTCGCCAGAGCACCAGGAAACACGACCCCCGAGAGCAATCACCGGCCGAGGGGGTCGAACACTGGACACGGAGAGGTAGGAGGAGATGAAGGAATTGATAGAAGACCACAAAACCGCTGAGGCGATGGCAGGGAAGGATCGACGTGGCAGGAACCGGAAGGAGGCAGCAAAGGATCTGACATCGTGCGCAGAACCCCTACAAACAGGGTGACGGGCACGAACGGTCCGACAAACGTGGCGGCCCATCTGCACCTGCGAGAGCCTCCCACCTGTCCGAGGAGACACCCACACAGCAGTACCCGAAGGCGGCGCCACAGACGCAACAGAGGAGTGCAAGGCTGACACCGGGCACAACACATGGCGAGGATGCCCACGCCGTAAAGCCTGGACGGCGAAAGGCTGGAAAACGGGGGCCTCCCTCCCATGCGTGGTAACAAAAGGAGGGGAGGAGGCGAACGAGACGCCATGCAAGGACGGGGAGAATCGCACGCAGTCCCGGGGCCGTGACAATGCCGCTAGTGCAGACACCCGATCCCCAGTGGCCAGAGCGACAAGGAAGAGTGGACGCCCGAGCAACGGAACCGGCGTAGCGGCCCTTGTATACGTGGGGGAAGCCAGAAGGACCAGAGCCCGCCCCAGATCCCACTGCGGAGGGACCTGGCGCGGAGGCGGTCGATCCCGGAAGGCAGCCGTCAGGAAGGAATCCAGCTCCCGTGGCGGAACGACCAGCCCAGCGACGTACCCAAAGAACCCCCCGGACGGCAGACAAGCGGGGACGTATAGCGTCGACTGGAAAGCGACGTGTACGGAAGAGGTGAAACAAGGAGCGGAGGACGAGGGAAGGAGAGCCAACTGGCAGGCGAGTGGCCTGTAGCCACCTAGTAAAAAACCTCCAGCGGGACCCGTAAGGCCCCCAAGGAGAAGACGGCCAGGAACGCTGCAGGAAGACAGTCAGGGCCCGGCCGGGGACCGGGAGCCACCGTGCCTCATGAACAAGCACGATGCGAAGGCCAAAGAGGTCCGCAGGACCCCAACCTAGCCCAAGTGGAAGCCGGAGACAGGGAGAGGGACCGGACCCGGGCACCACCGCGGCAACCGGGCGGACCAAGTCCGTGCCGGCCACAGAGGTGCGAGGAGCCAGACGCAGCCGTGGTACAGCCGCAGCTTCGCGAAGACTGGGCACATCAACAGCGCGTCTGGTGGCGGAAAGATGGATATCGACCGCCACCTGTACCAGGCGACCATGAAAGCGTCCGGACCCCCCCCGGAGCGCGAGGCCGGAGGGAGAGGTCCAGAGGCAACTGGCGCGGCACCCCCGATGCGAACAAGGCGACCTCCGGAACACCTCAGGAAGCCGCGAGGTCGGCGAACACAGTCCGTTTCAACGCCCATTCTACAAGAACGCCCTGCCCTCTCGACAGGGCGGCCGCCCAAAGGGTGGCAGGCCCGGGCAGGGAGGAGGCATGCAAGGAGAAGGGGTGTCGGTCCGCGAGGAAGAACAACTCCACCGAGACCCCTAATAGAGTCAACGACCTGGAGGACCCCCGCATAAGGAAACAGGGGACAGCTTGTCTGAGTGTCCAACCCGAAGGCCACCGACTCACCCCGAAGGGCCAGCGCGTGGTCCCGCAGGAAGAACAAAGGAACCAACAATCCGAGGGCATAGACAGGTAAGAGGAGGGAGACCCACCCATCTGCCGGGAAGTGGACGTCCCAGGTTCGATTGGGAACCTCACCCAACCTCGCTCGACGTATCTGTGGTTATCCAGACCGTCGGCGGGGGGGTCGGTCCAGGGCACAGCCGCAGAGAGCGAGCCCCGAGCAACCCAGCGACCGAAGCGTCGGCGAACGGTACGCGGGAGCGGCAGGAGCCGATCCATAGGGGCAACGGAAACACCGCGGTGCCCATGAGGAGGAGGCGGCGTAGCCAGAGGCTCCCTAAGGGAAGGGGCAGAGCGGCCCAATGCAGCGAACCCACGAACGAGTCCCAGAGCCACCCCGGGAGGGAGACCGAGTGCAACACGGCGAGGACCGTCCACCGAAGGTGCACCGCGGCCGGCAGACCCCGGGTCACCGTAGCGCTGGACAAAACCCATGCGAGACCGACCCATGGCACGACACGCGACGGGGTCAAGCGTGACTTGGGAACATCGAAGGGGAACCCTAACCGTGCGATGTCGCGAACGACTGTGAGGGCGTCGCCAATGCACAGGCCGAGGGCGTCGGAAACTACCAACCAAACGGCCAAGGAAAACAGGAGCTGGAGCCCGCTCCTGAGGAGAGGACCCAGAGCCTGCCCCACCAGTGCGGAGAAGATCTGCGGCGCGATGTGGAGACCGAAGGGAAGGCCGTCGAACAGGAACACACGATCGGAAGTCCGAACGGCCAAGAATCGCTGGAAGCGAGGATGGAGAGGAACGAGCCAAGACACATCCTGGAGGGCCAGCGACACTACCCACGACAGAGGGCACAGGGCCAGGCGTACCAGGGGTACCGGCAGCATCCGAAACCGTGTGTGCACGATGTGCCCGTTGAGGGCCAACAGATCCACCACCGGTCGCATCGCGTCGCAGGTCTGCGACGGAACCAGAAAGACACGGGAGAGGAAAACCGGGTGACCGGCGGCCAACTCCCTCGACGCTACCCAGCTCGGGCATGGAAGTGAACACGGGCCACCTGTGAAGAGATGGGCCGTTGTCGGTGACAAGAGCGGAGTGGGGGTCTGGACGCCCACCTCCAGGTGAGACCCCTCCGCGCAACCCGCCGCCCCCAACGTCCCTCGCGGCTACCGAGGGGCGCAAGGGCGAAAACAACCCGAGGGAGCACCCGAGAGGAGGGGAGCGACCCGGTACGCCCAGGCGAGAAGGAGAACAAGGAGGCCGACCCAGAGAACTACACATTGTGTTGACGTGGAGGTACCCCCGGTACGGGCCGTGCGGGCATGAGCGCCACGTTGACCTCCTCTACCCCCGCCCCCCCCAACCTCGTCGAAAAGGGCGGGCCACCCCAACCCAAGGCCGGCGCGGGGCTGACCCCTTTGAAAGGCGGCCGGAAGTGGAAGGCCGGCCAGCCCCGACACAGAGGGGATGAAAGGGGCAAGAACAGAAGTGCGAGGCGGAACCGAAGCACTGGCCAGCAACGTCCCAGTCCTGCGCGCGTGCAAGGCGGCAGCACTTGCAGCAGCACCCCGAAGAGGACCGGCAGAAGGACGGGACTGAGAAGACCCCGCGCGCGGCACAGCGCGTCGGTGCGTGACGTAAGCAGGGTCCGTAACGACACAGCACGGCGTCGTGTGGCGGAAGCAGGGGCCGCCGACAGAGAAGCGGAGCATTCCCAAGCATCCTGCGTAAAAAACCCCGACGGATATAGCGCAGAGTACAACAAACCCTGACGAATAACCAAGGGGGCCGGCCGGCAGAACGAAGACCGTACCGTCGTGCGGTGCCGAGTTGCCGCGCACAAAACCGCCTTCAGCTCGGGAACCAAAGACACCGCGAGCCGAAGGTGGACCCGCTGAACGCGGTCCAAACCCTCGCGAAGATCGCCTGGCGCAGACGCCTCGAAAAGCCGCAGGTGGTGAACAGACGTCTGGAGGGAACCTAAAGACAAGACAATAAGTCCGTCACCCTCCGTCGCAAGGGAAAAACCTTGGCGACAGAGGGCTGATCCGGGTGAGAGAAGAACGGGGTAGCAATAGAACAAAGTTCAAGAACGGGCGCGCTCATCCAGGACCAGAACGCGCCGTCCAACCCGCCGACAGACACAAGAGGAGGCAAAATCAGGGACGACTCCGGGGGAGGGACGGAAGGAGAGCCGTCGACGGATCGGTGTGTGAAGTCAAAGGCCTCAGCAAACCAGGCCTCCAATGGGAGAGGGTGACCGAGCATGATGGCTAAGCCAGGCGTACCGGCGTCGCACAAACCTGTCCCATAGGAGGACAGACCCGTCAACACAGCCAGGGACTGAACAGCCGGAAGGATGTCAGGGCGGCTGAAGTCTGACCAGAGCGTAGGCCCGCAGAAGGGAGGGGGATCGTAGCAGGGGTAGGTAGGGTGAGGTGCTGAGGGTGAGGCACCGCCAAGAAGGGCGAGGAGAGGGAGTCTTCCATCGACTCCAAGCGCCCGTCGAAGCGTGACACAACCCAGCCCTGCATAGCCGACAATTGATCCGAGAGAGGCTACCCCCCCCCCCCCCCCCCAGATTGGTCGGCCCGCAGGGGCGAGCGTGAGCGGGAGCGAGACCCACGACACGAACCAGCAGCGTCGCGGCCCAAGGAAGGCGAGCGACGACGGTTGTGTCGCCGTTGAGGGACTCGTCCCCGATCACGAACGGCCGAGGGGGAAACAGCACCATTCCCCTCTTCCAGCGACACATCAGCTCCTGAGAAAGGGGACCCCGAAACCTCGCGAAACCCCACCGAGGCAAGAGGAGGGGTACCCCCCTGGCGAGACGGTAAGTGAAGGTCAGGAAGAGAAGAATGAGGAGGAGCAGGACGACGGGAGTGGGAAGGCTGGCCGGGTGAAAGGAGGCCAGGAGCCGCGGGGGGAAACAGAGCAAGGATCCCCGGGGCTGAGATAACAGGGCGGCCCGACACCGAGGCAGAGGAGGGAGGGACCACCACCGTGGGACGAGACCGTGAAGGAAGAATAGGCACTGAAGCAGGTGAAGTAGGAGAAGCAACGACATCCAGGCGGACCCTCCTGGACAGTGTAGGAGGAGGGAGCAGAGGGCCAGCTACAGCATGAACAACCGCGCGCGGAGAGGACAACGTAAGAGGAAGTCGTCTGGGCTGGGGAAGTGGGCGGAAGGGAGTAGAGCCCCTATCCGCAGAGGCCAGGGGAGGGCGCACAGGGGCAGAGCCGCTAACCCCGGCCTCAGGGCGAGAGCCATGACGAGGGCGATGGGCGGCGTCAAGGCGATCAGGAGGACGACGAGGCGAGCGAGAGCGTGGACGGAGCCGGGGAACCCCCCGACGATGGGACGACCGGCTGCGGGACCCAGGGGAGAGGGCCCGAGCAGGGAGAGGGCCAGGTAAATGGCCGTCAGTCGGGTCAGGGATACCCAGGGCGACGCGGATCCGGTCGGCAACAAAGGCCGGGGAACGGTGGCCCACAGTCCTAATGTGGCGGGAGACCATCGTCCACACCGACGGAAGGGAAGCAGGAGGCCACAGCCGCCGCCGAGGAACCAGGGCCATGGAGCAGCACAACCACCAGGGCCAGACACGTGCCACACAGAGCAGGGAGGTAGGCCGTAGAGGACACACAGAGCGAGTGGCGCAAGCAGGACTTGTGGCTCTCCAAGCACGGGGAGCGACAACCAAGGCGAAAGCAAGGCAGCCTACCTGCACTAGAAGAACACACACCATAATCAGCACGTCGAAGGAGTAAGTGGAGAGAATGTCCAAGAAGAACCAGGGAAGGAGCATGGGGAAACAGGAACACACATGCAAACAGGTATCCGTACTCACCCTAAACTGGGAGCACAGAGGTAGGTGAGGAGGGCGGCCGAGGCGGAAGAGCACTAGCAGAACCTGCAAAGATGGAGAAAGTGTTAACCACCACTCAACATCTTACATGCAGGGCCTATAACACCAGTAAAGTGCATACACCAATATAGTATCAGGCAACAAGATGACATAACAAAAGTCAATAGTGAAAGCCAACTATTACCGCAAATTTGCGGGCCAATGGAGGCATAACCGTACCGACACCATCCTCCTGCAATTTCGCGGGACCCCCCAACGATCTCCGCAAATTTGCGGGGAACCGAAATGTCCCAGAGGACCGAATCGAGCACCCCGCAAATTTGCGGGACCGGCCGAGATGGTCCGGCGCCGAAAAAGCGAGAGGAGCGTCTAGGAAATACCAAAAGAGGCCCAGAAAAAAGCGTCATCTCCTTATGAACTCCAAGCGACGATGGCCATCAAGCTGAGCAGTGTCTTCCTTGATAATATCCTGACTCAACCGGTCAAGGGAGAGGCAAGGAAGACACACCAGGGGAGAGGAGGCACATCCCCTAGGAACCACCCAACCCACAGAGATAGAGCAAAGCCCATGAGGAGAAGTGGCAGGAAGGGTGGTTTGGCACAAACAGGGGCCCCCGTAGGGTACCCCAGGATTGGGCAAAAGGGTATGAAAGGATGGAGGTGAAAACAGTAAGGGAACACAAAAACCAGTAAATGAAACTGGCGAGAAAAAGGGTGGCCTAGCCGTGAGGAGAGAATGTGTCAGGGGCGAAAAACCCTGTGGTGTGAGGGAGGGGCCCCCGTGGGGTACCCCAGGATATCACGAACCACCAAGCGCCCAGGCCCTTGAGACACAGTGAAGGCTCGAAAGGGGGGACTCGGGAATAACGCTAATAATGCGGCTGACACAAACCCTACAAACAGCACCGCCACCACGAAATCTCAGATCGTGAACCAACTGTACACCTAGGCTATGAAAATATGAAAACTCATAGGGGCATAGCAATTCCTGAATGAGAAACAAGCTAGGCTAAAATAAGCTAAAAGTTAAACTATGCCCAGACTAACAGGAAAAAAGAATATGAAAAGAGAAAGGAATGAAAAACACACACGAGGAACGCCAGGCGCCCCCGTACCTTCGGTAGCTATTTCCACACGCGTCTCCATTAAACACACTGAGGAGCCCATTTACGTGTGCCCTAGATCACGTAACATCTGTCTAACAAAAAAGAAGGCCAGATAAGCCGAAACGAACCTAAACAGGGTGAATTAAAGGAGCACAACAAAAGCGACTGCATTCAATGGAGCGCGTGAAAAAATGATAACAAGAGAGGGTCGCTCATGCGCACGTTCGACAGGGATCTGCACATGACGGAACACAGGATGGGCCTTAAGCGGTAACTAAGGTAAACCCCTTTTTCTTCTCTTCTATGCTTTTTTTCACCTTCGGTGGTAGTTTTGGTTAATGTACAACGTCTCCTAGAGCAAGATAAGGAGTAGACTCTAGACGTTTTCTTTTTAACCGCGGTTGGAATGACGACATAGCAGTCAAAATAGACAAGTCGTCCTTGCAATTAGGTTAATAGCCTTGACGTTGGATTTGCCAAGACTACTAACAAATATAGCAATACCTACTAATGGATCATATTGAACAAGAAAAAATGTTAGGTCAGGTCATATGTCACAGGAAGTCTGAAACAGAAAAGAACATTACTGGGGAAAGACGATGGGTGGGAAGCAGGACTTAGGCAGGCGCAATGACACAACCCCGGCGTCCCTCTCTAGCCAACGCTTCGTTAGCCCTACAATTTTGTTATATAGGACTTGATTGGTGTCTAAGTCGAGGTGGACACCATCCTGGTCGAGGTCTCGGATGCTGAGTGTTATGGAAACAAAGCGGTGCTTCGTTTCTATTAACCGACACCTCAGGGCGCGGTTAACAGAATTTTTTATAGCCTGAAATTCCGCAGCTGAGAACCCTCGGACTTTCGTCCGGCTCTCAATTGCCACGATCTTGCAGCTTCCTCCGGACTCACGCTCCAGATCCAGCGCCACCTCTTTAATTGCGTCAGCTAACTCGCGGGGCACTGTACCGGGGCGTATATCATTGCCGCCTATAAACAAAAAGATCATATGTGGCCTAAACCGTACCACTTGCCCCCACTGGGGGAGGCTTTCAGGGTGTCAACGGTTGCTCCCGGTACCCCGAAGTAGGTCAGCCGGAAAGTTCTTTCCCCCTCTGACGCCCGATACGACTCAGTACCTCCGTCAGCTGCCCTTAGCCTAGTGGCATAAGAATGTCCCACTATGGCTATTCGCTGAGGTACCGGCGCCTGAGGTACAGGAAGATAGCCAAGCCCTACCCCTCCGGGGTCCTTGCTCCTGCATCCCTGGGCTAATCCCTTGCTCATTGCCTAAGATCCCTTACTGGTAGCTAGATCCCGGGTCTGGGCACCAATGTGGTAAACTATCAATGGAAGTTAAATATTACTAAGCTATAATGAATCAAATAAAATCAATCTAAATGAATACTCTATATCTAAATTGAATTCAATCTGAAACAAGCTAATTTATATCCAAAGGTCTCACATAATAAATGTATATAATTATAGGGTAAGGTTATAAGGGTTAATATTAGCCAGGAATTAACTCACCAATAGTTCCACGTGGCAATGAGGCAAGGGAGATCGTTTTACCCAATATGGTGGTGGACAATGGGGAACGAGACTTCGGTCCCGAGACACGAGTCAAGTTAAAGAAAGAATAAATGATTACATGGGAATGGACATGAATATTATGCTTATCTATCAGTCAGTCATGATGTCAATGAGAGCGTCGTGATGGTGTAGCTGTGTGTATTGCTGTATGTGTATTGTGATTAGAGGCACAAAAGCACGATCAACTGAGGGCGGAAAATTAGATGTTAACTGGTTGGTGTTCGTGAAGGCTCTGACGTACCTCAAAAGCACACCTTGCTGCCTTGGCAAACCGCCAGGAGCCCAAATTATCGTACCGCATTTAGGTTGCTCTATACGATAAATTATATTAATATATACGATAAATTCATATATACTACATAAGACCATGGCAATATTGCTTAATAGCATATTAGGCCTTTTATAACTTAACTTATTTACAATCTTATAATATACGATCTACTCGTCCTACATCGTGCTGTAGGAGAGATCGTGACGTCACAGAGACATCCAAGATCACAAAAGAGTCATAGTCTATCGTATTTATACGATACACACACACATTGATATTCCCTCCCACAATCGCACCCACACTCTAATGTTCTTTCAGAACCACACGCACAAATACATATTCGCATTCCTAATCACAAACACAAACACACATTCACAAAGACAAGTCATGTGAATGACTCTCTCATTCTCTCTCTATCACACACACACACACAAACACATACACACATACTCACACACACACAAACATATTGTACATTCATTATTAATTTTGTACATCAATTATACAAATACATATTTCCACTCACAAACGTACAGGCTTTATGCTCGTACATGCACATTCCTACTCGTGCATGCAAGCTTGCACTGCGCCCCCCCCCCCCCCCAACTGGCCTACGCAAGGCAGATCCAGCTCACACCCAATTAATTCATTAAGCTATTCAGTTTATTCTTGAAAGCCTACTGCTACTGAGCTGATCACTTTACAGTGTACTTTGCAATTTCTTTCACAAATATATAATTTTGTTCCTTCCAAATTATGACCCAAACGTACATGCCATTACACACGCACATACATACTCATGTAGACATGCATTTGAACATCCATATAACATTCGTAAACAAACATTTATTTACGCACATATACTGTATTTGCATTACTTTACATTACACTCACAAACATATTCATTTACACAAACACATGTAACTATCCACACATTGACGCACTTGTGCTTGTGAACGTCGTCAAGCCGTCTTATAGCACGTTATGCAAGTATGAATGACTTTAATTCTGTTTGATCATTATATCATAATGGTAACAGATATGTAGACAATAGACATGTGGAATAGGATACCTAGCGCCATTGTGGGATCAAGAACGATAGAGAGTTTCAAAATAAAATTAGATAAACGTATAAACGAGATGGGTTGGGTGTGAGAGGGATCTGCCTTGTTTTGGCCAATCGACTGTCTGCAGACTCCCATATGCTCTTATAAAATGGATATGAAAGACGAAGAATATACACACATTTATAACGGCTATATATAAGCCTAGTTAGATGTATAAATAGGTATGTGTGAGTGTGTGTGGCGTAGGGAGTTGAGTGTGGAATAGGTCTGTATATACAACATGTAGGATTATAATTTAATAAAGTCCAACGTTTTTAATGATAATATAAATAATAATCCAAAGAATTTCGATTCAACAGTCTAATTGGCTGAATTATATGGCGATAAATACGAAAACACTTGTGGTGGTGTCCCGTAGCCTACCCAGTGTGGCTGGGCTGCGAGACACCACTGGTGGTGTCACGCAGCCCAGCCAGTGAGGCTGGGCTACGGGACACCACCAGTGGTGTCCCGTAGCCCAGCCTCACTGGCTGGGCTGCGAGACACCACTGGTGGTGTCCCGTAGCCACTTCGTTTCGAAAAACTTCGAAAATTGACCCGAGAGCTCCAATTTTCCATGACTTGAGTCATCGAAATTTTGGTTTGAAGATGAAATCTCAATTTTCAATAGCGAGTGCCATACTCTATAGGATTGATAAGCATAAAGAGCTAAGGTAATTGGAATAAAAAAAATTTAGTTTAAACCTCTTGGGCATCGAAGGGCAGGGCTCGAAAGATTACTGGATTTTGCCAAAACTGCGGTACTGTACATAACCTATTAATATGCATATGCGAAGCCTAATCGACCTTACACCTCCTCAAAAATACAGGTAGACATCCTTCCCAAGATGAAAAGGCTGAACTCGAAAAGTCTACGGTAAAAGAAAACGGCGCATTGGCCCTCCGGCAGCAGAAACAATTGATACGCACTTCGGAAGCCTGCCGAAAACTTACGGGTAGGCAAAGCGATATCGGAAAATGCTTTTTTCGCGGGGTACCAAGAACAAAATTTACTTTTTTTTTACACTTTCCTCCTCAAAAGGATCCCCCTAATGAAAATATACACCCAAACTCCCTTTTCGAAAAACTTCGAAAATTGACCCGAGAGCTCCAATTTTCCATGACTTGAGTCATCGAAATTTTGGTTTGAAGATGAAATCTCGATTTTCAATACTGAGTGCCATACTCTATAGGATTGATAAGCATAAAGAGCTAAGGTAATTGGAATATTTTTTTTTAGTTTAAACCTCTGGGGCATCGAAGGGCAGGCCTCGAAAAATTAGTGGATTTTGCCAAAACTGCGGTACTGTATATCACCTATTAATATGCATATGCGAAGCCTAAACGAGCTTACACCTCCTCAAAAATACAGGTAGACATCCTTCCCAAGATGAAAAGTCTACGGTAAAAGAAAACGGCGCATTGGCCCTCCGGCAGCAGAAACAATTGATACGCACTTCGGAGGCCTGCCGAAAACTTACGGGTAGGCTAAGCGATATCGGAAAATGTTTTTTTCGCGGGGTACCAAGAACAAAATTTACTTTTTTTTTTACACTTTCCTACTCAAAAGGATCCCACTAATGAAAATATACACCCAAACTCCCTTTTCGAAAAACTTCGAAAATTGACCCGAGAGCTCCAATTTTCCATGACTTGAGTCATCGAAATTTTGGTTTGGAGATGACATCTCGATTTTCAATAGCGAGTGCCATACTCTATAGGATTGATAAGCATAAAGAGCTAAGGTCGTTGGAATAATTTTGTTTTGTTTAAACCTCTGGGGCATCGAAGGGCAGGGCGCGAAAGATTACTGGATTTTGCCAAAACTGCGGTACTGTATATCACCTATTAATATGCATATGCGAAGCCTAATAGACCTTACACCTCCTCAAAAATACAGGTAGACATCCTTCCCAAGATGAAAAGGCTGAACTCGAAAAGTCTACGGTAAAAGAAAACGGCGCATTGGCCCTCCGTCATCTGAAACAATAATCGCACTCCGGATACCTGCCGAAAATTTACGGGTAGGCTAAGCGATATCGGAAAATGCTTTTTTCGCATGGTACCAAGAACAAAATTTACGTTTTTTTTACACTTTCCTACTCAAAAGGATCCCCCTAATGAAAATATACACCCAAACTCCCTTTTCGAAAAACTTCGAAAATTGACCCGAGAGCTCCAATTTTCCATGACTTGAGTCATCGAAATTTTGGTTTGGAGATGAAATCTCGATTTTCAATAGCGAGTGCCATACTCTATAGGATTGAAAAGCATAAAGAGCTAAGGTAATTGGAATATTTTTTTTTAGTTTAAACCTCTGGGGCATCGAAGGGCAGGGCGCGAAAGATTAGTGGATTTTGCCAAAACTGCGGTACTGTATATCACCTATTAATATGCATATGCGAAGCCTAATCGACCTTACACCTCCTCAAAAATACAGGTAGACATCCTTCCCAAGATGAAAAGGCTGAACTCGAAAAGTCTACGGTAAAAGAAAACGGCGCATTGGCCCTCCGGCAGCAGAAACAATTGATACGCACTTCGGAGGCCTGACGAAAACTTACGGGTAGGCTAAGCGATATCGGAAAATGCTTTTTTCGCGGGGTACCAAGAACAAAATTTACTTTTTTTTTACACTTTCCTACTCAAAAGGATCCCACTAATGAAAATATACACCCAAACTCCCTTTTCGAAAAACTTCGAAAATTGACCCGAGAGCTCCAATTTTCCATGACTTGAGTCATCGAAATTTAGGTTTGGAGATGAAATCTCGATTTTCAAAAGCGAGTGCCATACTCTATAGGATTGATAAGCATAAAGAGCTAAGGTAATTGGAATAATCTTTTTTAGTTTAAACCTCTGGGGCATCGAAGGGCAGGGCGCGAAAGATTACTGGATTTTGCTAAAACTGCGGTACTGTATATCACCTATTAATATGCATATGCGAAGCCTAATCGACCTTACACCTCCTCAAAAATACAGGTAGACATCCTTCCCAAGATGAAAAGTCTATGGTAAAAGGAAACGGCGCATTGGCCCTCCGGCAGCAGAAACAATTGATACGCACTTCGGAGGCCTGCCGAAAACTTACGGGTAGGCTAAGCGATATTGGAAAATGCTTTTTTCACGGGGTACCAAGAACAAAATTGACTTTTGTTTTACACTTTCCTACTCAAAAGGATCCCCCTAATGAAAATATACACCCAAACTCCCTTTTCGAAAAACTTCGAAAATTGACCCGAGAGCTCCAATTTTCCATGACTTGAGTCATCGAAATTTTGGTTTGAAGATGAAATCTCAATTTTCAATAGCGAGTGCCATACTCTATAGGATTGATAAGCATAAAGAGCTAAGTTCATTGGAATATTTTAGTTTTGTTTATACCTCTTGGGCATCGAAGGGTAGGGCTCGAAAGATTACTTGATTTTGCCAAAACTGCGGTACTGTACATAACCTATTAATATGCATATGCGAAGCCTAATCGACCTTACACCTCAAAAATACAGGTAGACAGCCTTCCCAAGATGAAAAGGCTGAACTCGAAAAGTCTACGGTAAAAGAAAACGGCGCATTGGCCCTCCGGCAGCAGAAACAATTGATACGCACTCTGGAGGCCTGCCGAAAACTTACGGGTAGGCTAAGCGATATCGGAAAATGCTTTTTTCGCGGGGTAACAAGAACAGAATTAACTTTTTTTTTTACACTTTCCTACTCAAAAGGATCCCCCTAATGAAAATATACACCTAAACTCCCTTTTCGAAAAACTTCGAAAATTGACCCGAGAGCTCCAATTTTCCATGACTTGAGTCATCGAAATTTAGGTTTGGAGATGAAATCTCGATTTTCAAAAGCGAGTGCCATACTCTATAGGATTGATAAGCATAAAGAGCTAAGGTAATTGGAATATTTTTTTTTAGTTTAAACCTCTGGGGCATCGAAGGGCAGGGCGCGAAAGATTACTGGATTTTGCCAAAACTGCGGTACTGTATATCACCTATTAATATGCATATGCGAAGCCTAATCGACCTTACACCTCCTCAAAAATACAGGTAGACATCCTTCCCAAGATGAAAAGGCTGAACTCGAAAAGTCTACGGTAAAAGAAAACGGCGCATTGGCCCTCCGTCATCTGAAACAATAATCGCACTCCGGAGGCCTGCCGAAAATTTACGGGTAGGCTAAGCGATATCGGAAAATGCTTTTTTCGCGGGGTACCAAGAACAAAATTTACTTTTTTTTTACACTTTCCTACTCAAAAGGATCCCCCTAATGAAAATATACACCCAAACTCCCTTTTCGAAAAACTTCGAAAATTGACCCGAGAGCTCCAATTTTCCATGACATCGAAATTTAGGTTTGGAGATGAAATCTCGATTTTCAAAAGCGAGTGCCATACTCTATAGGATTGATAAGCATAAAGAGCTAAGTTCATTGGAATATTTTTGTTTTGTTTAAAGCTCTGGGGCATCGAAGGGAAGGGCTCGAAAGATTACTGGATTTTGCCAAAACTGCGGTACTGTACATCACCTATTAATATGCATATGCGAAGCCTAATCGACCTTACACCTCCTCAAAAATACAGGTAGACATCCTTCCCAAGATAAAAAGGCTGAACTCGAAAAGTCTACGGTAAAAGAAAACTGCGCATTGGCCCTCCGGCAGCAGAAACAATTGATACGCACTCCGGAGGCCTGCCGACAATTTACGGGTAGGCTAAGGGATATCGGAAAATGCTTTTTTCGCGGGGTAACAAGAACAAAATTTACTTTTTTTTTACACTTTCCTACTCAAAAGGATCCCCCTAATGAAAATATACACCTAAACTCCCTTTTCGAAAAACTTCGAAAATTGACCCGAGAGCTCCAATTTTCCATGACTTGAGACATCGAAATTTTGGTTTGGAGATAACATCTCGATTTTCAATAGCGAGTGCCATACTCTATAGGATTGATAAGCATAAAGAGCTAAGTTCATTGGAATATTTTTGTTTTGTTTAAACCTCTTGGGCATCGAAGGGCAGGGCGCGAAAGATTATTTGATTTTGCCAAAGCTGCGGTACTGTATATAACCTATTAATATGCATATGCGAAGCCTAATCGACCTTACACCTCCTCAAAAATACAGGTAGACAGCCTTCCCAAGATGAAAAGGCTGAACTCGAAAAGTCTACGGTAAAAGAAAACGGCGCATTGGCCCTCCGGCAGCAGAAACAATTGATGCGCACTCTGGAGGCCTGCTGAAAACTTACGGGTAGGCTAAGCGATATCGGAAAGTGCTTTTTTCGCGGGGTAACAAGAACAGAATTAACTTTTTTTTTTACACTTTCCTACTCAAAAGGATCCCCCTAATGAAAATATACACCTAAACTCCCTTTTCGAAAAACTTCGAAAATTGACCCGAGAGCTCCAATTTTCCATGACTTGAGTCATCGAAATTTAGGTTTGGAGATGAAATCTCGATTTTCAAAAGCGAGTGCCATACTCTATAGGATTGATAAGCATAAAGAGCTAAGGTAATTGGAATACATTTTTTTAGTTTAAACCTCTGGGGCATCGAAGGGCAGGGCGCGAAAGATTAGTGGATTTTGCCAAAACTGCGGTACTGTATATCACCTATTAATATGCATATGCGAAGCCTAATCGACCTTACACCTCCTCAAAAATACAGGTAGACAGCCTTCCCAAGATGAAAAGGCTGAACTCGAAAAGTCTACGGTAAAAGAAAACGGCGCATTGGCCCTCCGTCATCTGAAACAATAATCTCACTCTGGAGGCCTGCCGAAAATTTACGGGTAGGCTAAGCGATAAAGGAAAAAGCTTTTTTCGCGGGGTACCAAGAACAAAATTTACGTTTTTTTTTACACTTTCCTACTCAAAAGGATCCCCTTAATGAAAATATACACCCAAACTCCCTTTTCGAAAAACTTCGAAAATTGACCCGAGAGCTCCAATTTTCCATGACTTGAGTCATCGAAATTTTGGTTTGGAGATGAAATCTCGATTTTCAAAAGCGAGTGCCATACTCTATAGGATTGATAAGCATAAAGAGCTAAGGTAATTGGAATAATCTTATTTAGTTTAAACCTCTGGGGCATCGAAGGGCAGGGCGCGAAAGATTACTGGATTTTGCCAAAACTGCGGTTCTGTATATCACCTATTAATATGCATATGCGAAGCCTAATCGACCTTACACCTCCTCAAAAATACAGGTAGACATTCTTCCCAAGATGAAAAGGCTGAACTCGAAAAGTCTACGTTAAAATAAAACGGCGCATTGGCCCTCCGGCAGCTGAAACAATTGGTACGCACTTCGGAGGCCTGCCGAAAACTTACGGGTAGGCTAAGCGATATCGGAAAATGCTTTTTTCGCGGGGTACCAAGAACAAAATTTACTTTTTTTTTTACACTTTCCTACTCAAAAGGATCCCCCTAATGAAAATATACACCCAAACTCCCTTTTCGAAAAACTTCGAAAATTGACCCGAGAGCTCCAATTTTCCATGACTTGAGTCATCGAAATTTAGGTTTGGAGATGAAATCTCGATTTTCAAAAGCGAGTGCCATACTCTATAGGATTGATAAGCATAAAGAGCTAAGGTAATTGGAATAATCTTATTTAGTTTAAACCTCTGGGGCATCGAAGGGCAGGGCGCGAAAGATTAGTGGATTTTGCCAAAACTGCCGTTTTAATATGCATATGCGAAGCCTAATCGACCTTACACCTCCTCAAAAATACAGGTAGACATCCTTCCCAAGATGAAAAGGCTGAACTCGAAAAGTCTACGGTAAAAGAAAACGGCGCATTGGCCCTCCGGCAGCAGAAACAATTGATACGCACTCCGGAGGCCTGCCGAAAACTTACGGGTAGGCTAAGCGATATCGGAAAATGCTTTTTTCGCGGGGTACCAAGAACAAAATTTACTTTTTTTTATACTTTCCTACTCAAAAGGATCCCCCTAATGAAAATATACACCCAAACTCCCTTTTCGAAAAACTACGAAAATTGACCCGAGAGCTCCAATTTTCCATGACTTGAGTCATTGACATTTTGGTTTGGAGATGAAATCTCGATTTTCAATAGCAAGTGCCAAACTCTATAGGATTGTAAGCATAAAGAGCTAAGTTCACTGGAATATTTTTTTTTTTTTTTAAACCTCTGGGGCATCGAAGGGCAGGGCTCGAAAGATTACTGGATTTTGCCAAAACTGCGGTACTGTACATAACCTATTAATATGCATATGCAAAGCCTAATCGACCTTACACCTCCTCAAAAATACAGGTAGACATCCTTCCCAAGATGAAAAGGCTGAACTCGAAAAGTCTACGGTAAAAGAAAACGGCGCATTGGCCCTCCGGCAGCAGAAACAATTGCTTTATCAAGATTACTTTCAAACTCCCTTATTGATTCGGAATCGACTACATACTGGGGCAGTGCGTTCCACTCATTTACCACTATATCACAAAATGAGTTCTTTGCCTTCTCAAGCCTATTTCTTTCTTTGTAAATTTTCTTAGAGTGTCCTCTCGTTCTTGTTCCCTCCCGCATCAAGAAGATACCTTCACACACATCCTCATCGTACTTTCCTGACACTATCTTAAAAGTCTCTTTCTCCTATATGCCAGTGTCGGAAGCCCCAGTGTCCTCAACCTCTGCTCATAGCCCGGGTTCTTCAACGTTGGTTCTATAGGTTTATAAATAGTAAAATGAAGGTAAGGGATAGAATAGTGAGGATGAAGGTTGAAGGGACCACTTATGATGACGACCAGAATATGTGTGAAATTATGAACAATACACTACACTCAGTATATACTAAAGATGATAACTTTGAAGAAGTACCGGTAGGTGAAATTGGTGATAAACTGGGAGAGATTAATTTTCTCCCAGAGGAGCTAGTAGAAATAATGAAAGGACTAGATGTGAAAAAAGCAGTGGGACCTGACAATGTAGCGGGATGGATTTTGAAAGAATGTGCTGACGAACTAGTGAAACCCTTATATGAGATAATGAAATACTCTCTGGAAGTGGGAAAATTACCAATGGACTGGAAGAGAGCCAACATTGTACCGATTTATAAAGGTGGGAACAGGGAACATCCATTAAATTATCGACCTGTGTCACTTACTAGTATAGTGTGCAAAATCTGTGAGAAAATAATTAAGAAAAGATGGATGATTTACTTGGAAAAGAATAATCTACTATCTAACAGGCAATTTGGATGCAGAGAGGGTACCTCATGTGTTACAAATCTACTCAGTTTTTATAACAGAGTGGTTGACATATTACAAGAGAGAGATGGATGGGTGGACTGCGTATATATTGACATGAAGAAAGCTTTTGACAGAGTATCGTATAGCAGGCTGAAGTGGAAATTAAAAGAGTATGGAGGGATTCAGGGTAGTTTGTTAAATTGGATGGAGGACTATCTTTCAGGGAGACAGATGAGGACTACTATCAGAGATAAATTTTCTACGTGGAAAGACGTCACAAGTGGAGTTCCGCAGGGAGCGGTGCTGGCTCCCATAATGTTTCTAATATACATTAACGACATGCCAAAGGATATAAATGCATATATGAATATGTTCGCAGATGATGCCAAGATCATGAAGCGTATAGAAGATGAAAACAGTGGTAGGGAATTACAGAGGGATTTGGATAGGATAGATCAATGGAGCAAGAAGTGGAAAATGGAATTCAACACAAATAAATGTCATGTAGTGGATATGGGAGTAAGTAAAAGAAGGCCTCATATGGAATATAAGTTAGGAGAAAACACTATTAACCCATCAGAGAAAGAAAAGGACTTAGGGATAACTGTTAGGGGTGATCTTTCACCTGAGAATCATATTAATAAGATAGTGGGAGAAACATATGGACTGCTAAACAGAATAAAAATAGCCTTTAACTATATAAACAAGGAGATGCTGGAGAAAATAATAAAAACATTGGTGAGACCAAGACTGGAGTATGCGGCAGTGGTGTGGGCACCACATCTAAAAAAGCATATAAAGAAGCTGGAGAAGGTTCAGAGAGCTACAACTAGGATGATACCAGAACTGAGAGAATTACCATATGAGGAGAGATTAAAGAAATTAGATTTACCATCTCTAATGGATAGGAGGGAGAGAGGCGATATGATTATGATGTACAAATGTGTGAGAGGACTCGAGAAGGTGGACAAGGGTTATATTGTGAAAGATAATGGTAGAACTAGGGGGCATTGATATAAGCTAATGAAAGGAAGATGCAAAGGAGATGTGAGAAAGTATAGTTTCCCTTACAGAAGTATAAGTAAATGGAATCAGTTAGAAGAGGAAGTGGTGTGTGCAAAAAAACATTCATATTTTTAAAGCAAAGTTAGATAATTGTAACTCAGGAAGCGAGACAATACGAGCCTAAAAAGCTCAACTCCTGTATACTACAAATAGGTAAATAGGTAGGTAAACACGTACGCTTCCTTCTCAGTCCCAATATCCTTAAGTGTCCGTGCGCTGAGACTCGACCCATTTATTGTGTAACAACCGCCTTCCTACACTCGTCAACAACTTAAAAATGCCTAGGAAAAATAAACTGGTGAAGGCACTACTGCGATCAGGAAATCTATGGGTATATCCGGAGACGGGGACGGGGCCAGTGACAGTGACGGGGCCGGGGAAGCCTACGTCTAGGCTACATGAACTCGCCTGTCGCGGGGGTCTGCCTCGGAGCTCCCACTATTCTCACCTACTTATAGCATTTATTTTTAATGTAAGGAATAACTTGTTTATGTTTCTATTATTGTGTATGCTTGGTTGTCCAATTAGTATTGATTTTTATAAAAAATTACCGTCAAATGTGGGTGGAAATGCGGGCTGCCGCCCACATGTATTTTTCTCCATAACTTATGTTATCCCCAATGCGCGAATTCCCAATACCCGTCATGTAATGCCGCCCATATAGGCGCGGATTGGGGGGACTGACTGTAGATAGATGCATTAGATATATAATAGTGTTGCTAGGTCGAAGCGATCGATAAAATACGAATATATATGAGATGGACTTAAGTTCTGAAAAGACAAAGGAGAAATTTTTATTGACTCTCTTTTTCATTTTATTATGTGTGTTGGAAGGATATATTTGTTTTCAATTTCATTGTATTAGAAATTATTCATAGATTAAATGATTATGTTTTTTACACCAACCAACTTCACATCTAAACTCAATTAATGAAATCAACAAATACATGTGGCACTCCGAGGACTCGAACCCAGGATACTCACTATGCATTACGCTATCAGGAAGGATATTATATTTTTCAATTCCATCGCATTAGAAATGATTCATAGATTACAAAAATACCAAATAAGACATACTGTAGTTATATTTATGTACAGTATAAGGGAGATGGATGTATTAGATAGATAGACAGACAGACATTTGATGCATAAATAACAATCATTTATATATACCTAGGCTTGGGGCGCCACCCGTGTATGATCCCGACTTTTCCATGTTGTGGCCGACTTTGGAACTTTTGGGGTTACCGTGTCCAAACGAATCCGTGTATATAAAACGTGTGTATATCGAGACCTGACTGTATTTACAAGAAGAGAGAAAGAGAGATGCGTGTGCTAGCTGAATGAGGCCCGAGAGTCAAGTCTCAATTGTAAGTGAGCATCTGACCCTTTAAACCGATGGACCCCATGCGATTTAATATAAATGTACATATTAACAAGCTCTTTAGCGGAATATATGTAATGGCCGGGAATATGAAAGTTGCTCTGAACTACTTGGATGAGACCATGGTAGTGAAAATTATAAAAAGTATGATTAGACCAAGATTGGAGTATGCAGCAGTGGTGTGGTCCCCGCATCTAAAGAAGCATATTCACAAGTTAGAAAGAATCCAGAGAGCAGTTACTAGATTGGTTCCAAGTCTCAGAGAACTGCCATATGAAGGGAGGCTAGACAAATTAAATCTACCGAGTCTAAAAGAGAGGAGAAAGAGGGGAGACATGATAATGATGTACAAATGCACCCGAGGGCTGGAGAGGCTGGATAGGGAGGATATATTAATTATGGATACAGGAATAACTAGAGGCCACAGCTACAAAGTAAAAAGACCTACCTGCAAGAACGAAATCAGGAAGTTTAGCTTCCCCCTATAGATGTATTGACAAATGGAATAGGCTGGAGGAGGAGGTGGTAGGGGCAAGGAACATCCATATTTTCAAGAAAAAATTGGATGAAAGTAGACTGAGAGACGGGACAACACGAGCTTAGCTCAACTCCTGTAAACTACAATTAGGTAAATACACTCCAGGACCAGCCACTTGTAATTTTGTTTTTCCTGACAACACATGAGATGGGTTAGTAATGAAGGAAAAACAACAACAAAACGCTGCCCTAGGTCATTTAGGGGTCCTGGGGGGTGGCAGAAAGTCACAATTAATATGGGGTAATGGATAGGCATTACTGTATACTGAAAAATCACTCCCACGCATGCCCACACGAACGTGGCTGGACTTGGAGGGTTGCCAACCATCGATATTGTTCCGTGGGATCATAAAGTAGTTCCCATACAAATCTGAACCATCTAGGTGCCATAGGACAAGAGTAATTAAGGCGGACGCAACCATTGCGTTGCTAGGGTTTAGCGTTACATACATAGGTGACGCATAACGTACGTCGCTGGTACTCAAGCGGTTAAATAGTACTGTATATATGCAAGTTTGTATGCATTTCTGTGTGTGTACTGTATGTGTATGTATTGGGGGGAGAGAGTGATGTGGATGGTTAGATGGATATAGTTTTTTTCTTCTATGTGTATGGAGGAGACAAAAGGCAGGTTGCCTGTAGTGTGTTTCTCCCCCTAAGTAAAAGAGTGACAGAGCCAAATTCAAGGGATGTTGGAGTCAAAATGCCTGGACACACAAAGTTTAAAGCAGTTTAAGTCATAGGATGAAGGAAAGATTGAGTGAGGGAGAGAGTTCCAGAGTTCACTTGTTGAGTAGAAGAAAGACTGATAAAATTTGCCAATTCTTGGGTTGGAGAGCTGGACAGAATAGGAGTGGGACTGTGTTGAAAGGCGGGTGCCTCGCACTCGCCGCAAGGGAGAGTGAAAGAGTGAAAGAGATGCAACATTGCGGCGTGTAGAAAGAGATTGTGGGGAACTACTGTAGTAAGAGGAGGAGAGTTAATGAAGCAAAATGCTTTGGATTCTACTCAATCGAGAAGTGCGGTATGGGTGGAGCCTCCCCACACATGCGAACAATACTCAATACAGGGGCGCACTGTGCCCCGATACAGAGCAAGAAGCTGTGCGGGGGTGAAGAGCCCACGGAGACAATTGAGCACACCTAACTTTTGGGAAGCTGTTTTAGTAAGAGTGGTAATATGATCTTTTCATGAAAGGTCAGATGAAAAAGATACACCTAGAATGTTTAGAGAAGATGAAGGGTTGAGTTGTGTGTTGTTGAAGAATAGTTGATAGTCTTGTGATGGAGAGATAGAGGGAGAAAATGGGTCTTGGAGGCATTGAAAGTAACAAGATTTACTCTGCCCCAATCAGTAATAATTGAAAGATCAGATGATAGTCATTCTATGGCCTCGCCACATTTGATTAGGAGTGCTTGCATGCTGAGTTGATGGGAAAAACTAGTTGAATAGTATAAGGTAGAGTCATCAGCATATGAGTGGATAGGACTAGAGGTACAGTTGAGGAGATCATTGATAAATATTAGAAAGAGAATTGGAGACAGGACAGAACCCTGAGGAACACCGGAGTTGATAGGTTGAGGAAGTAAACGATGGCCGTCCACAACTGCAGCTATGGAGCGGTCTGAAAGGAAATTAGAGACAAAGGCACAGATAGAGGGATAGAAACCGAAGGAGGGTACTTTGGAAATTAAAGATTTGTGCCAGACTCTATCGAAGGCTTTCGATATGTCTTGATCAATAGAAAAAGGCTCACCGAAGTCCCGAAAGGAGGATGACCAAGAGTTAGTAAGATAGGCAAGAAGATCACCAGTAGAGTAACTGAAAGTAGATTATGGGAAGATAAATGTTTAAGAAATTTTGAGACAAGAATAGTTTCAAAAACTTTAGAGATGCAAGCAATGAGAGCAATTGGATGATAGTTGGAGGGCTGAGAGCGGTCACCCTTCTTTGGGACAGGTTGAATAAGAGCAAACTTCCAGCATGAAGGAAAGACATTAGAGGATAGACAGAGCTGAAAGAGTTTGCCTAGGCAGGGAGTCCGCACGGAGGAACAGTTTTTGAGTACAACAGGAGGAACACCATCCGGTTCGTACGCCTTCTTAATATTAAGTCCAGAGAGGGCCGAGAGTACATCTTTAGAAGAGATTATGATATTAGGCTTAAGTAAGTGAGAGGGGGGTGGAGTTGGGTAGATAGATCAATAGGGAGAGAAATATTAACATTCATAAGGTAAATCTATCTATCTATCTATCTATTGCCTGACGCCGTGATCCCCGAAGGGGTGGCCACGAACAAACCGCCCCCATGCACCTCTGTCCCCAGTCAGTCGACGCCCCTCCCCCTAACCAGCACCGCCTTCGTTCATGTACTTCCTCACTCCATCCTTCCACCTCTCATTTGGTCTACCTCTCCCTCTCTGTCCCTCCACCTCGCTCTCGTACACCCTCTTAGTCATTCTCTCGCTTTCCATACGTTCCATATGGCCGAACCATCTCAAGTTGTTCCTTTTCACACTTTCCAGCACATCTACCTCCACACCACACCTCCTTCTTACTTCTTCATTAGTCTGTCTATCCCTCCATGTAACTCCGCACGCACTCCTTAAGTAATTCATTTCCACTGCTCTCACTCTTGGTCTGAGTCTCTCAACCAACGTCCATGCTTCGCTTCCGTAAGTCAGTGTCGGGATTACCACACTGTCATGCAAGGACTTCTTCACTTCCATACTGACCACCCTATTTCTTGTTACTGCTTTTAGCGTTCGTACAACCCTCTTCCCCTGTTGTACCCTCTCCCGCACTTCTTCATCCATAGTCCCATCTTTACTCAACACACTGCCCAGATACTTAAAAGATAAAAAAGATAAAAAAGGTAAATAAAGCTGATAATAGTCTGAAAATTGTGACTCGGTCCAGGTTTTGGCACCAGTTAGCCTTTTCTTATTGGTTTATGCATTTGTATCTAGCGCAATTTTTCTGGCACCAATTCTCGCTACCAAGGTTTCACTCGAGACATCTGGTGGATGGTTCTGAACTAGCATCAGAGCTGTGACTGTCAACATCAACAACACACAACACCTAGAATCCTGGTGGATCACATATATCTATCTATCTCTCTATTGCCTGACGCCGTGATCCCCGAAGGGGTGGCCACGAACGAACCGCCCTAATGCACCTCTGTCCCCAGTCAGTCGACGCCCCTCCCCCCCAACCAGCACCGCCTTCGTTCATATACTTCCTCACTCCATCCTTCCACCTCTCCTTCGGTCTACCTCTCCCTCTCTGTCCCTCCACCTCGCTCTCATACACCCTCTTAGTCATTCTCTCGCTTTCCATACATTCCATAAGGCCGAACCATCTCAAGTTGTTCCTTTTCACACTTTCCAGCACATTTACCTCCACACCACACCTCCTTCTTACTTCTTCATTAGTCTGTCTATCCCTCCATGTAACTCCGCACGCACTTCTTAAGTAATTCATTTCCACTGCTCTCACTCTTGGTCTGAGTCTCAACCAACGTCCATGCTTCACTTCCGTAAGTCAATGTCGGGATTACTACACTGTCATGCAAGGACTTCTTCACTTCCATACTGACCACCCTATTTCTTGTTACTCCTTTCAGCGTTCCTACAACCCTCTTCCCCTGTTGTACCCTCTCCCGCACTTCTTCTTCCATAGTCCCATCTTTACTCAACACACTGCCCAGATACTTAAAAGAGTTGACGATCTCCATAGCCTGACCGTTCAGCTTCACCTCACACTCTGTGACTTCACCCCTTTCGAAGACCATAACCTTGCTCTTCCCCACATTTAACTTCAAATTCCGTTTTTCGCACACTGTTCCAAACTCATTTACCAGACCCTGCAACTCCCATTCATTATCACTCATCAGAACTGTATCATCCACAAACAGCAGTATAGGTAGCTTCCACTCATTTCCCTCCCTTTTTAGCAATACACCAACATCCACTGCTCTTGATAGTATTTCTTTCATGACTCCATCCATATATACAGTAAACAACCATGGGGACATCACACACCCCTGATTCAAACCAACATTCAGGTCAAAGAACTCGCTCTGCTCACTCTCCACACGTACTGCCGCCTTTGCACCCTCATACATGCTCTTCACTGCTTTCAGCAACTTGCCATCTACTCCGTATATTCTAAGTACTTTCCACAAACCTTCTCTATCCACTCTGTCATAGGCCTTCTCCAAGTCCATAAAGGCAACATACACCTATTTAGTAATGGTTCTCTCCATCAATGACGTGAGAGCCTTATATATACTGTATAAGGGCTCCCCGGAGACCCCCGTGAGGGTCCCGGAGAAAGCATAACGCGAAACTGTTCTGGAAAGAAGTAAAGAAAGTTAGGGAAGGTAGCAAGGGAAACCGTAAGGGTGTGAAAGATAAGAATGGGAGAATGCTAGCCGAGAAGCAAGAGAGAGTCGAAAGATGGAGGGAGTACTTCAATGAGTTACTAAATGTAAGGAATGGAGAGCCAGCAAACATAGTTGGATATGGTATGGGTGGGAGAAGAGGAGAAGTAGTGGAGGAGGAGGTGGGGATCAGGTCAGAAGTGTGGGAAGCCATGAAAAGAGTGAAGTTGGGGAAAGCACCAGGAACAGATGGAGTGTGTGGGGAAATGTTGAGGTATGGTGGTGAGATAGTGATCGAAGGGGTATGGAAAATGTGCAAACTAGCATGGGAGTCCTCCCCGAGTCCTCATACTACAAAGAAGGACAACACTTCGAATTAATTTCTGTCTGGCAATTTCCAAGTAATATTTTCTCCAAGTCCCCACTATAACAGAGGACACTTCTTTAGGGTCTACTTAACCAGTATAGTAATGATTCATTAGCTTGTTTTCCTTACGCCTCAGCACAGCATGCTAGAGTTCTGGGTATCCCTAGCACCAGCCATTCCTTTTAATAAATTGTTCGACTAGGGTCTGTTTAAAAAAAACAGACAGAACCGATACATTCTATTGCTATCTTACCTTTGCACAACTGGTTGTTCCGGTCCCACTTTGGGTCGGCTAGCACTTAGTCCGGAGCTCTTATAATGACACCTCCGGTCAGTAGGAGTTCCCCGCGTTCTCTATGAGTCCGGGTTGCAGAGGAAGTAGGCTGAGGAAGGGGGTCTCTTAGATAACTACTCATTGCCTACTTCGCTGGAATTCCACATTCACTTACAAGAATTCTCCAGGTAGATAATTTTATCTATCCTTTATTACAGAATAACTTTCACGGGGCTCAATCAAACATTTCCCCACACACCTCTTAATCACACAGGGTTATTCTGGCAATTTGGCTGAGTCAGATCCTTGACTCCGTGTCCTCATAATTGACAAGGATATTTCTTAGGAACAAAAGGTTGGGGAATGACTTTACACTCTCAGATAAACAGCCCATAGGCGATTATCCAACCTTTTGTTTTACAGACAACTCACTCACACTAATGAGGAGTGGCAGATTCTATTCATGATACATACTCTAGGGCAACATTATCACACATAAGAGAAGTCTATCTTTGCAACACTCTTCTGACAGTAGGAGATGTCAGAACAGCCCTTTTCATGACGTCCAAAGCACGTCAAGACCTCCGTATCTTTCTATCTAAAAAACTCTGCCCAAAGACATCAAGACTAGAATCTTGATCTCTCCATCTATTCTAACAGATTAACACCCACAACTACTTGGTCTGAAGTATCAGCACTACTTTTTATAACCGTCTCTAAAGTTCTCTCGTGTTAACTTTATTAGATTCAGATCTCAACGACACTCAACAGGCCACAGTAGTCGGGGCAGACTGGTTATTTCATCTTAACCTTGCATCACATTATATTTCAAGGCACAACCGGTTCTTTCCAGGCCAGTTACACAGCATGACCAAAAGGAACTTGGGCCAGACATTTAATAAAGAATGGTCTGTTTTGGGACTGGGAGAGACGACCGTTCCTTCGTAAGTACGTATACAACGTCTCATACCAGTAAATGTGCCAACACTCATAAAAGCGATGCTTCAGTGAGGAATTCGAGTGAACATTCCTCCTACATCAAAAGTTTTCTGTCTCACTTATTACTAGTACCAAAACGAGATAGCCTACAGTTCAGACCAGTCATAGAATTATCAATCCTCAACAAGTTTATTGTAAACCACTTTTTCGAGATGATAACAATACAACAAATATCACAGCCCGTCTGATTAGTAAAGTGGGAACCCTGGGTATACCTCCGTTGGGAGACCCTATCACACAACATACAACATCAAATGCTTGACTACTACAAGTATGCAAGACATTACATGCAAAAAACAATTACCAAACTACTGTGGGAGTCATTAATAGGGTCAATACATTGGGTTCAGCTACCTGTTCCGTTGGACAAACTTCGCCTGAATCCTTACATCGGGCTGGACAACAAAGCTTTTCCGAGTCAATCAACCTCATACCCTAATTACATTCCCTCAATGTATCATCAGACTTCTAGGCTTCTGGATAAGACCTGAGACCCCTTTCTCGACAGCCCTCTGGTCAGAACCTCCACCATCAGTGGGGGTCGTCTTGGACACAGCGGGAGCCCAGAGCTGGAGTTACCAATCGTCCGACGGTCGCCAGACCCAAAAGTCGCTAGACCTCTCTCAATCTCTATCACTTAAATACCAAGGAACTAGTTGTCCCTCTATTATTCCTAAAAAATCATGCCCTTTCACTCCAACACAGAGTACAGTAATAACCTTTCACATGGACAACACATCAGCCGTGTCCTGTATCAACAGGCAGGGTTCAACGAAATCTCACACGCTCCTGAGATTGTCGGAGACAATATTTTTCCTTACTCTTCATTACCATATCACAATTCAAGCAGTTTACCTACCAAGCAAGGCGAATCTGTAGGCGGGCACCTTATATCGAGGGAAGGGTACCCTAGTCGAATGGACAATCACTCAGACGGCATTCAACAACTTGATAAAAAGCCATTCCATCCACAGGTAAATCTCTTTAATTCACACCAATCGACAAAACTCCTCCTGCTTCGGACCTGCTGGCACGAGGTCCAAGCGAGCGGAACAGATGCGTTCTCAGAGGTTTGGAACAAGTGGTTATCGATATACCTCTTTCCCCCTCCGGACACACACGAATGTCCAAAGTTTTGCAACATATCCACTTAATTCAGGGTCAAGGGTGCCTTATAACACCAGTCTGGTCAACACATGTGTAGTTCATTCATCTGTCTCTCGAATGTCCCATTCCAATACCATTTCCAACATCTTGTTTCCACTTAGAGCAGATTGGCAACCTGCAGACTTGTCTACATTTAGCTTTATGGATATTTTCAAAGTCAAATGGTGGAGCTCTTATGATTAAGCTGTTCACGACAAGTTAACCAAACAGTTTATGCCTTCCACTATTAGACAGTATGAATTACATTGGAAACAATTTACCACGTAGATTGTAGAGTCTGTCCAACACATGGCTTCGGTCAATTTATTTTTAAAGTACAGTGGAGCCCCCATCCTAGCTGCTAATCGGTTCCGCAGAAATGGAGCTAGGATTGAAACAGCCAAGATCGGCGCACTGTTCTTATGGGGAAAATTCAATCGGTTCTGTGCTCATGCCAAAATTTCCGTCTTTTTCTATTTTTTGCCTATGAAAACATGTTTTATTGTACACAAATTTAATTGTATGCATTATATAATAATAATAAGCAGACATGGCTAAATAAAAGATCTAACTTTAAGATATAGACATGTTTAATTAAACAAAACATAAATCTTATGCATTGTAAATAATAATAAAGCAGACATGGCTAAATAACAGTCCTAACCTTAATAAAAAAAACATTCCTTGAAATAAAGACATTGTAAATACTGAACAGTAATACATATTTTAGGTTTGGTTAGGCTAGTTAGGTTGATTAGTTAGGTTTCCAAAAATGTTTAGGATGATACCTATGTAGACATGGCAAAATAACATTCCTCACCATAAAATTAAGATGAAGTGAAAATTGGGGCTCCGAGGCAGACCCCCAAGGCAGGGCGAGGTCAGCTATTCAGCCCCGGCCCCACTAACTCTGTTATGGGCCTCGCCATTCTCCTCCCTTGCTGCCTCCTCAGCCGCCGAACGAAGCACATCCACTCTACGTTGGTTGTCGATTCCAGCCATGTATTCTGCCAAGAAGCCCGAGAATTCATCTTCATCGAGAAGAGCCCGAACTTCCATAACAACATCTTCAGTTGGCACAGTACCATGTTCAGCAGACCCTTGAGCCTGCACGGGGCCTTCAACGTGCTCTGTGGCCCTGGGCCTCTGCATGTAGCGGGTTATTAGAGCTTGGTGCACGGGGCCTTCAACGTAATCTATGGCCCGGGGCCTCTGCATGTAGCGGGTTATTAAAGCCTGCTGTCCTTCATTAATCCGCTTGTTGAAAACCTCTTCGATGATACTCTTGATGCCTTTTATGTGACCCAGAACCGCCTCTTTTTTCTTAAATTCCAGCGACTCCGCCTCCTCGTAGAAAGATTCACAATCTACAATCCAAGATGACAGCGTTGACGTCGTTGGTGCTCGATTTTCTTGTGTGAGTTGCTCCTCTTGATCTTGGTTCCCCTCCTCTTCTGGTGGCTCCAAATCTACTTCCTCTATCATATCTTCTATGGGCTCGAGCTCGGGTCTGTGGTTAACCATTTCATCAATTTCTGCAATTGTGACATCGGCAAACCCTGGGACTGGGATCTGCCGCACCACCTCCAAGGTCCCTGCCAACAAATCATCTCTTTGCTGCCTGTCTTGCTGACTGGTGACGAGTTCAGGCAGCAAGGGTTTCCAAGCATGAATTAATGTGGGGACAGTCAGCTTATCCCAAGCACCAACAAATGCCTCCACTGCCTTCCTAATATTAAATTGACGCCAAAACTGTTTAACTGTCATGATACCGGATTCTGAAGAGTGGCTGGGATCATCTGAGTCGCTAGAATCTGAAGAGTTTGGATTTGGAACAAAGTTGTCTGACTCGTCTCCCAGCTGCCTGATGGCTTGAACCTCTTGAAGGTTATCAGTGCTTCTACGCATCCTAGCATGCACTTCTTTGTAAATATAAAATCTTTGTGTTTGCAATAACCTCCTGGTCCATTGGCTGAATTTTTGAGGTGGTGTTGGGGGGCAAAAAAACAACTTGAACAGCGGGGTGGTGATCAACAAGAAAGCGGGCATGACCAGGAGCGTTATCCATAAATAGGATACAACGGAAGTCCAAATTATTGGCTTCACAATGGGCTTGAGCTTCGGGCACAAAGTGATTGTCAAACCAGTCAAGGGAGACAGACGAGGTCATGTAGCCTTTGGCATTTGATCGCCAAAAGTATCCTGGGAGCTTCTCCATGTTGACATTTTTGTAGGGCCTTGGACGTTTGGAGTGATAAAGGATGAGAGGGGGCATCCTATGTGTTCCAGATGCATTGGCTGTCAAAAGAGCAGTGAATCTATCCTTGGCCATTTTCACCCCCTTGTCCTGCTTCTGGGCTGAGGAAATATATGTAGATTTAGGGGACTTTTTCCAGTAGACCCCAGTTTCATCACAGTTGTACACTTGCTCTAAAGAGTAGTTACCAGTTCTTATTAGTTCTTGAGCTACACCAGGGAAACTAGTGGCAGCTTCAACATCAGCTGACTGGGCCTCACCCTGATAATTGGCATGCTTCACTTTAGCCCTTGATTTGAAACGGTGAAGCCAGCCACGGGATGCTGTGAAGGGTGGAGGATTATGCATTTTAAATGTTTTCGCCACTTCACTGTACAGCACACGAGCCCTGTCTTGTATTTCAGGGCCTGTCACACTAGCCCCTTCACGGGTTCGCCGATTTATCCAGGTCAATATAAAATGTTCAAGCACTATCATCATCTTTTGATACTCACTTACTCGTTTAACTGATCTTTGGGCTCCCCCAGAGCTTGGCCCAGTCATCATCATTTCAAAGTTTTGGGCTAGTTTAAGTTTTTTTTTAAGTTCATCTTTCTTCATGCGCATGCTTCGAACTGTTGATTCTGGGATATTAAACAGCTTTGCAATGTCACTGGTACGTGCCCCTAGTTCAAATTGTTTTATTATTTTGTTCTTGGTCTCATTGTCATACTTTTTAAGTTTCTTGCCCACACGATACACACGCTTTTCTTTAGCTTTCCCACCAACTTTGGATGATCCTGGCGTTTGTGGTATATCACTGTTATCTCCCGGCCCTCCGCCACTCCCGCCAGACGCAATAGAGGCCATAATCGTCGAGAGAGAGTCGTTTTTACACCTGCGGCCGCCAGACGCTTATAACACAGCTGGTGAATACAATGGAGTTATACTGGAGGCCTGTGATTGGCTGATTTGCGATGACGTTGCAAGATGGTGCCCAAATGGTGGACCGTGATTGGCTGGCCAGTTTGTTTACATCTCGGCTCGGCGGGAAAACGCGGCGCGAAATCCGGCGCGAAAATTGAAACTTCGCCAGAGCGCCTCGAGGATTGAATCATTTACAACGAGGTTGGAAATCGGGAATATTTGATGTACTCACCTAATTGTAGTATACAGGATTTGAGCCTAAGCTCGTGTTGTCCTGTCTCTCTCTCTACATTTATCCAATTTTGCTTTAAAAGTTTGGATATTTCTTGCTCCCACCACCTCCCCATCCAACTTATTCCAACACTCAATGCTTCTATATGGGAAGCTGAACTTTCTTACATCAGACTTACATATAACTTTCCTCAACTTACAATCATGACCCCTGGTTCTTCCCTCGTCCCTCACCACAAAATCTCCCTTGTCGATCTTCTCAAAACCTTTCACACACTTAAACATCATGATCATGTCACCTCTCTCTCTCCTCTCCCTCAGCGTTGGCAGCTTTAGCCTCTCCAATCTCTCCTCATAATGCAGGTCTCTAAGGCTAGCTATCGTCTTAGTGGCAACTCTCTGAACTCTTTCCAGTTTTTTATTATGTTTTATAAGGTGTGGAGACCACACCACTGCTGCATACTCCAGTCTTGGTCGTATTATTGTCCCTATTATTTTTGCTAACATCTCTTCATCTAAATAATTCAGAGCTATTCTCATGTTAGTCAACACTGCATAGGTTTCACCAGTTATTTCATTTATATGCTGTTCAGGTGACAAGCTGTCTGCCACAACTACCCCTAGGTCTTTTGCTTTCACAGCTTTACTAATTATTTCATCTCCTATTTTATATCCCCAAGAAGGTCTATATTTACTTTTTCCCATCTCAAGAACCTGACACTTACTCGTGTTGAATTCCATTTTCCAAGTTTGACTCCACTCATATAACTTATCTAGGTCTCTCTGTAATTCTTCACAACTACTCCTACTTGTAATATGCTTCATTAATTTTGCATCATCAGCAAACATAGATATATATGAGCCTATTCCCATTTGAAGGTCGTTGATGAAAACCAAAAACATGTCTACCACGAGGATTGAATAAACGAGGACTGGTGCAGCGAAGATGGGGGCCCCACTGCACTGGAGCCCCCATCCCAGCTGCTAATCGGTTCCGCAGAAATAGGGCTAGGATTGAAACAGCCAAGATCGGGGCACTGTTCTTATGGGGAAAATTCAATCGGTTCCGTGCTCATGCCAAAATTTGCGTCTTTTTCTATTTTTTTGCCTATGAAAACAGGTTTTATTGTACACAAATTAAATGGTATGCATTATACTGTATCATATAATACACCATATAATAAGTTTTTAATAACTAGAAAAAAAAGGCCCAAATCTAAACAATTACTGTACCGCACTTTTTCCCAGTGTTAGGCTATGAAAACATGTTTTTTGTCTAGGCTACATCAAGTAGCCTAGGCCTAAATTTTATGCATTGTAAATAATAATGTAGACATGGCTAAATGACAGTCCTAACCATAAATACTGTAGATTGGGGCATTGTTTCTCTCATGCGAACATTTTTAGGCCTAGCCTAGGCCTAGGTTCTAAATTCGTCCAGCCACCCCTCAAGTACCCATTTTGCCCCAAATACATCCAATAAATACATATTATGAGGAAAATACGTATTATGAGAAGATTACTTACCACACAGATTTTATTATAAATCATTGTCATAGGCCTATTTAGCCTAGCCTAGGCTAACATCGTCTAGGCTAGGCATTTCAATCGCTTTCGTCCGACATGGACTGGTCTTTGCTCTGTGTTTTGAGCATGAAATTCCTTCATTGCTACCACCAGGCCAACCATCCCTATCACTAGATGTACTAGAGGTTATAATAAACGCGAGAGATAAGGTGTTCAGGCACAAAAAAGCTTGCAAACGGTTGTTTTGTCAACACAGATACTAGCTAAACTGCAAGCGTCTGCTTAGTGATGACGTCATACAAAGATGGCGACATCTTGTGGATTTGACGATCGGATCTTGGATTCACTCGGATTTCATCTCTAAACGGCAAGCACCTGGCAGATTTTTTGGTTATGTTAAAACAAAATTATTGTTTTTGTTTGTTTTCTAGTTTTATGTCGAGTTTTTTGTTATTTTTGCTATTTTTTCGGGTTTCGGCTTGGATTTTGATGCGAGAATTGAGGCTTTTGGCGCGAGAATTGAAATTGGGAATATTTGGTGTGTGGCGCGAGAATTGAATCAGAGAAGACTGATCTAGCGAAAATGGGGGCTCCACTGTACTTAGATTTTTGGCAAAATAGGATCTGGTCATGTCTCGTTTATTTTAATTAAACTACAGTTGCCTTTTATGTAAGAAGTAGCCTAGTGAATTGTTACTCGGTATCACTGGATATAATTACTCGTTTTTTGTTTTTTGTTTTTTTTTTCCCCCCATCAGGTATAGCCTTTTAGAAAGGGAAAGAAAACTTGTACTTGTTCCCTGGAATGTACTTGTTCCTGGGAATGAATTAAAATATGTAATTAGTGAGAATACACTTCGTAGGTGAATTGGAAATGTCTAGAGTTTTGCCCAGTGAACTCACCTTAGAGATATAGGTTTTTTAGCCGAGTGAAGGGAGCAACGGGTGAGATGGTCATGTCTACCATGGCCTTGAAATCTGGAATACTGTTCAGCTCCTGCTGTGGTCATCGCTTGGCTGGGAGGGAACGTTCTAATTGTTGTCCAGATTCTTCTCTGGAAAACGCCGTGCAATACCTGAGCCTGTGAATCATACCAAGGAGTCAATGTTGCATAGTGAGATGGAAATAGTACTTATTTGGCAAAATTAGGCACTAGCCTTGTATTGTTTACTTTAAGTAAACTAATTAGATAGAAGTACTTGTTTAAGTTCTCGCATCTATCGTAAATCAGATAGCTTTGCGCAGTGGCAGTATCGTAACCAATAGGGTCTTGCTGAGTACCGTGGAAATTGTATTGTCACTGCTATAAGCTCAAAATAGTGTGCAAAATTGGTTAAAGTTTTTGCACCACACACATCTGCCATCCTGTGCGTGGTCTCTCCACGCATCTCGGTTGGGCTACCCCCAAAGGGTAGCCAAGTCGATCCCCACCTGCCCGCGGTGACCTTGCAGACACCACTTTCCCTTTTTTTCTTTTCCATTTTAATTTTTTCCATTGTGGTGGCACTGACGGGGACGGCGCTACCGGGGGTCTGTCCCAGGTAGTTATTTTCACGTTTTTTTAAAACTAGGGTTTTCTCTTATTTTTAATCAGATACGAAATACAGGTGTTTTTGTTTTTAATTATTGGTTACTTCCACTGAAATGGCAGCAGGCAAGCAGAGTTGCAGTTGTGGGCAAGGCCAAATCGCTGGGCTGCTACTTGTGTGGTACCTATTTTCACGTTAACTGTATAAATGTTGATGATGAGGACCTCAGAGTACTTGCAAAGAAGAAACCTGGATTTAAATGGCATTGCACTGTTTGCGATACCACCCCCCTGGCTGCAAAGGACGCAGCAATTAGTCAGCAGACCTTGGATGACCTGACGGCTGCCCTAGTTGGTGAAGTGAAGAAGATGACGCCAAAAAATGACTCTGGTAGGCATTGCTAATGACACTGAGGATAATGAGATCATTCCCAGCATCCTCAACAAGAACCCAAGAATAAAGTCCCTGGTCGACGATGGCTTAGCTATGAATTTGCTATTCACCAAGCAAAAGAGTGATGCACACACAAAGACTGCGGTAGTAAAAATGTCACCTGAAATACGCTCTTCCATTGTGGATGATGGCAATTCTGTGTATGTTGGACTTGTGAGATGTCGTGCATACGATCGCTTCTGGGTAACACAATGTTACCATTGCCAGGGCTTTGGCCATACTAGTGACAGGTGTTATCGGAAAAATGAGGATCCAAAATGCAACTTCTGTGCCGGTACTCATAACTCAAAAGACTGCACCAGAGTTGGTTACGGAAAATGTACTTACACAACATGTGAAGGAAAATACAAGAATGAGGGGTAATAACGAACCTTCTAAACTCGATCTGATTTTTACAAAAGATCCTCACGAAATTAGTGATATAAACTATCTATGTCCTGTAGGTAAAAGTGATCACCTATTACTAAAATGGAAGTTGACCTCGAGTAATGCCAATAGATTAGACAATAGCTACATAAATGACAGATTAAATTATAGTAAAGCTGATTATGTATCCTTGAAAAGATATTTAGAGGGAGTAGATTGGGATCTTATTTTGAAGGAACGGGACGTACAAGGTAAATATAGTAGATTCCTCGAAATTTATAGAGTAGGAACCAATATGTTTGTCCCAAGATATAAAACTGGAAATTTTACTAAGCAGAAAGATTGGTTTAATTTGAAATGCAAAGAGCTTTGGGTAGGCGTGATGCAGCTTGGGCTAGATTAAGAAGAAGGAACACTGAGAGTAATCGGAATAAATATAAACAGGAGAGGAATAGATATGTTAACATAATTAGGCAAGTTAAAATGAACTATGAGAAGAACATAGTAAATAAATGTGAAAGTGACCCTAGATTATTTTATAAATATATAAACAGTAAGTTGAAGGTAAAGAAACAAATTACTAAATTAAGAGTTGATGCTAGGACGTATGAAAATGTATCGGACATGTGTGAGGTAATGAATAACAAATTGGGGTCAGTTTTTACTAGAGAGGAAGGTTTTGACGAACCACAGGCGGGAGTACTGGAGAGTGGTCTTAGTAAGATTGAAATAACTAGAGATGAGCTGTTATCTGCGATGAGAGGACTTGAAGTAAGGAAAGCTATGGGACCGGATGAAGTGTCTGCCTGGGTTTTAAAGGAGTGTGCAGAGCAATTAGTGGAGCCAGTGAGGGACATAATTCAAGCTTCCTTAGATAAAGGACAGGTTCCTGTTGAATGGAAAAGAGCTAATATCATTCCGATATACAAGAATGGAAACCCTGAGGACCCTCTAAACTATAGACCAGTTTCACTTACTAGTATTGTATGCAAGATTTGTGAAAAGCTAATTAGGAAGAGATGGATGAAAATGTTGGAGAGAAAGAAAATAATAACCCCAAAGCAATTTGGATTCAGAGAAGGGACATCTTGTGTTACCAGTTTGCTATGTTATTACAGTAGGGTGATAGATGTACTCCAAGAAAGAGGCGGATGGGTGGACTGCGTCTACTTAGACCTTTCCAAAGCATTCGATAAGGTACCACATAAGAGATTGTTATCTAAGCTTGAGACGCTAGGATGTGTCAGGGGGAGTTTGCTGAAATGGATGGAGAGCTATTTAACAGATAGGGAAATGAGGACCAACATTAGAGGAACTTACTCATCGTGGCGGAAAGTTGAGAGTGGTGTGCCGCAGGGATCTGTGTTGGCACCTCTCATGTTCCTTATGTACGTGAATGACCTGCCGATAGGCATAAACTCTTACATGTCAATGTTTGCAGATGACGTAAAAATTATGAGACAAATAACAAATAAAAGTAGTTGTGAGGAGCTGCAAGGGGATTTAGATAAAATATACGAATGGAGCACCAAGTGGAAAATGAAATTTAATATAAGTAAATGTCATGTGTTAAATATGGGAAGAAGTGTGAATAGACCAAATTGGGAGTACAGGATGGGAGATAATAAAATTAGCAAGGCCGAAAAAGAAAAAGATTTAGGGTTGATTATACAAGATAATTTGTCACCAGAGAAACATATTAACAAGCTCTTTAGCGGAATGTATGCAATGGCCGGGAATATGAAAGTTGCTCTGAACTATTTGGATGAGACCATGGTAGCGAAAATTATGAAGAGTATGATTAGACCAAGATTGGAGTATGCAGCAGTGGTGTGGTCCCCGCATCTAAAGAAGCATATTCACAAGTTAGAAAGAATCCAGAGAGCAGTCACTAGATTGGTTCCAAGTCTCAGAGAACTGCCATATGAAGGGAGGCTAGACAAATTAAATCTACCGAGTCTAAAAGAGAGGAGAGAGAGGGGAGACATGATAATGATGTACAAATGTACCCGGGGGCTGGAGAGGCTGGATAGGGAGGATATATTAATTATGGATACAGGAATAACTAGAGGCCACAGCTACAAAGTAAAAAGACCTACCTGCAAGAACGATATCAGGAAGTTTAGCTTCCCCTATAGATGTATTGACAAATGGAATGGGCTGGAGGAGGAGGTGGTAGGGGCAAGGAACATCCATATTTTCAAGAAAAAATTGGATAAAAAGTAGACTGAGAGACGGGCCAACACGAGCTTAGCTCAACTCCTGTAAACTACAATTAGGTAAATACAATTAGGTAAATACCAACAAGACTTCCCCCAAATGTATAAATTGTATGAGCTCCACATCAGTTACGGAGCCACCAAATTATTTCGCCTCAAGTAGAAATTGTCCTCTAATGACAGCTCAGAGAAATAAAGTTATTGAAAACACCAATTTTGTAGGTTCAAAAAACTGAAAAATGCACACGGGAGCCGGTTGAAACTGGGTCTGTTGAATGTTCGTTCCTTGCGTAGCAAAATGGATCATATTTGCGAGATCTTGGATGAACGTAACCTTGATGTATTATGTCTCACTGAGACCTGGTTGTTCGAGTCAGATCTGAATATTATCCAGGCGGCATTGCCTAAAACCCATTCCATAATAAATGTTCCTAGGCCTAGGGGAGATCATCCGGGTGGTGGAGTGGCAGTTGTCTACTCCACATCTCTGGTGAATATCTTGCAAATAAGCCATAATCCAGCCCCTCTTTATTGTGAACTGTTGGAAGTGGAAATAAAACTCCATCAACAAATTCTAAGAATGGCAGTTGTCTATTGGCCTGGCCATCGTGGCACAGATAGGGGTTTTATGGAAGAGTTTGGGCAGTTTCTCGAGGAATTTTCTGCTAAAACCGGAAGACTTTTGATATGTGGAGATTTTAATTACTGGGTTGACAGCCCTCATCTGAAGCCATTCTCTCCTGAGTTCCTTGAGTTGACTGATCAGAACAATTTTGTAAACCATGTGTCCCACCCAACTCATATCTTAGGACACACCCTTGACTTGGTTTTCTCTCCTGTGGGTTGTGGTGGTGTTCTGGATGTTGATGTTGAGAATGCTGACCCTAATACCTCTGATCATGCTTTGATTACTTTCAGCTTTGATTTCCCTAAGCCACTCACACATGAAAAAGTAATCAGATTTAGAAATTATAAAAATACAGACCAAAATTTGGCTAGCAGTGAAGTAAAACAGTACTTGGGAAGTATTGATACTTCCAACCTTACTTCAGATGAGCTGGTGGAGGTACATGGAAATGCACTTAAATTAGTGTTCGATCATCACTGTCCAGAAGTAGAGAAGAAAATCATAGTACGAGATGATTCACCCTGGTATAGCACTCGAGTTAAATTTCTTAGAAGAGCGCGTAGAAGAGCTGAACGTGAATGGCGGAAAAATAAAACAGACTCTACATGGTTGCAATATATGTCAGCCAGAAGAGCTGTGGTCCACACAATCAAAGATGAAAAGAAAGTGTATTATCAGGGAAAACTTGACTCATGTGGTAACGACCAGAGGAGGTTGGCTTCAATTGTAAACAGTTTACTTGGAAAAACAAGAGTCAGCTTAAGACCTTCTGTACCCGATGCCGAGTTGGCTGCCAACTTTGTGTCATTTTTTGCTGGCAAGATAACTCGCATAAGACAGGAACTGGATGATGCTTCTGTTGGTGAAGAACTTTCAGTTGTACTCCAACCCCGACACATTCCTAATAATGTCCTCTCATCCTTTCACTCAGTAGAGGTGGACATGATCTCGTCCTACATAAGAAACCTCAATAAAACATTTTGCCCGTTGGATCCCATAAATGTTTCCAAGCTACCAAGAGTCTATGATCACACAGTTGAGTTTATTTCCAAAATAATTAATAAGTGCTTCTCTGAAGGTAGCTTCTCACATTCTGAAAAGCATGCACTACTCCGACCTACTCTAAAGAAACCTGGACTTGATGTTGAGAACATGTTGAACTATCGTCCTGTCTCCAACCTGTCCTTCATATCAAAGATATTAGAGCGTGCAATACTTGACCAATTACAACCACTACTTCAGCAGAATGAAACTATCCCAATTTTTCAGTCTGCTTACCGACAGCATCATTCAACTGAAACAGCATTGAGTAGAGTACATAATGATCTAGTTGAGAACATTTGCAATGGTGTGGCCTCACTATTGGTCTTGCTTGATCTCTCTGCGGCCTTTGACACGGTGGATCACGAGTTGTTATTGAGTGATTTTTATGATTGTGGTGTGCGTGACTCAGCTCTCTTGCTTCTTGGGTCGTACTTGTCAGGTAGATCCCAGAGTGTGATGGTAAATCAAGTGGTCTCGGACTCGACACCCCTGCAGTATGGTGTTTCTGCTTCGTGCACATAATGTCACCTTTCACTTTTATGCAGATGACACCCAGATTTATGTGAGAATCACAAATATAGTTGATATACGGAGTAAGATGGAATTGTTGATGTCTGATATCAAGAAGTGGATGAGAGCGAGAAAACTTAAACTAAATGATGGTACAACTGATATTCTCATCATCCGAGGAAATAGAAGAGCTGATGATATAGTAGGTGCCCTCTCCATCAATGTGGGTGGATCTCAGCTGCGACCGGCCAACTCTGTTCGAAATCTGGGTGTATATGTGAACTCCCGATTAGATTTCAAAGGTCATGTAAACCAGATAGTTAAAAGTTGTTACTTGCACATCAGAAATCTCTATTTGGTGAAGCCGTTTATAACCAGACGTTGCCTCCTGACGTTGGTTCACTCATTGGTCTTCTCTCGTGTTGATTATTGCAATGCCCTGTTGGTGGGTCTTCCAAATTATATTTTAAAGAAAGTTCAGTCTGTTCTTAACAGGGCCGCAAGACTAATTTTTGGTGTTCCACCTAGAACTCCTACTACATCTCTTCACATAGAACTGCACTGGCTGCCAGTAAGAGCAAGAATAGAATTTAAGTTGTGTTTGGTGACTTTTAAGGTTCTCAAATTTGGTGAGCCTAGGTACCTTGCGGAGCTGCTCAGGCGCCCACCGGCACACCATGGTGTAGTTGTGCGTCATGACAATGACCCTTTTCGTCTTGATGAACCAAGGGCTTTCCAGCAGTCTTCTTTCTTTGAGAGGTCATTCTCCTACATGGCTCCGAGGTTGTATAACAGGTTGCCGCTGTCCATGAGACAACTGAGTTCTGTTGAATGCTTCAAGAGACAACTTAAGACTTTTCTCTTTGAGAGAAGCTATGATCTTGAGAGAGGTGTCATGACAGATGGCTATAGAGTTTAGGCTATTTTGCCACTGCTAGTGATTGTTAAATGTGTGTTGTATATAAGCTTTCTTTTGATGCATTGATTTTGTTCTTTTTTCTTTCTCTTTCCGAGCGCTAGTGAATTCTTCGGAAAAATTGGCGCTTATGAGAAATAAGTAACATGCTTATTATTATTATTATTATTACTGGCACCTGGGCCTGTCTCTAATATGCTATGACATCCTTATTATAGAATGACTAAGCCTAGAGTACCCAGCAAGAATTCCCATTTGATTCCCTTCTTGGAACCCTGGTTTGTTTTTCTTATGTATGACAAAGTTTAGGGTACCCAGTAACATATGTCTTTATTAAGGGTTTGGGTCCGCTTAGGGTGCCCGGTGAAATGAATGTTGTTTAGGCTAGGCTTAGAGTACCCGGGGTTTTCAAAATAATTTTGTTGTAATATATGCTGTTGTCTTGACAGTCGTCAGAGTACTCAGTAAACTGGCTTACTGGAGCCCGGCCGTTTTTATGGCATTATGTTACGACCCGGTGGCATTGGCACCCGGTTCTGTTATTTAAAAGAATTTTGTTGTAATATATGCTGTCGTCTTGACAGTCGTTAGAGTACTTGGTAAACTGGCTTACTGGAGCCCGGCCGTTTTTATGGTATTATGTTACGACCCGGTTGCATTGTGTTATAATACCACTCGGTATTATAATGCTTGGGTAGATGGCCATAGCCTGTATGTACTCGGGTTTGACTTTGTTTGTATGGTATTATTGTATCACCCGCCCATCTGGGTACCCGGGACTGTCTCCATACCCGGCAGTCCTGGTACCAGGGCCTTGGTGCCCGGGCCTTATTGAGATAAGGCCTAGGGCACCCGGGGACTTGAGAGTGTATGGTATTATAAAGTTATCCGCCCATCTGGGTACCTGGGACTGTCACCATACGTGGCCGTCCTGGTATCCGGGCCTTGGTACCCGGGCCTTATTGAGATAAGGCCTAGGGCACCCGAGGACTTGGGAGTGTATGGTACTATAATGTCACCCGCCTATTTGGATACTCGGGAGTGCCTCCATACCCGGCAGTCATGGTACCCGGGCCTTATTGAATAAGGCCTAGGGAAACCGGGGACTTGAGGATGTATGGTATTATATTATCCGCCCATCTGGGTACCTGGGACTGTCACCATATGTGGCCGTCCTGGTATCCGGGCCTTAGTACCCGGGCCTTATTGAGATAAGGCCTAGGGCACCCGGGGACTTGGGAGTGTATGGTACTATTTATTAGTGGCCCCTCCATCATTGACGAACATGCCTATTACATAAGGCATCCTCTTCAAACACTAATCCGCCGTAGTTTGAATCTGCCGCGCAGAGCATTTAAAATCTGAGGAGCCTTCATCATGAGCGCACGCGACCTCACTCATGGCTTCAGTTATTATGAATTGGGTTCTCACTACGAAAAAACTTTGTAAAAAATAAAAAACAAAAAGAAAATAAGAATAACTATCCAATAAGCTTTCCATCATATCGTAGATGTACTTGTGTGGATCTTTGACCAGACGCTGATTCAGGCGTCATTCTTCCTTCTCTGCTCTGCGGTCAGCCGGCCCGGACGTGTGTCTCCACGCTCCGCTGGTTCCGCATTTGCTGCGTCCCTAGTGAGTTTTTTCTCATTTGTTTACTCCGGGATGTATCGAGTAAGGTTAGGATATGCGTAGCAGGAGTGTCCTGGGCTGGTTGCCCGCAGTGCAGTGTATTTTGGGGCATCTATTTCGGATGTACCCTCGTGGTCCGGTTGTGGACAGGTGAACTTTTTCACAGTTAGCTAGCTTTGTGATGCAGGCGGCTTTCATTACGCGTTATTGCTTCCTTTTATCTTTCTGATGTGGTAGCGTATTTTTGCTGACGTTCCCAGCGTATTTTTCTTCACTTAGTGAAGTTTTTTCTGGGTCCCGAGTCAGTTCTTCCCTTTGCCGGAAGTATTTGCTACAGTGGTGTGTTGGCGGTGGTTCCTGTTGTGATATAATTCAGTGCTTTTTGTTTATATTCCGACATGTTAATGTTATCCGTCTGCCTAGGCCTAGCCAGCCTCTCGTAGCTTTGCCACATATACAAGTGTTATTGATTTATTTTCTAAATATGTACTACTGTGTGATGTGTCCTGGTTTAGTTGTGTATTGGCTAATTCCACGGACTATTTATGTGTCCTGGGTTAGTTGTGTATTGGCTAATTCCACGGACTATGTTGGGCCCGGCGTTAGTTGTGTTTTGGCTACGCCTCGGTCCTGTGTTGCGTTCAGATGGTATCTGGACGGGGTGGGTTATTTCCGGCGGGTTTTTCTCGGTTACACCATGAAAAAACCCGGCTGGTTGCCGAGTTTTGGCCACGCGTGGTTTAAAAACAGGCTTGTTTCCCCGGCAAGTGGGTGTCTGTGGCTCCCCAGGACGGCATCTCTGGGGTGCCTGTTTCAGGCTCCTTCTGATTCCCGGCGGGTTGGCTGTACACATCTAACAGTGTTCATACGGACACGTGTTGTTTGTAGTTTTTTTCGGTTTTGCAAAGCCAATATAAAACTATGCTGTTGTTGTATTTCCTCCCCGGCGATCTTTTACAAAGATGTGGGGTTCGGAACAATTGGGGTTAACTTTTAAACTTTAAATCACCCGGCGGGTGCAACCTGGTAGGGTGGGATGACCGAATTTGCAAAATTCAGTTTAGTTGACCAGACAATTGAGGGATGCATTGTGTATCGCCTCCTTCAACATACGGCAATTTAAGGCACAATTGGGGTTAACGTTTTTTAAACTAATATTCACACCCGGCGGGTGCTCCCTGGAAGGTTGGGAATAACGAATTTACAATTCAGTTAGTTAGCCAGACAATTGAGGGATACGTTTTGTATCGCCGCCTTCAACATACGGCGATCTAAAAAGATACTTCGGGAGAAGTTAGATCTCGTATATTTGTCAGGCTTCCCAGTTTTTGATCTACGAGATAATTCGGGGGCTGGCGTCTTTTTTAGTTTTTTTTTTCTCCAAAATTGAATCTTGAAACAAACACCACCGGAAAGACTTAATCAGTTATAAATGCCAGGCTGGTCTTTATATATTATGTCAGAGGGTATTCATAAATCTTTTGGACAAATTAAGATATTCGGAAATCTTTTACTTAGGAAACCCCACCGCGTAGCGAGCTGTAGTCGTTGAGTATTACGTCTCGTTACCCGGCGGGTTATTTAACACTTGTGTGCGAACATGCTTGGGTTAACCTTATGAGCATTAATTCCTGGAAATTTTCTTTTTTCCAGAGCTGGGTCCCGGCGGGTCTATGCAGAACCTGGAGTAAGTATCCCACCAGTCTCTGTCATGGCTACCTTTGCCCCGGTTTTTGCTTTATGCATTACGCCCTCCTGTTCAGGTATCCCTATTTTTGCGCACACCCTTTGTATAAAATGTGTTAAACTGTCTCGTTTGGTGTGGGTTACCTTTCCAGCGTTTTTTCTCGTTGCTCCGAGAACACCGTTTTTGTTTACCGAGTTTTAGTCAGGATGGCTCAAAATAGGTAAGTTACCCCGACGAGTTTGGTCCCTTGAGGGCTCATAAGAAACTGCGTTTTCTGTGGTCGAGCCTGGGATCAGGCTTCCTGTGTTATTCATTGCTTTATGCATTACGCCCTCCTGTAATGTATAGTTTAGTGTGGGTTACCTTTCCGGCGTTTTTCTCGTTGCTCCGAGAACACCGTTTTTGTTTACCGAGTTTTAGTCAGGATGACTAAAATAGGTAAGTTACCCCGACGAGTTTGGTCGCTTGAGGGCTCAATCAGAAACTGTGTTTTCTAGGGTCGAGCCTGGGATCAGGCTTCCTGGTTTATTCCCGTCGAGGGGGGCTCCACACAGTTTTCTAGGTGATCAGGCTGACACCTGTTGGACTTGGTTTTCTCTGCTTTTTAAAGCCATTGAAACAATGCTGTCTGTTTGTTTGGTCTTTACCTCCCGGCGACCTTTTTACAAAGAGGTCTGGGGCAGGTATAATTGGTTTGACATTGCATATAAAACCCGGCGGTTGTACCTTCGGGTGGTTATATTAACGGATTTGCGATTAGAGTTAATTTGCCAAATAATTAATTGATACAATAGGGTATCACGGCCTTCAAGACGGCGATCTATGAGGGCTTCTGGGAGAAGCCGGATTAGAGATTAAGATAGGCTTAGACTTTTTATGGGATAAAAAGATGGCGGAATCTTACTAGTGTCTCAAGTGTAAAGGGATACTTGAAAGACTTCATCTTTAATAAAGATATGCTTCATCTTTATGAGGATTAAGAAGTTATTCTTAATTTTTTTGGACAGGTGAAAGATATGCTGAAATCTTTAATAAGCCATTGAAACAATGCCGTTTGTTTGTTTAGTCTTTCCCTCCCGGCGACCTTTTTACAAAGAGGTCTGGGGCAGGTACAATTGGTTTGACATTGCATATAAAACCCGGCGGTTGTACCTTTGGGTGGTTCTATTGACTGATTTGCAATCCGCGATCTTTGTATTTTCCTCCCCGACGATCTTTTACAAAGAAGTGGGGTTAGGAACATTTGGGGTTAACTTTTAAACTTTAAATCACCCGGCGGGTGCAACCTGGAAGGGTGGGATGCCCGAATTTGCAAAATTCAGTTTAGTTGACCAGACAATTGAGGGATGCATTGTGTATCGCCTCCTTCAACATACGGCGCTTTAGGGCACAATTGGGGTTAACGTTTTTTTTTTTAAACTAATATTCACACCCGGCGGGTGCTCCTTGGAGGGATGGGAATAACAAATTTACGATTCAGTTAGTTAACCAGACAATTGAGGGATACGTTTTGTATCGCCACCTTCAACATACGGCGATCTAAAAAGATACTTCGGGAGAAGTTAGATCTCGTATATTTGTCAGGCTTCCCAGTTTTTGATCTACGAGATAATTCGGGGGCCGGTGTCTTTTTTATTTTTTTTTTTTTCCAAAATTGAATCTTGAAACAAACACCACCGGAAAGACTTCATCAGTTATAAACGCAATGCTGGTCTTTATATATTATGTCAGAGGGTATTCATAAATCTTTTGGACAAATTAAGATATTCTGAAATCTTTTACTTAGGAAACCCCACCGCGTAGCGAGCTGTCGTCGTTGAGTATTACGTCTCGTTACCCGGCGGGTTATTTAACACTTGTGTGCGAACATGTTTGGGTTAACCTTATGAGCATTAATTCCTGGAAATTTTCTTTTTTAGACCCGGCGGGTCTATGCAGAACCTGGAGTAATTATCCCACCAGTTTCTGTGATGGCTACCTTTGCCCCGGTTTTTGCTTTATGCATTACGCCCTCCTGTTCAGGTATCCCTATTTTTGCGCACACCCTTTGTATGAAATGTGTTAAAATGTCTCGTTAGGTGTAGGTTACCTTTCCGGCGTTTTTTCTCGTTGCTTCGAGAACACCGTTTTTGTTTACCGAGTTTTAGTCAGGATGGCTCAAAATAGGTAAGTTACCGCGACGAGTTTGGGCGCTTGAGGGCTCACAAGAAACTGCGTTTTCTGTGGTCGAGCCTGGGAGCAGGCTTCCTGTGTTATTCATTGCTTTATGCATTACGCCCTCCTGTAATGTATAGTTTAGTGTGGGTTACCTTTCCGGCGTTTTTCTCGTTGCTCCGAGAACACCGTTTTTGTTTACCGAGTTTTAGTAAGGATGGCTAAAATAGGTAAGTTACCCCGACGAGTTTGGTCACTTGAGGGCTCATCAGAAACTGCGTTTTCTATGGTCGAGCCTGGGATCAGGCTTCCTGAGTTATTCCCGTCGAGGGGGGCTCCACTCAGTTTTCTAGGTGATCAGGCTGACACCTGTTGGCCTTGGTTTTCTCTGCTTTTCAAAGCCATTGAAACAATGCTGTCTGTTTGTTTGGTCTTTACCTCCCGGCGACCTTGTTACAAGGAGGTCTGGGGCAGGTATAATTGGTTTGACATTAATAATAATAATAATAATAATAATAATAATATTTATATTTATATTTATTCAGTTAGCAATTTACAGAGTTGGTACCACATAGTATGTTATAAATATGACATGTACCAGCCTTGCATAATTCCAACTAAGGATAGCCCAATAAGGCCGTTAGGCGTATTTCCATTGGGGTCCTTGTATATAAAACCCGGCGGTTGTACCTTCGGGTGGTTATATTAACGGATTTGCGATTCGAGATAATTTGCCAAACAATTGATTGATACAATAGGGTATCACGGCCTTCAAGACGGCGATCTATGAGGGCTTCTGGGAGAAGCCGGATTAGAGATTAAGATAGGCTTAGACTTTTTATGGGATAGAAAGATGCCTGAATCTTACTAGTGTTTCAAGTGTAAAGGGTTACTTGAAAGACTTCATCTTTAATAAAGATATGCTTCATCTTTATGAGGATTAAGAAGTTATGCTTAATTCTTTTGGACAGATAAAAGATATGCTGAAATCTTTAATAAGCCATTGAAACAATGCCGTTTGTTTGTTTAGTCTTTCCCCCCCGGCGACCTTTTTACAAAGAGGTCTGGGGCAGGTACAATTGGTTTGACATTGCATATAAAACCCGGCGGTTGTACCTTTGGGTGGTTATATTAACTGATTTGCAATTCGCGATAATTTGCCAAACAATTGATTGATACAATAGGGTATCACGGCCTTCAAGACGGCGATCTATGAGGGCTTATGGGTGACGCCAGATTAGAGATTAAGATAGGCTTAGACTTTTTATGGGATAAAAAGATGGCGGAATCTTACTAGTGTTTCAAGTGTAAAGGGATACTTGAAAGACTTCATCTTTAATAAAGATATGCTTCACCTTTATGAGGATTCAGAAGATATGCTTAAATCTTCTGGACAGGTAAAGATATGCTGAAATCTTTAATATGATACTAAAGGACAACGAAAAGTAGTGGTGGAGTGCTACGGTTCGTTGACCGGCGGTTTTGAGGCACATGTTTTGTACCGTTTTTTGGGTGTAACCCTATGAGCTTTAATCCCCGGAAAATTCTCTTTCCAGGGCGGATTACCGGTGTTGCACCAGGTGACCAGGTAGTTCCCGGGGGCGGGGTAGTTTTCCCCCAGTCTCTGTCGTGTCGGCATTTGAACCTCTCATTACTGTATGTTCAACGCCGTTAAGCTCAGGTAGCCCTATCTTATTTTTATTTGTTAATGAAATAATTTAATAGCTGAATCATAATAAACATATATATTTTCTATGATTATATTATGATAATATTGTGTTTATTTATAGTAATTTATTTAAATACAATTAAATATAATTTAAATTAATTAGTATACTTTATGATTTTGCTCACCAGCTCTGCTTTCAATGTGTTAATGAGCTATGGGAGCTTTTAATTATCATAAACCTTTACGGGACTCGGACGAGGGCTCCCCGTTCAGGGAGTATACCGAGCTCGCAAGCGAGGGACAGCCACAGCCAAGGTGTATGGCGATACTCACAGTCGTACCTCACCCGCCGGACGATAACGCCGGCGGGCGGACCTGACGCTCTGATGACGGACTAGAACAGGTTGAGTTCCATTTATCTCTTTTCCGCCGCCAGACGCGTCTCTAATGTGCCACGTAGTCAACAAACTACAGGATTAGCGAGGCATAGTCTCGCTAATCGCGCCCCTGTGGCCGGCGCAGTGTGGTACCAGCATTTGAACACGTGGTGCCCGCACCCAGTGTCCCTCCTGGTCGGGTTGTTCCACTTAGAACACAATTGGCAACCTAGAAACCTCGCGGACTTGTTCATTTTGGACATTCAGGAGGCCAAGTGGCTAGCACCTTATGGTAGCGACGTGACCAAGATATTCACGAATCAATATACCCAGTCTACAAAGCGACAGTTTCAATCGCATTGGAAAGCTTTTACGTCTCGGATTCTTAGAACAAAACTAACTGTGCCCTCGGTGGCGTTGGTTGTTTATTATTAAATTTATCTGTTCATGCAGAAACATTTATCTGAAAGTGATTTATGCGGGCAGGTTTTAAACTCCGCCCACCTCCCCGTCAGCTCGGGCCTACATGGTCTCTGGACAAAGCATCGTCGTTATTCTCGTTCCCGTATGTACCAAAGACTGCAGATTTTACAAAAGGGCAGTATTCCTTATGGCTTTGGCTACCGGGAACAGAGTATCTGAGCTGGCGGCGATGAGCAACGCACCTAATTGCCTCAGGTTTGATAGACTTCATGAGTGTATTCACATTGCACCTCCCCCAGGATTCATAGCCGAGATTGAGCACAGTGAACACGTGTTTTCAGAATTCACGGTGCCGGCGTTAAACAGGGGAAAGGTGCACCATCTTTTTTGCCCAGTGCAAGCTCTAACCAAATATTTAAGAGTGGCACCTCTAAATCACCAGGGTGCTTTATGGGTCGCAAGTCCGGGTGAACGATTGATGGAGCGTACACTGGCTTCTCTCTTGGTCGAGGACTTTAAAGAGAAGAATCCCGGCGTTGTGGGTAAGACCCACGATTTACGCAAGGGGACAGCCTCTTTACGTTTCCTTAATAATCTTTCGGTGAAAGTTATTACGTCCACACAGTTGTGGGCCTCTAATCAGGAGTTTTTGCCTCGATACCTTTCAGTAGCTCTGGACAACCCTTCCTTGCCATGTATAGCTTTACGGCAGAGGGTCTAGGTGGCCCTTTTAGTCACGTTTTGTTTAATTTCAAGAAAAAGGGGGGAGGGTGCAGTCAGTGTGACATAGGACACCCTAGACCCCTCCGGAGTATGTGTTCGGAACATACGAGCTGTGATACTGGTTGTAGGCATTGTATTATAAAATTTCTCTGTAGTATTCATTGCAGGAAATTGTGCTAAAAGCCAATAGTAGTGTTACGACAATTCTTGTTGTAAGTAGCTTTGGCTGTGAAGCAATAGATTTTTGAGAAATCTCGGTAGTGGCAACTACGACTTTTACTTTTGCAGTAATTACTTCTGCATAAGTACACGAGTTCAGTACTTCTACGAATGTACAAGAATTAATTTATGTTTGGTTATATTTTTAGGAATATATCCACTAGTTAATGGGGTTTATATGTGCACATGTAAACTTATAAGTTTTTAGTTTTCACCACTTACTTTAAGTGGGGTGCCTTCTTAACTAGCAGATCTGTGCACAGAGTCTCAGAGTTAACCCTTTTTCAAGCACGCTCCTGCTTGTACCCTTTTTTGAAGATTTAGGCTGTATCAAGTTTATGCACCCGAATATCTCTTTTTTACAAAAGTAAGAATACTGTGTGGTAGTTTGATTATCTGCTTTTCTAGAGTTATGATATGATTACGAATGTCCCCCTCCAGTCTTAGAAATCAGGCATGTTCGTCAATGATGGAGGGGCCACTAATAAATTATAGGTTTGACTCCTGTAAGGAGATAAAGAAAACCTAATATTTAGTAGTGGCCCCGTAATCATTGACGACTGGGGCCCTCCCGACCATCCCCTTCCCATTCGTTGATGTATTAAGGATTTTGGTTTACTTGATATGTCAGTGAAGGAAGAATGACGCCTGAATCAGCGTCTGGTCAAAGATCCACACAAGTACATCTACGATATGATGGAAAGCTTATTGGATAGTTATTCTTATTTTCTTTTTGTTTTTTATTTTTTACGAAGTTTTTTCATAGTGAGAACCCAATTCATAATGACTGAAGCCATGAGTGAGGTCGCGTGCGCTCATGATGAAGGCTCCTCAGATTTTAAATGCTCTGCGCGGTAGATTCAAACTACGGCGGATTAGTGTTTGAAGAGGATGCCTTATGTAATAGGCATGTTCATCAATGATTACGGGGCCACTACTAAATATTAGGTTTTCTTTATCTCCTTACAGGAGTCAAACCTATAATAATGTCACCCGCCTATTTGGGTACTCGGGAGTGCCTCCATACCCGGCAGTCCTGGTACCCGGGCCTTATTGAGATAAGGCCTAGGGAAACCGGGGACTTGAGGATGTATGGTATTATGATATTATCCGCCCATCTGGGATCCGGGACTGTCACCATATCTGGCAGTCCTATATCCGGGCCTTGGTACCCGGGCCTATTGAGATAGGGCCTAGGGTACCTGGGGATTTGGTTAATAATGAAATGTAATTGGATTTCATTTCGCAATATAGAGACTATCAGCTGTAGTCTTGCTGGTTCTAATGAAACTAATGCTTCTAAATTGACTTGAAGGCAAATATATGATGAGGCACTCGTGATTGATTAATGTTAACCCTTGTCTAGCGGGGGGTTTTGGGCTTATTTGGGCATATTCAGGCCCTCCTGCATGATAAATCAAGTATCTGCATGAAATTCTTTTTATTTAGCAAAATACTAGGCGCTAAAAGCTTCAAAATGAGACAAGAACGAGCTATGTAGCACTCGTGGTTCTCATACAGTGATACCAGTAACATGGGAGTTTAGCGTATAGCGGCATATTTTTCCCAGCTATGCTCACTACTGGCTACACTGCCGTCCTCTCGAGAAAACAGGGAACATGAGTTAATGGGCGGCGGTAAGCCCTGGGAGTCGGCTGTCTGGCCCGCAGCGCTCCCGGCCATTTGCACTCGATTTTAACCCTTTAAAAGCCTTAATAATGCTCCTAACTTGCTGCAAATTGGAACCGGACTTAAGTCCGACCCCGATCTTTAAGGGTTAAAGTGATATGTATTAACTTTTTAAAGAAAAACTTGGAAGTAAATACTGAAAGTATTGTAATTTATTGTGGTGCGAAGCATTGAATGAAAACAGGTTAAAAAAAATAGAAATTAGGCTTAGGAAATTTGTTCCTAAGTACAAATATTACGGTGGCCTGAAAAATAACCTCTGGCCTGGGCACAACCAGGGGCTACCTGTCAGGAATTACAGATATATGAATCTGACACTCACATATAATTCAACCCTTAAGGGAATATCTATCATGCTATAATGTTAAAACACAACTATCACAGAAGAAAAAGACACTGCAGCTAAAGAGCCGGGGTTCGTATGATACGAAACAAAGAAATAAACACATTAATTCGCGTCTCTGTGAAAGTGAAAGTGAAAGTGGCTTTTGGTTGGCACGTACGTCGGCCAGACCAGACTAAAGTCCTTAGTTTACAGGTTTACAAGTGAAATTGGTCCACATAAATACATTCCTAAACGCGTATATGACTTCAACTGCAACAAGACTCACTATGGACCAAAACTGATGCATTTAAGAGGGGCTATGTAACACTGTAATGGAGGTAAGGAAACGTATGTCTATTTTGGATGGCCGACGGACGAAGGAGGAATCCCCTGCGGGCAATAGGTAGCTAGCAAGGTGTGGGAAGCAAAGGAAGATCTGAGTGCGCGTGGGTGCGGTGTTCAAACTGTGCTAATTCTTTTCTTTTTTATTTCCTACTTTTCAGTGGCTCCGACCCAATGACGTACCGTAGGAATGATTAAGGGGTACCCCCTATGATGATCTTGGTTCTCGACCGTCGTGATCTAGGTTAACCCGGGCTCAGAGGAGCCTTGAACGAGGCCATATTAACATAGGCTCTTACGTCATTGACGTAAGGAGCCACCAATAAATACAGTAAATGGATGGAGTCATGAAACAAATACAAGAGCAGTGGATGTATAAGTGAGCGAGAAGGGAGTGAGTGGAAACTGCCTGTACTACTGTTTACTGATGATGCAGTTACTGTATGATAAGTGATGATGAGTAGGAGTTGCAGGGTTTGGTAAATATGTTTGGAGATGTGCGTGATAAATGGAATCAGAAGGTTAATGTGGTGAAGAGTAAAGTTATGGTCTTTGAGAGGAATGCATTCACAGAGTGTGAGGTTGAATGATCAGTTAATTGGGAATGTCAGCTCATTTAAGTGTTTGGGCAGTGTGATGAGTAAAGATAGGAGTACAAAGGATAAAGTATGAGAGAGGGTACAGCAGGGGAAGAGGTTTGTAAGAATGCTGAAAGTGGTGACAAGAAATGGAGTGGTGAGCATGAAAGTAAAGAAGTCACTGCATGGCAGTGTGGCAATCTCGACATTGACGTGCGGGAGTGAAGCATGGACGTTGTTGGAGAGACATAATCAAAGAGTGGGAGGGGTGGAAATGAGTTCCTTGAGAAGTGTGTGTAGAGTCATATGGAAAGATAGACAGACAAATGAGGAAGTACGAGAGCATTGTGGTGTGGACGTCCTGGAGAATGGGAACACTTTAAGGTGGTTTGGTTATGTAGAACGTATGGCAAATGTGAGAATAACTAAAAGCATATATGAGAGTGAGGTGGAAGGGCAGAGAAGACGAGGCAGACCTCGTGTGAGGTGGAAAGATTGAGTTGAGAGGTATAATTATGAGTGAAAGTGATGTTGGATGGGAGGAGGGACACCATATGACAGGACAGTGGTGCATGGAGGAGATTCATTTGTGTCCACCCTTTCGGGGATTAGGGGCGTCTGGTTAGACAGTATATATACTGTATACTATTTCCAATTGGGGTAGAGAAAACCTTGTTGCATTTAATGCTTCCAAAACTCAATTTATCCATCTTACTACCCGTCAGGAACCTCCAGAGGACTATCCCTTATTCTTCAACAATACAAAAATTAACCCTTCATCTTCCCTCAATGTCCTCGGTGTCTCTTTTTCTTCTGCTCTCACTTGGAAAGACCATATTACCAGTTTTGCTAAGGCAGCCTCCCAGAAACTGGGTGTGCTCAACCGCCTCAAGGGGTTCTTTACCCCTGCGCAGCTTCTTGCTCTGTACAGGGGCACAGTGCGTCCTTGTATTGAGTATTGTTCACATGTGTGGGGAGGATCCTCGCACACCGCACTCCTAGATAAAGTAGAAAGGAAAGCCTTTTGCATCATTAACTCCCATCCACTCACCAACTCTCTGCAATCTCTCTCTCTTCGCCGCAATGTTGCATCTCTCTCGCTATTTTATCGCTACTACAATAATCAGTGTTCCTCGGAGCTTTCCCAGTGTATACCACCTCCTCTACGTAGGGTATGTAATACCCGCCTTGCAACACAATCCCACCCCTACTCTGTGCAACTCTCCAACCAAAGAGTGAAACGCTATTCTCAGACTTTTTTCTATTCAACTACTGAGCTCTGGAACTCTCTCCCAGAATCAGTCTTTCCCTCTTCCTATGACTTAAATTGCTTCAAACTCCGTGCGTCCAGGCATTTTAGCTCAAACTTTCCTTGATTTTGGCCCTGTCACTCTTTGAAATCTGGGGGAGGCACTCGCTGCAGGCAGTTATACCTTTTGTCTCCCTCATTCACATAGAAAAAAAAATGTAAGCTGATTTATTTATGTAATTTTGTATACAGAAATAATTAAATAAAACAAAATATCTGTAAACCAATTAATCAAACTTTTTGCTATATATTCATGAATACGGATACTTAACCCTCTCACATCCTGACGCAATTTTTGAGCCTATTAGGGATACTTTAAAGCCTTTGTTACCGTCAGGGATAATTATAAACCTTTAGTTTATTTACTTCAACCTCTGCAGTTGTCTTTGAGTTAGCTGTGGGCAGAAAACTAATTTTGGAGAGGTAGTTATAAGAGTGAGAGTAATCTATTTCTTATTGCTAATCTGGCAACCTCTGCGTCAAAAGGATGTGAGAGGGTTAAGAGGTCCAAAAACTTATTCGAGTAACTGTATATCCCTTCTTGATTCTAGGGTGTTGGGTCGAACTTTGGGTGGTGCTGGCATGGCAGCGGACCTGGCAGTGACAGGACTCTCCCAGGCGCCAGTGATTGTTGGGGGGGTACTTATCTCTTTGGCCTATGTCACCTGTGGCACCCTGGCACTTGTACTGGCTGCCATGTTCTACTATCTGAAGGTCAGGATTATAGGAACTGATCTGTAGAATTATGTGATACCTTTATATCATAGGAAGAAGTGCAATAAACTGAACTTTTGTTTTTCTTTGGCCCTGTTCTGTGTTTATAGTATATTTACTTTCCCATCAGTTCCTTTATTACAGTTCTGTAAAGTCTCCGTTAAATTTCAAATAATCCACATTGACTCACCTTGTATCAAAATAATATAATTATATTTGCCTATGCAGGTGTTCCGACTGTACGAGAACTATCTTGAGCGTGTGGTGTTGGGGCTGGTGGTGGGTGATGGTAGTGGTGGTGGGAAGGAGCGCGCCTTAGCCCGCCTACACTTCCACCTAACACTGCTCATGCTGGTCGGGATAGTAGCTCTAATCAACGCCCCCACACTGCTCTTCTGGGCACCTCTGGCCAGGTCAGTTTAACTACTGTATAACCCATACCATTAAACTCACACACACTACCAGTCAACTCACATGGTGACATACCACACCTCACAATAAGCAACAACCCAATAACACACACACTCAAAATCCTACACAGAAAGAAAGGAGAAGTGCAAGTCCAATGTGATAAAGTTAAGCTTTCCGTATAGAACGATAGATAGGTGGAACAACTTAAGTGCGGAGATTGTAGAAGCAAGAAATATCCACGACTTTTAAAGTTAAAAGTAAACTGGATAGTCAATAGAAACTGAGACAGGACAACACGAGCGCAGCTCAATTCCTGTAAACTACAAATAGGTGAATACAAATAGGTGAAAACATAGCATACAATATATCCATGTCATATTAACAACATATCACAAACATCAAAAACATATGCACACCAAGACTCAATGCCCTCAACTCACTCTCTAACACAACATGTGTCAGTAACAATGAAAAACTACCACCAATGTATATAATCAATATATACACACAGTGATGGACTACTCAAGCCCTGCTTGGGCCGCAAATTTTTTCAGACCATACAGAACAAAGTACTAAAGATTATCACAGGCTGCACAGCTATTACACATACAGATCACTTTCACCAAGAAACAAACTTCCTCAAAGTCGAAGACCATCTAGATATGCGAGGCACACAAGCACTCGCCACAGCCTCCACACCATCCGCTACACTATATGACCCACATACACCTAGGCACATCAAAATAACTCCCCAAAACGTTATTTTACAGAAGTACTGTCATCATTCACCCCCCCACACACCTACCACAAACCAGCCTTCAGAAACATATCCACACTCACATCACTCACCACTCTATCCAATCACTCAAAGATAACACACACCTACATGCGCGACCCCCCAACATCGACCTTTCAGAATCAACCCTATCCCGTGAGGACAGAGTCCACCTGGCCAGGCTGCAGCGCGGGCATCATCCGGCTGTCCTCAACAGTACCTGAAAAAGCTGGATAAGTCTGTGGCTGATGATTATCCAGGCTGTAACACTGCACCCCATACCATAGAACTCATTATGGAAGACTGCATTACATTCAATTACGCACACCAACAACACAACATACACTCAATGAGGGCTCTGTGGGGAATGCTCTTCCCTGGTCATGGCCTTCCTCAGGGACTCGGAACTGTTCAGCCAGGCAGTCAAAGGAACAACAAGAACTCTCACACCATACCATACATACAACCAACAACGAGGGGCGTCACACTCGTCGGTGCTACTGTGTGGCGAAGACGCCAGAGGTAGGTAACTCAAACCTCAGAGCACTTCCTGGGATATTACCACAGGGATAGGATGTGTAGATGGTATCTCTTTAAAAAGGATTGTCCTGTGGCAAGGGGATTTTGAACCAGGGAATCCAAGTTGTATCCTATCCATTCCTTTTCCCTGATTTGAACCAAGTTACTTTCACCACACATAATGAGACTGCTTGACTAAATGATTGTTTAAATACGATATTACAAATTGGCAGAGCTGGGCACCACAAACAAAAAGTCAAGTCAGCAAACACAAATCAGCAAACCCAGAACATAACTTCAGCAAACACAAATGTGCAAACCTTGTGAAATTTCTAGTCCTCAAATGCAAATATGCAAACGCAAACCGTTTTTTATTAATTTTAAATTTAAACTACAGAATCAAGGGTAAATCAATAAATTCAATCTCTAATGTCAATAAATATATATATTTACTTAAATATAATGTTGCCCAACTTCCATGGACCTCAAGGATATACATACAGGCTTTTAAAGCTTGGAAATTGCTGTAAATTGCCAAAACATTCCAGAACATCACCCGCAGTGAAAGGGTTAATATATAGCATAGGCCACTTAGTTTGTCCACATGGGCAGTAAAACGTTGGGGCAACTTGTTTATGGGGAGAGTGCTTCAGTAATAATCAGTATTCGCAATTCCGCACCATTCAGGAGGTACGGCGGATCACAGAGGTGCAAGGAGGCGATTTATTCGTGGTCCCCCCTTTGGGAATGGCAATAGGCTATATATGCCTAGATAGGTCTACTTTAGATAGATTAAGTCATTTAATAGAAAGTAGCCTAGGCATATTAATTTTAATGCTCAGAATAAAGGCCTAGCTTCAGATCAAAATTTAATAAAATGTTATTGTAGGCTAAATTTAGTCTAGGCCTATATGATAGTTTCAAAATTAACACTTTCTACTTGACACTAATAAAATGAGTGTGATTATAGGCCTAGGCCTATACATAGAAGTTAGAACATGCAATATTTAGCCTAGGCCTACATGCTTTGAGGCATTTTGATGGAATTAGTGACTGATTATAGCCTAGACCTAGGCCTAGGCTATATATTAAAGTTAGAACATGCAATATTTAGCCTACATGCTTTGAGGCATTTTGATGGAATTAGTTATTATAGCCTAGACCTAGGCTATATATATAGAAGTTAGAACATGCAATATTTAGCCTACATGCTTTGAGGCATTTTGATGGAATTAGTGACTGATTATAGCCTAGACCTAGGCCTAGGCTATATATTAAAGTTAGAACATGCAATATTTAGCCTACATGCTTTGAGGCATTTTGATGGAATTAGTGATTATAGCCTAGACCTAGGCTATATATATAGAAGTTAGAACATGCAATATTTAGCCTACATGCTTTGAGGCATTTTGATGGAATTAGTGATGGACTGATTATAGCCTAGACCTAGGCTAGCCTATATATATAGAAGTTAGAAAATGCAATATTATTTAGCCTACATGCTTTGAGGCACTTTGATAGGATTAGGGTAGCCTAGGCCTAGCCTAATAAATTTACTTATATTAGTAATTAGCCTATCGGCCTAGGCTATATTTAGAAGTTAGAACATGCAATATTTAGCCTACATGCTTTGAGGCATTTTGATGGGATTAGTGATTATAGACCTAGGCCTAGGCTATATAGCCTAGCCTATATAGAAGTTAGACTTAGCCTAGGCCTACATGCTTTGAGGAATTTTGATGGTATTAGGGTAGCCTAATAACATTAGTTTAGGTTAAAAATTAACAGGCTATCAATCAAATTAACGATAGCCTAACATTATAATCTTAAATTAGGCTAGATTATAAAGTTATAAAGCCCTTCTCCAGAGACATCTTCTTGGTATTTACAGGCCCATAGAAGGTTTCTAGGTGGGGCCAGGGGTGGCTTAGGTCCTCGATTTCTGCATGCTCTGCAGCATCACTGTCGGATGATGGTGGTGAAGTGCTCCCCATGCTGTTGGCAGCTGCGGTAGGCATGATAGTAGACTCCATGTTCACTTCAATAGGCCGAAAATATAAACAAAGTTGAAGTGCTAGCAGGTTGGTACTCTTGGACTGCTGTGTGTTGTAGGTGTTAGCTCGACGCTTGCTACTAAGTAAGTGAACAAACGTGAAGAGCCGATGTATAGGCCTAGATTCCAGAACACAGGTAGTTGGCTTGGTCACATGACTTTTTTTGGGCTGGAGCTGCAGGAGCGGCCCAGGGCTGGCTGGCGGCTGGAATTTTTATTTTGCGGACTCGAGGTTTGCAACATGGAGGTACTTTCCAGAGCTTCAAACCCGCAAATAGGCAGCCATTTTGGCGCCAACGCTAATTCGCCAACAAAATGACACTTCCGCCATGGCGGAATTGGCTATTTGCGGAAGTATTGGCTAAAGTGCCCAGCTCTGCAAATTGGCCACAATAAAGTTTGATCAATTACGCTCTGAGTAAGTAATGTCTGTTCTACTTACAAATTAAAATGTAAAACTTGCAAACTAAACAAACCAAAATTGGGACAAGGACAATATAAAGTCAAATTAAATTATCAAAATCGCTATGTGGAAACAACGCTTACTAAAATGAAAATTATTAAATAAAAGAACACAATCCACCACATAGGGTGTACATTACTACATGAGCAAGTTAATCTGTTTCCCAAGCAAACTAATCGCACATATAACAACGCACTATCGTCACGTTAAAGGAAGTAGTCAAGTTTGGGAAGTCCGGGACGTTCTGGCAAATTTGACTAAACTCTGCATGAATAAAGAAACTACATGTTAAATGTCAAAATATTATTTAAAATCAAATTTGCAACATGACAATACATTAACAATAGTACAAAATACAAATATTGATAAGATATCTATACTATTACAAAATAATATATAAAATACAGTACAGCACTCACTAACGATAGTGCTATCGGGTAGGTACCTGTAAGCATAGCATGCCTCAAGTGACCCCTATCAATAACTACCCTACAAATAACCTACATTTATAGCACAAATAAACTAAGGAAATCGCAAAAGTAAGCAATTGATACTATCGACAATGAATACATATAATATAAAGACAAATAATTGCAAAATATGAAGTAACAACAGATTTAAACAAAGAGTACTCTTTTAACAAGAACAATAAATTTAAAAAATCATCAATATTAATATTAATAATAGAAAAAGAAAAAGATAAACAATAAATACAGACAAAAAGTAAGCAGAGGTTATACAAGAAACTTCAAGTTAAAAATGCTTGATTAAAATTATTGATGTCAAATTTTAGAATAGTCACAATAATTGACCCTAAAAAGATTAAATTTATGGAACAATTTACTTGCCTCAAAACATCTGTCCACTAAGAGTCTGTATAGTAACCTAGCTCTAGCCCAAAAGTCATCTACTTTAGTGCAGATTTTACAAAATCTTATTAACTGGGAATAAAAACAATTATAAGTTATTTTACTATCGATATTACTACTAGGGAAAGGAAAGTTTATTACGTTAAAATTAAAATAATCAACTTTGTGATATACTTTAAGTTGTTGTTGTTGTTCCCCAAGCTGCCTGGCCGAACAGCCCCAAGGCCCCGTTGAAGGCCAAGGCCATAACCGAGCGCCCCCACAGAACCCTCCCTGCCGACCACAATAAAGCCTGGGTGACCGAAGCCACTCCATGGCGGGGAGCTAAGGAGGATGCGGAAATGCCCGGGAAACCAAAGACCCACCCAGGGCCCTGTGCCCCTCAGCAATTATGAAGAGAAAGTTGAGGGGCAAAGGAAAAATGTGACGCTTTGGCTTCCAATCTTGGTAGATTGGGAGGTCAATCCACGGAAGAGGCGCCGTCACTTGAGATCTAGAAAATATATAAGTAAAAGGAACAGTCAGAGTAAGCTATGGGTATGGCAGAGATCGCTCAGTTCTCACTCTGATAGACCAGCCCATCACCACTATACTTTAAGTATGCACTGTTCATTAACAATCTCTATATTTATATCAAGAAAATTTTCAACTTTATAATTTACGTTACATTGTGTGAGGGGAATAGAATTAGGGTAAATAAGTTTAGCAACTTGATTAAATTTAACAAATTGCAAATGAGAATATCATCAATATATCTACTATTATTACTTAACAATTTAGCAAGTGCTAATTTTTCTGGGATTTTATTTTTCTTGCTACTGTCAACTAAGTCTTTTATATATTTAAATTCTAAAGCAAGCAAGAATAAGTCTGCAATTAAAGGGCTAGCATTTCCACCCATAGGAATTCCTAATATTTGTTTGAAAATGTAAGGCCCGAATCTAACATAAGTATTGAAAAGGAGGAATTTAAGTGCATCTTTAAGTTTAGTACTATCAAAATATACAGAACTAGTGGGAGTAGAGCTAAGTGATGCATTATTAAAATATGTATAAACATTTATGAAATAATTACCATTCCCAACGAACCTGTCAAAGTGCAAATCTATAATAAAGCAAAGCTCTGAATATACTAAATCTAAAGGCAAATTGGTATACAAAGTTAAAAAGTCGAAGCTATGTACCGAGGTAACTCTCGGCATGGTATTTATTTTATCAATAACTTCTAACGAATTGGCAACACTCCAATAATAGTTAATGCCAGTTCTTCTCATGATGGTATTACAATATCTTTTATGAGTACTTTTAATGTATTTTAAGCAATTTACGACTTGTTCTGATAGAGTTTTAGTGGTAGCAAATTTTGCTCCGGCAATAAAGCGATATTTATAAGGTCTTTTATGAAATTTAGGTAACATGTATAATTTTGCAATGCACTTTTTCTTATCAGAAAGTTTAATATCAAATGTTATATTTTTCTTGGTATGTTCATCGATTAAGTTATCAGTATTCAGATTATTTTGAATTTCATAAACAGAATTACCGCAAATATTTTTACGTAATATGTTACCTTTAATGCCTAATTCTTTTTTCATGTTTTCAAGATAAAATTTCTTACATGTGAAGCTATAATTATTGCTGGCTTTATCTACTGTAGTGATTACAAAATGTTTATGTAAATTTATTAAATCAGCTTTAACCCCTACACCACGGAAGGGCTCTTGAACGCCCATAAAAAAGCATATAACAGGTACCCGGAAGGGCTCTTGAATGCCCAGTGGTTGAAAGCCTGAGAGCTTCGCGTGCGAGGCGTCGGTCCGACGCATGTAAACAACAGCCGGCTGGACCGACGCCCCGCATCTCCGGCCACAAGAAGGAGAGCGTCGCTTGTTCGTGTGTGCCTGTATGTTGTTGTTAAGTATCGAAAAGTAGTGTAAAGTGGCTGTTTTGCCATAAAGTTATCTCCAATGAAATCATCATCACAACTCAACCAGTTGACTTAGAGAGCTCTACTTAACGCCATTCTACAGGTAAATAACACAGCTACGCTTGGGGATGCGCGGGAATGCGGGAAGCAGTAAGAATAACAAATATACGGTAGCCTAGCCTAGACGTTTTTCGGCCAAAACACCCGGGTTTCGGGGAATATTTATGTAATGCGTAGCCGGGGCTGGAGGGTTAAGCTTATTATAATTATAGTCTATAAAATCTGAAAGATTAAATTCATTTTTAAGCAAGAAAATTTTATTTCTAATTAACTTAATTAATAATTTAGACCATGCTTCTAGTTCTCTCGCATCGCAGCACACAATTTTTAACAATTTATCTTTTAATTTATTGACTGAAAAAACTATATCTTATAAAATTATGTCCCATGTTACTTTATTACTCCCTATTCTAAATTTAAACCCTTTACGACATAGCTCCGCTAATTTGTTGTTTGCAAAATGTTTAACTAGTTCTACATCACCTGTTAATATGTGACATATCGGACTATAAATGAACTTTGCTAGTGCATCACGTCTGCTAGCTGGCATATTCATGACTCTTTCACACACGCATTTATTATTATTGAAAATATCATTATCTGAAAGATTTCCTAAAACTTATTATAATTACAAATAATAGACCCAACAGGTCGTTCATATGAATACACTATTAATGGTTTGAAATCTTTACAACCATCTGGTAACATGGACTTAACTTTCTTTGAATTAATAAGACTGTTAACATTAATTTTGTCTAAAATTTTAGAGGAATAATTTAAAGTGGACATGACTTTATCTTTAATACGGTTATCTTTGGATTTCTTAGAATTAGCTCTAATATATCCCATAAAAGCAAAGACTATATTCTTAAATTTATTTGTGAATTATGTTTATTGTTTAGAATATTTTCTATAAAAGGAGCAAAACTTTTCTTTGTAGGCCTTTCAATGAATCTTTTAATTTTTTAATTCCGAAATTTCGATATAATGAATATAAATTATTAACAATAATTTTAATATCAGACCTGTTTTTCTTTTTATTAAATGTATTTAGTCTTCTATTACCGTGTCTACCAGGTCTTCTGTTTAAAACAGGGAAGTTAAAATATGGGTTATTAAAATAGTTTTTTAATAAATCTTTATACAAAATGTTGCCTACATTTTTTATTTGATTGTTAAGTCCAAATGGATAGATGGTCATTAATTTTCCAATCCAATAATTTTCTCTATCTAAAACATTTTGATTACTTTGAACAATTTCTATAATTTTGTATTTACAATCAAATTTAGTACAATCTGTGTTAAAATGCTTATATAGAAGAATCTTGGAGTCGATGCCGTTCTTAATTCCTGATCTATGCCCGTAGGCTCTTTCTCTTAAACATTGCTCCGTCTTTCCAACATATTGTATACCACATTTATCACAGGTTATTAAATAGATAACATTCTTTACTTTACATGGAGATGTTACATTAACAGAAGAATTTAAAAACAAAATTTTGTATTGGTAATGTAACTTTTAAAAAATGTTTGATGTTCAAAATCAAATTCATTCACACAGAGTTTACATTTACAGTTATCATCGAAAAGACGCCGGTTATTTTCATTTGCATTGTTAATTTTTAAGTTTTTGTAATTTTGTCGGGTGCGAGGGTACAGAGAATTATTCTAACACATAGTCCGTATTTATCAATACCAAATATCAGTGTGGAATGTTTATTTTTGTTTTTAATATATATATTATTATTTATTAAGCATTAGATAAAAGAAGGAAAAACATAAAAGTTCCATGTGCCTAAAGACATCCTCCATTCATAAAATGTTTGTAACAGACTTAAACTGTTGTAGGTTGTAAATTTGAGGAAAGTAACTCCAAGGAAGTGAGTTCCAGAGAGTAGAAGTTCTGGGGATAAATTAATTTTGATAAGCGGAAGTTCTACATTTTGGAGGAGAGAGTGTGAATTTGTGGGCGTTTCCAGCTGCCCTACTTCTGCGGGGAAATATGCGGATAGGTGGTACAATTGAAACAAGTTCCTCAGAACATCTACCGTGAAAATATTTGTAGAGTAATGTAGAGCAACATCTCTTCATATGAATAATGAGGAAGATCTCGCGTGATTACAGGGTTATTGATTAACCCTTTTGTGTACGGGAAGACGCACCTGTGTGTTTCTGTGACATGTGTTTGTAAAATTTCATTAATCGATTTTAGGAGTATAGTTGGTTGTTGGAAGGAACATAATAATTGATATTGGTTCAGGGGTAATTTATCGAGAGGACTTCCCTAGTGGTTAAGGCCCCATTAATTGCTCTTTCCATTCACATATGCATAGCCTACGTGAGTTGCAGTTGGGATGTGTGTACATGCTTAGATTGATATGCAGGATTCGAAGTTGCATAATAAATCGTAGGCAGTGTCCACCATTCTTTTAACTGTCTTCGTGGTGCGATGCATAAGGTGTTGATTTTCGGTGTGAGCATCCTGGATTCGAATCCACGGACTGCCACATGTGTTTGTAAAATTTCATTAATCGATTTTAGGAGTATAGTTGGTTGTTGGAAGGAACATAATACTTAAAAGCCTTTGTGACAATCAGGGCAGTTTAGAAACCTTTAGTTTAGTTTTTTTCCAACCCCTGCAATTGTCTTAGAGTGAGCTTACGGGCAGAAACATAATTTTGAGAGTTAATTATGAGATTAGGAGAAATTTATATATAAATACTAAGCAGCATCTTAGGAACCTGAAAGGGTTAATCTAATTGCTTTATTTTTAATTTTTTCAAACTACGGACAAGTTGACTGTAGCCATTTAATATATAATGATGATGATTTTATTCTGAAAAGGTTAACATGATACTCTGACCACTACCACCAGTCTTAATCACTTGTTGTAGGATTCACCTTTACATGTCCATACAATGGTTTATCATTCTTTTCCATTACATTGTAATAGCTCAGGCAGGGTTGCCTTTTGGCATTTGGCATAAAATCTTGCCATAGCACTGCCCTATTATCTCATCCCTAAGTCTAATGTTGGTATAGTGCGAATGGTACCGGTACATCAGCATACATACATACAGTGCACTCCCCGTATCCGCGCCTAAGTCGTACCACGTATTTTCCGCGGATACGCGATTTCGCGGATACGTGGGCAGTGTTTAATGGGAGGTTTGACGTACCTCCCAACCTACCAAATAGGAAAACCTACTATTTGGTAGTAGTCTTGGAAAATCCAACGTCAAGGCTATTAACCTAATTGCAATGACGACTTGTCTATTTTGACTGCTATGTCGTCATTCCAACCGCGGTTAAAAAGAAAACGTCTAGAGTCTACTCCTTATCTTGCTCTAGGAGACGTTGTACATTAACCAAAACTACCACCGAAGGTGAAAAAAGCATAGAAGAGAAGAAAAAGGGGTTTACCTTAGTTACCGCTTAAGGCCCATCCTGTGTTCCGTCATGTGCAGATCCCTGTCGAACGTGCGCATGAGCGACCCTCTCTTGTCATCACATCTCACGTCAGCAGAAGAACGCGGATGGGCAGGGGTCCGGCATGAGGGAGGGTATTATGTACGTTGGATTTTCCAAGACTACTACCAAATAGTAGGTTTTCCTATTTGGTAGGTTGGGAGGTACGTCAAACCTCCCAATTTGTTAGTAGTCTTGGCAAATCCAACGTCAAGGCTGCATAACAAATAGGAGGAGGACATCCAAGCCCAACCTACCAAAAAAACCAATGCATAAAACAAAATTACGAATGACAAAGACACAATGTAAACAAGAGAGTTTAATAAAAGAGTGAAAAACTGAGGAGTAGCTAAAAAGAACAGTTTTAACACATGCCCGTCATTCATAGTAATGCAAAAACATAGACTTGTCTGAAACCAAAAAGGTACTGTACCCAAAATCCCTTTTCTTCAAAAACCAACAAAAACACTGAACACAAGAACAAAACACAATTTTCAATGTGGCAAAAACACTTATGTACTGGAACAATACATAATCCCAAACTTGCAATCCAGTGTTGCAAACCCATACACCCCCCCCCCCCCTCCCCCTTTGTCAAAAAAAACAAAGGAAAAGAACGAGGGACAAGGGGGAAGACCAGGGATCTTCGCCAGAGCACCAGGAAACACGACCCCCGAGAGCAATCACCGGCCGAGGGGGTCGAACACTGGACACGGAGAGGTAGGAGGAGATGAAGGAATTGATAGAAGACCACAAAACCGCGGAGGCGAAGGCAGGGAAGGATCGACGTGGCAGGAACCGGAAGGAGGCAGCAAAGGATCTGACATCGCGCGCAGAACCCCTACAAACAGGGTGACGGGCACGAACGGTCCGACAAACGTGGCGGCCCAGCTGCACCTGCTAGAGCCTCCCACCTGTCCGAGGAGACACCCACACAGCAGTACCCGAAGGCGGCGCCACAGACGCAACAGAGGAGTGCAAGGCTGACACCGGGCACAACACATGGCGAGGATGCCCACGCCGTAAAGCCTGGACGGCGAAAGGCTGGAAAACGGGGGCCTCCCTCCCATGCGTGGTAACAAAAGGTGGGGAGGAGGCGAACGAGACGCCATGCAAGGACGGGGAGAATCGTACGCAGTCCCGGGGCCGTGACAATGCCGCTAGTGCAGACACCCGATCCCCAGCGGCCAGAGCGACAAGGAAGAGTGGACGCCCGAGCAACGGAACCGGCGTAGCGGCCCTCGTATACGTGGGGGAAGCCAGAAGGACCAGAGCCCGCCCCAGATCCCACAGCGGAGAGACCTGGCGCGGAGGCGGTCGATCCCGGAAGGCAGCCGTCAGGAAGGAATCCAGCACCTGTGGCGGAACGACCAGCCCAGCGACGGACCCAAAGAACCCCCCGGACGGCAGACAAGTGGGTACGTATAGCGTCGACTGGAAAGCGACGTGTACGGAAGAGGTGAAACAAGGAGCGTAGGACGAGGGAAGGAGAGCCAACTGGCAGGCGAGTGGCCTGTAGCCACCTAGTAAAAAACCTCCAGCGGGACCCGTAAGGCCCCCAAGGAGAAGACGGCCAGGAACGCTGCAGGAAGTCAGTCAGGGCCCGGCCGGGGACCGGGAGCCACCGGGCCTCATGAACAAGCACGATGCGAAGGCCAAAGAGGTCCGCAGGACCCCAACCTAGCCCAAGTGGAAGCCGGAGACAGGTAGAGGGACCGGACCCGGGCACCACCGCGGCAACCGGGCGGACCAAGTCCGTGCCGGCCACAGAGGCGCGAGGAGCCAGACGCAGCCGTGGTACAGCCGCAGCTTCGCGAAGACTGGGCACATCAACAGCGCGTCTGGTGGCGGAAAGATGGATATCGACCGCCACCTGTACCAGGCGACCATGAAAGCGCCCGGACCCCCCCCGGAGCGCGAGGCCGGAGGGAGAGGTCCAGAGGCAACTGGCGCGGCACCCCCGATGCGAACAAGGCGACCTCCGGAACACCACAGGAAGCCGCGAGGTCGGCGAACACAGTCCGTTTCATCGCCCATTCTACAAGAACGCCCTGCCCTCTCGACAGGGCGGCCGCCCAAAGGGTGGCAGGCCCGGGCAGGGAGGAGGCATGCAAGGAGAAGGGGTGTCGGTCCGCGAGGAAGAACAACTCCACCGAGACCCCTAATAGAGTCAACGACCTGGAGGACCCCCGCATAAGGAAACAGGGGACAGCTTGTCTGAGTGTCCAACCCGAAGGCCACCGATTCACCCCGAAGGGCCAGCGCGTGGTCCCGCAGGAAGAACAAAGGAACCAACAATCCGAGGGCATAGACAGGTAAGAGGAGGGAGACCCACCCATCTGCCGGGAAGTGGACGTCCCAGGGTCGATTGGGAACCTCACCCAACCTCGCTCGACGTATCTGTGGTTACCCAGACCGTCGGCGGGGGGGCGGTCCAGGGCACAGCCGCAGAGAGCGAGCCCCGAGCAACCCAGCGACCGAAGCGTCGGCGAACGGTACGCGGGAGCGGCAGGAGCCGATCCAGAGGGGCAACGGAAACACCGCGGTGCCCACGAGGAGGAGGCGGCGTAGCCAGAGGCTCCCTAAGGGAAGGGGCAGAGCGGCCCAATGCAGCGAACCCACGAACGAGTCCCAGAGCCACCCCGGGAGGGAGACCGAGTGCAACACGGCGAGGACCGTCCACCGAAGGTGCACCGCGGCCGGCAGACCCCGGGTCACCGTAGCGCCGGACAAAACCCATGCGAGACCGACCCATGGCACGACACGCGACGGAGTCAAGCGTGACTTGGGAACATCGAAGGGGAACCCTAACCGTGCGACGTCGCGAACGACTGTGAGGGCGTCGCCAATGCACAGGCCTAGGGCGTCGGAAACGACCAACCAAACGGCCAAGGAAAACAGGAGCTGGAGCCCGCTCCTGAGGAGGGGACCCAGAGCCTGCCCCACCAGTGCGGAGAAGATCTGCGGCGCGATGTGGAGACCGAAGGGAAGGCCGTCGAACAGGAACACACGATCGGAAGTCCGAACGGCCAAGAATCGCTGGAAGCGAGGATGGAGAGGAACGAGCCAAGACACATCCTGGAGGGCCAGTGACACTACCCACGACAGAGGGCACAGGGCCAGGCGTACCAGGGGTACCGGCAGCATCCGAAACCGTGTGTGCACGATGTGCCCGTTGAGGGCCAACAGATCCACCACCGGTCGCATCGCGTCGCAGGTCGGCGACGGAACCAGAAAGACACGGGAGAGGAAAACCGGGTGACCGCCGGTCAACTCCCTCGACGCTACCCAGCTCGGGCATGGAAGTGAACACGTGGGCCACCTCTGAAGAGATGGGCCGTTGTCGGTGACAAGAGCGGAGTGGGGGTCTGGACGTCCACCTCCAGGTGAGACCCCTCCGCGCAACCCAACGTCCCTCGCGGCTACCGAGGGGCGCAAGGGCGAAAACAACCCGAGGGAGCACCCGAGAGGAGGGGAGCGACCCGGTACGCCCAGGCGAGAAGGAGAACAAGGAGGCCGACCCAGAGAACTACACATTGTGTTGACGTGGAGGTACCCCCGGTACGGGCCGTGCGGCATGAGCGCCACGTTGACCTCCTCTACCCCCGCCCCCCCCAACCTCGTCGAAAAGGGCGGGCCACCCCAACCCCAGGCCGGCGCGGGGCTGACCCCTTCGAAGGGCGGCCGGAAGTGGAAGGCCGGCCAGCCCCGACACAGAGGGGATGAAAGGGGCAAGAACAAAAGTGCGAGGCGGAACCGAAGCACTGGCCAGCAACGTCCCAGTCCTGCGCCCGTGCAAGGCGGCAGCACTTGCAGCAGCACCCCGAAGAGGACCGGCAGAAGGACGGGACTGAGAAGACCCCGCGCGCGGCACAGCGCGTCGGTGCGTGACGTAAGCAGGGTCCGTAACGACACAGCACGGCGTCGTGTGGCGGAAGCAGGGGCCGCCGACAGAGAAGCGGAGCATTCCCAAGCATCCTGCGTAAAAAACCCCGACGTATATAGCGCAGAGTACAACAAACCCTGACGAATAACCAAGGGGGCCGGCCGGCAGAACGAAGACCGTACCGTCGTGCGGTGCCGAGTTGCCGCGCACAAAACCGCCTTCAGCTCGGGAACCAAAGACACCGCGAGCCGAAGGTGGACCCGCTGAACGCGGTCCAAACCCTCGCGAAGATCGCCTGGCGCAGACGCCTCGAAAAGCCGCAGGTGGGGAACAGACGTCTGGAGGGAACCTAAAGACAAGACAATAAGTCCGTCACCCTCCGTCGCAAGGGAAAAACCTTGGCGACAGAGGGCTGATCCGGGTGAGAGAAGAACGGGGTAGCAATAGAACAAAGTTCAAGAACGGGCGCACTCATCCAGGACCAGAACGCGCCGTCCAACCCGCCGACAGACACAAGAGGAGGCAAAATCAGGGACGACTCCGGGGGAGGGACGGAAGGAGAGCCGTCGACGGATCGGTGTGTGAAGTCGAAGGCCTCAGCAAACCAGGCCTCCAATGGGAGAGGGTGACCGAGCATGATGGCTAAGCCAGGCGTACCGGCGTCGCACAAACCTGTCCCATAGGAGGACAGACCCGTCAACACAGCCAGGGACTGAACAGCCGGAAGGATGTCAGGGCGGCTGAAGTCTGACCAGAGCGTAGGCCTGCAGAAGGGAGGGGGACCATAGCAGGGGTAGGTAGGGTGAGGTGCTGAGGGTGAGGCACCGCCAAGAAGGGCGAGAAGAGGGAGTCTTCCATCGACTCCAAGCGCCCGTCGAAGCGTGACACAACCCAGCCCTGCATAGCCGACAATTGATCCGAGAGAGGCTACCCCCCCCCCCCCAGATTGGTCGGCCCGCAGGGGCGAGCGTGAGCGGGAGCGAGACCCACGACACGAACCAGCAGCGTCGCGGCCCAAGGAAGGCGAGCGACGACGGTTGTGTCGCCGTTGAGGGACTCGTCCCCGATCACGAACGGCCGAGGGGGAAACAGCACCATTCCCCTCTTCCAGCGACACATCAGCTCCTGAGAAAGGGGACCCCGAAACCTCGCGAAACCCCACCGAGGCAAGAGGAGGGGTACCCCCCTGGCGAGACGGTAAGTGAAGGTCAGGAAGAGAAGAATGAGGAGGAGCAGGACGACGGGAGTGGGAAGGCTGGCCGGGTGAAAGGAGGCCAGGAGCCGCGGGGGGAAACAGAGCAAGGATCCCCGGGGCTGAGATAACAGGGCGGCCCGACACCGAGGCGGAGGAGGGAGGGACCACCACCGTGGGACGAGACCGTGAAGGAAGAATAGGCACTGAAGCAGGTGAAGTAGGAGAAGCAACGACATCCAGGCGGACCCTCCTGGACAGTGTAGGAGGAGGGAGCAGAGGGCCAGCTACAGCATGAAACAACCGTGCGCGAGAGGACAACGTAAGAGGAAGTCGTCTGGGCTGGGGAAGCGGGCGGAAGGGAGTAGAGCCCCTATCCGTAGAGGCCAGGGGAGGGCGCACAGGGGCAGAGCCGCTAACCCCGGCCTCAGGGCGAGAACCATGACGAGGGCGATGGGCGTCGTCAAGGCGATCAGGAGGACGACGAGGCAAGCGAGAGCGTGGACGGAGCCGGGGAACCTCCCGACGATGGGACGACCGGCTGCGGGACCCAGGGGAGAGGGCCCGAGCAGGGAGAGGGCCAGGTAAATGGCCTTCAGTCGGGTCAGGGATACCCAGGGCGACGCGGATCCGGTCGGCAACAAAGGCCGGGGAACGGTGGCCCACAGTCCTAATGTGGCGGGAGACCATCGTCCACACCGACGGAAGGGAAGCAGGAGGCCACAGCCGCCGCCGAGGAACCAGGGCCATGGAGCAGCACAACCACCATGGCCAGACACGTGCCACACAGAGCAGGGAGGTAGGCCGTAGAGGACACACAGAGCGAGTGGCGCAAGCAGGACTTGTGGCTCTCCAAGCACGGGGAGCGACAACCAAGGCGAAAGCAAGGCAGCCTACCTGCACTAGAAGAACACACACCATAATCAGCACGTCGAAGGAGTAAGTGGAGAGAATGTCCAAGAAGAACCAGGGAAGGAGCATGGGGAAACAGGAACACACATGCAAACAGGTATCCGTACTCACCCTAAACTGGGAGCACAGAGGTAGGTGAGGAGGGCGGCCGAGGCGGAAGAGCACTAGCAGAACCTGCAAAGATGGAGAAAGTGTTAACCACCACTCAACATCTTACATGCAGGGCCTAGAACACCAGTAAAGTGCATACACCAATATAGTATCAGGCAACAAGATGACATAAAAATTTGCGGGCCAACGGAGGCATAACCGTACCGACACCATCCTCCTGCAATTTCGCGGGACCCCCCAACGATCTCCGCAAATTTGCGGGGAACCGAAATGTCCCAGAGGACCGAATCGAGCACCCCGCAAATTTGCGGGACCGGCCGAGATGGTCCGGCGCCGAAAAAGCGAGAGGAGCGTCTAGGAAATACCAAAAGAGGCCCAGAAAAAAGCGTCATCTCCTTATGAACTCCAAGCGACGATGGCCATCAAGCTGAGCAGTGTCTTCCTTGATAATATCCTGACTCAACCGGTCAAGGGAGAGGCAAGGAAGACACACTCAGGGGAGAGGAGGCACATCCCCTAGGAACCACCCAACCCACAGAGATAGAGCAAAGACCATGAGGAGAAGTGGCAGGAAGGGTGGTTTGGCACAAACAGGGGCCCCCGTAGGGTACCCCAGGATTGGGCAAAAGGGTATGAAAGGATGGAGGTGAAAACAGTAAGGGAACACAAAAACCAGTAAAAGAAACTGGCGAGAAAAAGGGTGGCCTAGCCGTGAGGAGAGAATGTGTCAGGGGCGAAAAACCCTGTGGTGTGAGGGAGGGGCCCCCGTGGGGTACCCCAGGATATCACGAACCACCAAGCGCCCAGGCCCTTGAGACACAGTGAAGGCTCGAAAGGGGGGACTCGGGAATAACGCTACTAATGCGGCCGACACAAACCCTACAAACAGCACCGCCACCACGAAATCTCAGATCGTGAACCAACTGTACACCTAGGCTATGAAAATATGAAAACTCATAGGGGCATAGCAATTCCTGAATGAGAAACAAGCTAGGCTAAAATAAGCTAAAAGCTAAACTATGCCCAGACTAACAGGAAAAAGAATATGAAAAGAGAAAGGAATGAAAAACACACACGAGGAACGCCAGGCGCCCCCGTACCTTCGGTAGCTATTTCCACACGCGTCTCCATTAAACACACTGAGGAGCCCATTTACGTGTGCCCTAGATCACGTAACATCTGTCTAACAAAAAAGAAGGCCAGATAAGCCGAAACGAACCTAAACAGGGTGAATTAAAGGAGCACAACAAAAGCGACTGCATTCAATGGAGCGCGTGAAAAAATGATGACAAGAGAGGGTCACTCATGCGCACGTTCGACAGGGATCTGCACATGACGGAACACAGGATGGGCCTTAAGCGGTAACTAAGGTAAACCCCTTTTTCTTCTCTTCTATGCTTTTTTCACCTTCGGTGGTAGTTTTGGTTAATGTACAACGTCTCCTAGAGCAAGATAAGGAGTAGACTCTAGACGTTTTCTTTTTAACCGCGGTTGGAATGACGACATAGCAGTCAAAATAGACAAGTCGTCATTGCAATTAGGTTAATAGCCTTGACGTTGGATTTGCCAAGACTACTAACAAATCATAGGTTTCCATGGGAAATAGACTTAGGTCGTACCAAGCTCACCCATCTTGGACCCTCAAATACACTATTTTGACCTACCTAATGACATTAATATGTACCCAATGATTAAAGGATACTCACTTTGATCCACAATGACTGTTCCACTGCTCCACTAAGAACAAAGGTTTTAAAGTATCCCTAATAGGCTCAAAATCGCGTCATATGTCGGAGAGGGTTAAGAGGTTACAAATAGTGCAATTCTTTGTCACCCATATCCCCTGTGACCGATCTAGGCATTTAATACATTTAATGCAGAGCTTGTGAGCAAAAATAGGGATACCTGAGCATAACGGCGTTGAACATAAAGCAATGAGAGGTTCAAGTGCCGACATGACAGAGACTGGGGTCACCTGGCGCAACGCCGGTACTCCACCCTGGAAAGAGAAATTTCCAGGAATTAATGCTCATAAGGTTACCCCAAAATGGTACAAAACATGTGCCACAAAACCGCCGGTCAACGAACCGTAGCACTCCACCACTACTTTTCGTTTTCCTTTAGTTTCATATTAAAGATTTCAGCATATCTTTACCTGTCCAAAAGATTTAAGCATATCTTCTGAATCCTCATAAAGATGAAGCATATTTTTTATTAAAGATGAAGTCTTTCAAGTATCCCTTTACACTTGAAACACTAGTAAGATTCAGGCATCTTTTTTTTTCCCATAAAAAGTCTAAGCCTATCTTAATCTCTAATCCGGCTTCTCCCAGAAGCCCTCATAGATCGCCGTCTTGAAGGCCGTGATACCCTATTGTATCAATCAATTGTTTGGCAAATTATCGCGAATTGCAAATCCGTTAATATAACCACCCGAAGGTACAACCGCCGGGTTTTATATGCAATGTCAAACCAATTATACCTGCCCCAGACCTCTTTGTAAATAGGTCGCTGGGAGGGAAAGACCAAACAAACAGACAGCATTGTTTCAATGGCTTTGAAAAGCCGAGAAAACCATATCCAACAGGTGTCAGCATGATCACCTAGATAAATGTGTGGAGCCCACCTCGCCGGGAATAACACAGGAAGCCTGATCACAGGCTCGACCACAGAAAACGCAGTTTCTGATGAGCCCTCAAGCTACCAAACTCGCCGGGGTAACTTACCTATTTTAGCCATCCTGACTAAAACTCGGTAAACAAAACGGCTTTCTCGGAGCAATCGAGAAAAACCGCCGGAAAGGCAACCCACACCAAACAGAACGCAGTCTGATAAACATAATCAGACCCACAGTCCGAAGCTCCTGGATCAGCCAATCACAACTAATCCAGGACACACATGGCACATGAATACATTTTTATTATAATAAACAATGAAAACACTTGCATATGTGAAAAAACTACGAGTGGCTGGCTAGGCCTGGTGAAAACGCACTTAATGACGTCGAAACACCATCGAAAAGCACTCCATCCCACCAAAACTGGAACAGCCGCCACATCAAAATCGTAGAAAAACACCCGGGTAAGGGTAACACTGACTCGGGACCCAGAAAGAACTCCACTAAGTGAAGAAAAATACACCAGGAACGTCAGTACAAATAACATAGACTACTCCATCAGAAAGATAGCTAGAAGCCCGACATCGCGTAGTTAAAGCCTCCTAACAAGCTAGGACTAAAGATGGCTAAACACGAAAAACAGTTTCAGAGCGTCCTCAACTCGGCCACGAGGGTCCGTCCGAAATAGACGCCCCAACAAAAACGACCCAAAATACACTTGTTCTGCGAGAAAACCACCCATGACATCCCTGCTAAGCTAATCCTAACCTTACTCAAGACATCCCAGAGTAAACAAATGAGAAAAAACTCACTAGGGACGCAAGAATGCGGAATCAAAGTGGAGCACTGTGGGGGACACGTCCGGGTGGGGTGAACGCAGAGCAAGGAAGGTGGATAGATGCGCTAGCCAGCGTCTGGTCCAAGAATCCACAGAAGTACATCCACGGAATATGGAAAGCTTATGAATAGTTATTCTTATTTTATTTTTATTTTTTATTTGTTACGAAGTTTTTTCGTAGTGAGAACCCAATCATAAAGACGAACCATGAGTGATTTAGCGTGTGCTTATGATAAAGGTTCCTCTGAGCTCTGCGGCGGTAGTTTCAAACTGCGCTTATGGGTGTTTGAAGAGGTAGCCTTATGTAATAGGCATAATCGTCAATGATGGAGGGGCCACTAATAAATACACTTGTGGCCCTCTTCGATTAATGGTTCACGCGCAGACCAAACCCTATTAACTAGATTACGTTTAGGCCACACACGCCTCACACATGGTTACCTGATGTCCACCCCTCGTGGTCAACCACCTGAATGCCAACATTGCCATACATCATTGACTGTTTTTCACTTTCTTTGTATTTGTCCCGTCTATGCATCTGAAAGACGGAGATTCTTGCTGAACACCTCATTACATGGCATCCTCTCTGACTCAGACTCTTTCAATTTCACCCCTATTCGTCACTTCCTGAGAGCTATAAATTTATACAATGACATATAACTACTGACATATACGTGACTTTAAACTCTGTACCACCTCCTCCACCACTAGCCTTGAGAGGGCCTAGGCCCAGTGGGCTAGTATAAAATAAAAGCATCATCAACAACAACTGTCCATTTTCCGTGATTCTGATGACCTTCCGTAGACTGATAGCCCCATCCTATCAGACTCGAGGCGTCTGTGTCCACCCATCAAGTGGGAGGTGGATCTGACCAATGTGTCACTGATTCCCTTTGCCTGAGATTTTACCTACAACAATGTAGGAGTGAGATTTGATTTCTCTAAATTTACTCTGAGAACTCAACTTTGCCACATTTGCATGACTCTCAAGGTTTGTGCTTGGCAATGGAATGGAGAAGACTACGGAATCATCCAATTTTTTGGGTAAAAATAGTATTTTCACACCGTCCTTGAGTAGAGGGAGAAGCTTGGGAAATAGTTAACATCCTGAACCTCATATTGTGAATTGATTTGTTGAGGAGGGACATGTCTATCGCATGCCTTAGTTGTAGCCTGTCCCTTTATTTGGGACGAGAAACATGCGGAATAGAAAAACTGGTATGCCTTCTGGTACATAAGTCACAACATTGTCTGTCAACATTTGGTTTATTACTGTTTCTAACTCTAGAGATAGTTGAACTTTGTTGGACTGAGCTCTGGGGAGGGGTTTTACCAACCCGAGCCATGTAAGGACCTTCTTTACTACCCTCTTGTGCCCAAGATCTCTGAGGCCAATGAAGGTAATTTTTCCTGAACTGGCTTGTCTGATGTAGGACCAGTTCTCTGTTGATGGCCTCCAGAAAATTTAGTTTCTTGTATTTTGGGCAGGTTGGTGAGGGATGGAGGGTTAATGGTGACCAAGTGGTCTCTGGTGTTTGAGGGCATGTTGGTGCACCCCGGCCTCTGGACTGTTAGTGTCCTCTGTTTGACGAGTTACCCCTATGAGCCTGAGATGTTTGTGGAGTAAGCTTAGGAGAGGGGAATTGGACTCTTAACTTTTCCACGCTGTGATTGAGAACGAGAGTGGAACTGTCTAGGGTGTTTCAGCTTGTTTGCAGAGACTGCCTAAAACGCAGCCATCTCAGGTCTTAGCAACATAGCATGAACCTCATTCCAGGTCGTTTTGGGGAATCAATCTACCTGTGAACAGAGGTAAAAGGAGAACTCTAGTAGCAATATCTTTGGGCATATTCTTGGGCAATTGGATGTGCGGATCCTGTCTAGCTCTAGTTGCCTCAAAAATAGCAATATTGACATCCCTAGTGGTCATCAGAGAATTAACATGTGAAGTTCTTCTGATAAGAAGAAGTGCAGACCTGGAGTTTTGTTCAGGGATAGAATCTGCTACTTGCCTCATGGCTGGTGCACGTTGTTGCTGTGTGATAAAATTTGACAGCAACCTATGGGCTCTTTTGACGCAGTCTAAAGTCTTTGTCAATCAGTGCAGAGGTAGGTGTATTAATCATGGGGTCACTAGCTGGTTTACAAACTATTATTGGAGCTCTGAGATATTCCCACAACTCCTGGGGAATAGAATCGGAGTTGTATACATACATAGTGGCAAATTGGTGATCCTCCAATGGGAGTTCATGGGGGGGCATCACCCCAAGACAAGGCCAATTTCTCTGCCTCAGTCACCCATTAAGCCCATGGACCATAACTTAGAGTGGGTACCTCCGAAATAGGAGTTTTGTTCTCAAATATTTTTTGTGGAGCTACCTACGAACTTTGAGAGATTAGAGAGATTTAATGGCGTTATGTCCATCCGCCTTATTCACATCAGACCATGGTTTGAAGCTCTTACCCGAAGGCACTGTGGGTGTCTGTGTGTAAGTAAAGTACTTAGCATCAAACACAGATGGGAAGGGTTTTATGATTACGTCCAGCAATCGGTTTTGTGCATCTTTGTATGTAGATGCCTAAGCTCGTCCGTTTTAATAATCCACTCATTTGGTATTGGCACCAAGTCTGAATGACCTGTGTCAGCATTAGTAGGTGCTACCCTGTTAATTTTTTTTTTTTTTTTTTTTTTTTCTATGTGATTGAGGGAGGCAAAAGGCATAACTGCCTATAGCGAGTGCCTCCCCCATAGTTGAAAGAGTGACAGGGCCAAAATCAAGGGACGTTCGAGCCAAAATGCCTGGACACACGGAGTTTGAAGCAATTTAAGTCATAGGAAGAGGGAAAGACTGATTCTGGGAGAGAGTTCCAGAGCTCAGATGTTGAGTAGAAGAAAGTTTGAGAGTAACGTTTCACTCTTGGGTTGGAGAGTTGCACAGAGTAGGGGTGGGATTGAATTGTTTCCAGTGTCGAGATTCACCAATTAGTAGAGGGGGAGGCTTCTTGAACATTTCATGAGCAGGTTGTTTAGGCTGGACAGGTAAATGAAAAAGTGGAACTGTGTCTGGTATGGCATGTTGTAACATGGGTGGAGCAAGAGGCCTACTTTGGAGATCTCTTATAGCCTTATCTAAAGACGTAAATTTCTGTTCAATTTTGTTTGTCAACTCATGCATAGATTTAAGAAAATACCTGAAGTTCACCGAACAAGCCACCAGGTGGGCTCTGAGTAGGGACTATATCAGGAAACTCTTCTTCACTTTGTTCTAATGGAGAAGCATGGTACTCATTCTCACTCCAACCCTCCTCAGTATGGTTACTGGTTTCCAATCATACCACCCTACCATAGCATTGCTTATGACCAAAGGTTCTGGGGTATCCTTAGGAAGTACTTTTTTCCGTATTGCCCCAACCGTACTGTAACCAAAATGTCTGAAACTGCCAGAGAAGGATCTAAACGAACAGGTAAGTCCGTAGAAGGCTGAACAGGTGATTAGTGTATGGGTTTATGTACTTCAGCTTCAATATTCACCTGAATCAGTTTAGGGTGAATTAATGTGGGTGGAGCAAGCAACTGAGTTTATTCAGATTGCTGTTCAATAGTATCAGCTAACTGTACTAGGGAAAGTGGAGGGGGACTGATACCCTCAGAACTTGGATCAGCAAGGAAGTAGATGAGACAGGTAATTATGTTTTTTGATGTAATAGGGTTAGCAGGGTGACTGACCACATTAGACAATGTCAAAAGTCTGGGGGTATGTGGTGTAGAATGCAGGATTTTGAAATCATGACTGCGAGTCGAGTCGGGGAAGTTTGGTACTTAGCAGGTCGCCTTTTAGTTTGAGAATTTGCTCACTTTCTTCTGTTTATTTACTTACACTAGTTGTACTTACACTTACACTAGTTGTATTTGCGGGAGTGAGCATGCTCGTTAATTCCCGCCTCCTAAGATATGTTTGTCATACCGTGCTTTGAAACTATGCACTGATGGTGCAGACACTACTTCGGCTGGCAATTTGTTGTTGTTGTTCCCCAAGCTGCCTGGCCGAACAGCCCCAAGGCCCCAAGCAAGGCCAAGGCCATAACCGAGCGCCCCCACAGAACCCTCCCCGCCTACCACAATAAAGCCTGGGTGACCGAAGCCACTCCATGGCGGGGAGCTGAGGAGGGCGCGGAAACGCCCGGGAAACCAAAGCCCCACCCAGGGCCCTGTGCCCCTCAGCAATTATGAAGAGAAAGTTGAGGGGCAAAGGAAAAATGTGACACTTTGGCTTCCAATCTTGGTAGATTGGGAGGTCGATCCACGGAAGAGACGCCGCCACTTGAGATCTAGGAAGTATATAAGTAAAAGGAACAGTCAGAGTAAGCTATGGGTATGGTAGAGATCGCTCAGTTCTCACGCTGATAGACCAGCCCATCACCATATGACTAGAACCCAATCCTCTCAGTATCAGCTAGGAAAGGCCCTAGAAAGCCGCCTTTGGCGGGGGGATAGCTCCCCTATTTCAACCCCTTTCGGGGTTGGGCACCCGCCCAATTTGGCAATTTGTTCCACCCACTAATCGAGTTGGTAGGAAATCTTTTACTTTTCAGATCAGATTTACTATTTAGCACTTTTAGTTTGTAGCTGTGATCCAGACATTTTCTTGTCAGGAGATGGGGAGGAGCTAGGGGTTCTAGAAAAGGATATTTCTAAAAAGCTTAAATACTTTGCCTCCATAATACCTGGAGATTTTGTTTAAAGTATCTGAAATGTAAGACTTTACCGAACTCCACACAGATAATAACACTTGTTTGCATGTGACCGAGGGTATAAATGGTTTTTGGGTCATGGTTATTAACAAAAATATGATTAGTGACTTCACTTAGCCGGTGAACCGGAAACGTTTAGTGTTTTGTAAAAATGAACTCGCCTTAAAATATAAGGTGTTAGGCTCCTCCAGTGGTTATCACTTGGCCGAAAGATATCGTTCTAATTGTTGAAGAGATTCTTCTCCGGTAATGCAGCAGCTCATCTGAGCCTGTGAATAATACCAAGGAATCAATGTTGCATGGTGGAAATAATACCAGAATTATTAGGTCTACTTAGATTTGGCAAAATAGGATCTAGTCATGTATCGTTTATTTTAAATAAACTGCAGTTGCCTTTTATGTAAGAAATAGCCTAGTGAATTATTACCCGGTATCACTGGATATAATTACTTGGTAATTTTTTAGTCAGGTATAACCTTTTAGAAAGGGAAAGAAAACTTGTACTTGTTCCCTGGAAATTAATTAAAATTATATAATTAGTGAGAATATACTTAGTAGGTGAACCGGAAACTTCTAGAGTTTTGCCCAGTGAACTCACCTTAAAGATTACGGTTTTGTTAGCCGAGTGAAGGGAGTAACAGGTGAGATGGTTAGGTCTACCATGGCCTTGAAATCTGGAATACTGTTCATCTCCTGCTGTGGTTATCACTTGGCCGGGAGGGAACGTTCTGATTGATGTCCAGATTCTTCTCTGGTAACGCAGCGCATTACCTGAGTCTGTGAATCATACCAAGGAGTCAATGTTGCATAGTGAGATGGAAATAGTACTTATTAGGCCTACTTAACTTGGGCAAAATTAGGATCTAGCCTTGTATTGTTTACTTTAAATAAACTAATTAGATAGAAGTACTTATTTAAGCTCTCGTTTCTATCGTAAATCCGATAGTTATGTTAGTTACTGGTACCCGGGCCTGTCTCTAATATGGTATGACATCCTTATTATAATGTGACCAAGCCTAGAGTACCCGGCAATAATTTCTATTTGATTCCATTATTGGAACCCTGGTTTGTCTTTATTAAAGTATGACAAAGCTTAGGGTACCCGGTAAAATAATGTCGGTTTCTCTTACTGGTACCCGGACTTGTTCTTGTCATAGTATGACACGGCTTTGAGTAAACCCAGCACCCATATGGTGGTCTCAATTTTTCGGTACCCGGGCCTGTCATTGTGAAACTATGAACCATTGTCATGGTACCCAGCATTGTAATATCACCCGTCAATTATTGTTACCCGGGCCTGACTGTATAATTGTTTAGACAAGGTCTAGGGTACCCGGGGCTTTCAAAAGAAAATATTGTAGAATAAGCCATCGTCTTAACAGTCGCCAGAGTACCCGGTAGACTGGCTTACTGGTGCCTGGGTCTTGTTATGGTATTATGCTACTACCCGGGAGCATGTTACCCGGGTCTGACATCGTCTAGAGTGACCGGCAATGGTCTACTTGTATCCGGGATGTTTTGGCATTATGATGCCACCCGGGGATATTGGTACCCGGGTCTGTCATAGTCCCGTATAGTCGGCAATATCCTACTTGTGCCCAGGTCTGTCATCGTCCAGAGTGACCGGCAATAGCCTAATTGTACCCGGGGCTGTCATTATATTTTTTTTTTGGCATTCTGATGCCACCCGGGAATATTGGTAACTGGGACTGTCATCGTTTTAGCAGCCTCCAGAGTAACCTGCTATAGCTTTTATAGTATCACCCGGGAATACTGGTACTGTACCTGGGTCTATTCATAGTCTTGACAGTTTGTCAGAGTACCCGGCAAAAGTCTGCTGGTACCCGGCCGGGCTTGTGTTTATATTTGTATTGGGTTATAATACTACCCGGGAATATTAGTGCTCCTCATAAATCTTAACCTAAACAGAGCAAAATAACAAGAGAACCCTTACATGACATGTTGTGTTTATATTTGTATTGGGTTATAATACTACCCGGGAATATTAGTGCTCCTCATAAATCTTAACCTAAACAGAGCAAAATAACAAGAGAACCCTTACATGACATGTTGTGTTTATATTTGTATTGGGTTATAATACTACCCGGGAATATTAGTGCTCCTCATAAATCTTAACCTAAACAGAGCAAAATAACAAGAGAACCCTTACATGACATGTTGTGTTTATATTTGTATTGGGTTATAATACTACCCGGGAATATTAGTGCTCCTCATAAATCTTGACCTAACAGAGCAAAATAAGAAGAGAACCCTTACATGACATGGTCACTGTTGGTCCAGCTGATCTGTGTAAACATTCAAGGTTGAGTATGAAAACGCATACTAGTAAACGTATGAAACGCACTTAAACATCACAAGTCTTAACAGTTGCCCGGGTAACTGGCCACAGCCTACATGTACCCGGGCCTGACTTTATATTCGTTATGGTATTACCGGTAACAGCCTGTTGGTACCCGGCCGGGTTTGACTTTATATTTGTTGTGGATTATAATACCACCCGGTATTATAATGCCCGGGTAGCCGGCCATAGACTACATGTACCCGGGCTTGACTTTATACTTTTTATGTTATTGTAATACCACCCGGGAATTTTGGTGCCCGGGTTTGTCATAGATTTTAACAGTCGGCCAGGAAACTGGCAATAGTTTACATGTACCCGGGCCTGACTTTATACTTGTATGGTATTATAATATCCCCGCCCATCTGGGTACCCGGGACTGTCTCCATACCCGGCAGTCCTGGTACCCGGGCCTTATTGAGATAAAGTCTAGGGTACCCGGGGACTTGAGAATTCGACTTGAGAAATCTCAACACGCCATATTTTTGCATTCGTAAGGGTAGGCCTACTCGGGCACGAGTGATAATTGCCGATTATACATCGTTCCGGGATTGTAAGTCAGTGAGATATATTTGTTAGTAGTCTTGGCAAATCCAACGTCAAGGCTATTAACCTAATCAGGTCCTGATGTGGCGGCGTCTACGCCGTGGGGCCACCTCCCGAGGCTGCCAACCGCGGATGGCTGCCGACCCTCCACAGCCGAAGACAAAATCAACGACCAGTGGAGGAAAACCGGATGCCGGCCGCGGGGAGCAGTTTCGGGAGCCAAACCGTCACAACCATCCCCTGCCCCCTCCCTGGGGGCACGGGTCCTTGGAGCGGCTTCGGTCGCGCCGGGAATTTCCACACCTCTCACACCACACACACACATCACACAGTTTTTCCTACACCGAGAAATGACTCTCCGGCTGTCATTTCTCGAAGACTTCTTCTAGCCGGAGACATTGAGAGCAACCCAGGACCCACGTTCACATACATATGTCCAACTTGCTCAAAACCCATCACTTCGAGTCGCCATACTAAGGGTTCAGTTCTCTGCAATTCATGCGGGAACTGGACCCACTTCACCTGCACAACACTTGCCTCCAAGAAACACTACACAAACACCTGGACCTGTTCCTCATGCCCCTCCCTCTCCCAGTCAAATCCCTCACCTAAAACCCGTCCACCTCTCCTCCCCAACCCACCTAACCTTCCCATATCATCCACTCCCCCCCCTAAAACCCGTCCACCTCTCCTCCCTAACCCACCTAACCTTCCCATACCATCCACATCCTCAACTCAACACACCACACCCCATCCTAATCCATTCCAACCCCCATCTCCTGCTCCCCAATCCCCACCCCCACCTCACCCATCCCAACCCCCAGCCCCTCCCTCACCCCCACCCCCACCCCCACCCCATCCTCGTGCAGCAGCACCCAACATACATCGTGCACATAACATTAACATTCTTCAACTGAACATAGATGGCATCAACACAAAGAAACACGAACTCTCACACTTCATCAAACAACACAACATACACATTGCCATCTTACAAGAAACAAAACTCCGCACAACACAAAAAACACCCACATTTCATAATTTCACCACCATCAGACAAGACCGGGCTGTCGGCGGGGGCGGTGGACTCATCACCCTGGTACACAAAGAAATATCATACATAGTAACCAGTGTACAAACCAAATCACTCCTCCCCCCAAATGATAACACAACAGAAATACAGTCAATTCAAATACGCACTGGCAACAACTCCAACATAACCATCATAAACACATACATCCCTCCCCAAACATCCCCTACAGTACCAAATGAATACAGACCACACTTACAACACATCACAAACACCCCACACACCCCACACATCATCCTGGGTGGTGACTTCAACGCCAAGACGTCGGCCTGGTTTGTCGACAACCCCGACACAGACAGAGGGCTAGTACTACAAAACCAAACCGATAACCTCATCATCCTTAACGACATCCATCAACATACCCATATTCCTCACCAAGCCCTCTATAACCCATCATCTCCAGACATCACCTTTTGCTCCCCAGAACTCGCCCCCACAACATCCTGGAGGGTGGTCAGAACCTTAGGCTCTGACCACCTCCCGATCATTATCACCACCAAAACCAGACTCACCCCAGCTAGCCACAAACACACATACACCAATTATAAAAGAGCTAACTGGGAAGCATTCACAAATGAGACAGAACAACACTTCACAACTCTAAACAATACACCCATCACTAACATCAACAATGCTGTACACATACTCAATAAAACTATCCAAAACGCTGACAAGAAACACATTCCAAGAGGTAACAGAAAAAGACACAACCCCAACTTCACACCAGAAATTCAAAACCTCATCAGACAACGCGACATACTGAAACACTCCCCAGCACCCCACACACAAGACATCACACAACAAATTCAAGCACTCAACACCCAAACTAACAACAAAATACAAGAACAACAAAAACTAAATTGGAATAACTTCCTACAAACACTTGATCACAAAACAAACCCCAAAAAACTCTACAAAACACTAAACAGCATCACACTTTCCAACAGCAACACAACACAATCACATGCTGCAATCACAACAACAGACTCTACTCCTTCATGTAAACAACAAGCAAACACTCTCATCAATCACTTTTCACATGTCAGCCACCTAAAACCTCACAAAGACGACCGACGTGTCATCCGACGTAAGAGACAATTCCCCACAGACCCTGACTATACACCCTTCACCAATCACCAGACAAAGCATATCATCAACAATCTCAAGCACTCAACCGCCTGTGGCCTAGACAACATAAGCAACATACACCTCAGACACCTGGGACCACAAGGCATACAAGCACTCACTAACATATCAAACTACAGCTATTCACACAACACAATACCAGACATTTGGAAGCATGGTATCATCATCACATTCCCCAAACCCAACAAAGACCCCACGCTACCCTCCTCGCACCGCCCCATCACACTCCTTTGCTCCCCCTCCAAAGTCATGGAACGCCTAGTATTACAACTAATTACACCTGACCTACCCCTAGCTCCAACACAACATGGCTTTAGGCCGCTGCACTCCACAAACACTCTTCTCACAGACCTTACACAAAGAGCTTTCGACGGCATCAATTCAGCTAGACCACCACACAGATCACTATTAGCCACACTCGACATTAGTAAAGCCTTCGATGCCATCCCCCGCCACAACCTAACAAACAAAATCTACAACACAAACATGCACAACAACACAAAACGGTGGCTGGCCAACTTCCTAGCAGGCAGATGTGCACACGTATCTTTTGCCGGTCAGTCATCTAAAATCAGAAACTTTCCAAACGGAGTCCCACAAGGATCCGTCCTATCGCCCGCACTCTTCAATCTGTACATGCACGATATAACTACACCCAATACGCCCCAAATAAACTTAGCCTCCTATGCAGATGACATAACACTCACATGCACACACCATGACCCAAAAAGAGCAACAGATCTCCTTCAACCCTATCTCAACACACTACATGGCTGGTGCACTACAAACAGACTTAATCTAGCCCCAGCCAAATCCACCGCAACCCTGCTCACAAGTTGGACAGGAGAACACGAATACATCCCTCAACTCACCATAAACAACACACCCCTAACACATACACACACACCCAAAATCCTAGGAGTAACATATGATACTCATATGACATTCAAACAGCACACCACAAACATTAAAAAGAAACTGACACCCAGACTTAACGCCCTCAGGTCACTTGCTCACACAAAATTTGGATACAACAAAGAAACTACCACCACAGTATATAAACAATACATAAGATCAGTGATGGAATACGCAAGCCCAGCCTGGGCTTCTAACCTAGCTGAAACACATCATAAGACCTTACAGACTATTCAAAACAAAGCCCTGAAGATCATTACAGGCTGCACAGCTACTGCACCCACAGATCACCTACATCAAGAAACCAAAATCCTCAAAGTCAAAGACCATCTGGACATGAGAGGCACTCAATTCCTGGCAGCAGCCTCCACGAACCAAGACCACCCACTAAACTACATGGCAACACACCCACAGACACCAAGAAATATCAAAACAACACCCAGCACACGGTATCACACACAATTATTGTCCTCTCTCCCTCCCTGCCCACCCCGAACCAACTTCCAGAAGCACATCCATACTCATATCTCTCACCGATCCATCCACTCACTCACAGACAACACGCAGCTGCATGCACGACCTCCCGAAATCCATCCTTCCGAATCCTCCCTTCCTCGCGAGGACAGAGTCCACCTGGCCAGGCTGAGATGCGGACACCATCCAGCTCTCCTGAGCTATCAGAAGAGACTGGATGACTCCGTTGTCGACGCCTGCCCGGGATGTAACACAGCACCCCATACCATTAAACACATCATAGAAGACTGCATTTCACACAACCACTTACGCCAACAACACAATCTACACTCAATGAGAGCTCTGTGGGAAAGCCCGATCGTGGCCAAGGCCTTTCTCAGGGACTCGGGGCTGTTCGGCCAGGCAGCTTAGGGAACAACAACAACAACAACAACCTAATTGCAATGACGACTTGTCTATTTTGACTGCTATGTCGTCATCCCAACCGCGGATAAATAAGAAAACGTCTAGAGTCTACTCCTTAACTTGCTCTAGGAGACGTTGTACATTAACGAAAACTACCACCGAAGGTGAAAAACGCATAGAAGAGAAGAAAAAGGGATTTACCTGAGATATAGCTGATAGCCCAGCCCGTCTCCTGTCCATGTTTACATCTGGGCGAACCTGAGCGCATGCGCCGTTGGCCAACCATCATTTTCACCCGCGCCCTCATATGATTCAGACGTCTCTGCCTTGTGCTCTTTCATCCACCCTGTCACCCTAATTTTTCGGCTTCTTTAGCCTTCGTTTATGTTAGACAGATGCTACGTGGTTTAGGGCACACATGAAATGGGCTCCAGAATGTTTGGGATGTATCATATGGAGGTCGCGTGTGATAATAGTCTACAGTGGAGCCCCCATCCTAGCTGCTAATCGGTTCCGCAGAAATAGAGCTAGGATTGAAACAGCCAAGATCGGGGCACTGTTCTTATGGGGAAAATTCAATCAGTTCCGTGCTCATGCCAAAATTTGCGTCTTTTTCTATTTTTTGCCTATGAAAACATGTTTTATTGTACACAAATTAAATTTTATGCATTATACTGTATCATATAATACACCATAGAATAAGTTTTTAATAACTAGAAAAAAAAAGGCCCAATATCTAAACAATTACCGCACTTTTTCCCAGTGTTAGGCTATGAAAACATGTTTTTTGTCTAGGCTACATCAAGTAGCCTAGGCCTAAATCTTATGCATTGTAAATAATAATGTAGACATGGCTAAATGACAGTCCTAACCATAAATACTGTAGATTGGGGCATTGTTTCTATCATGCGAAAAAATTTAGGCCTAGCCTAGGCCTAGGTTCTAAATTCGTCCAGCCACCCCTCAAGTAGGCCTACCCATTTCGCCCCAAATACATCCAATAAATACATATTATGAGGAAAAGACGTATAAATACGTATTATGAGAAGATTACTTACCACACAGATTTTATTATAAATCATTGTCATATTTAGCCTAGCCTAGGCTAACATCGTCTAGGCTAGGCATTTCAATCGCTTTCGTCCGACATGGACTGGTCTTTGCTCTGTGTTTTGAGCATGAAATTCCTTCTTTGCTACCACCAGGCCAACCATCCCTATCACTAGATGTACTAGAGGTTATAATAAATGCGAGAGATAAGGGGTTCAGGCACAAAAAGGCTTGCAAACGGTTGTTTTGTCAACACAGATACTAGCTAAACTGCAAGCGTCTGCTTAGTGATGACGTCATACAAAGATGGCGGCATCTTGCGCATTTGACGATCGGATCTCGGATTTCGTCTCTAAACGGCAAGCTACTGGCAGATTCTTTCGTTATGTTAAAACAAAATTATTGTTTTTGTTTGTTTTCTAGTTTTATGTTGAGTTTTTCGTTATTTTTGCTATTTTTTCGGGTTTCGGCTGGGATTTTGATGCGAGAATTGAGGCTTTTGGCGCGAGAATTGAAATGGGGAATATTTGGTGTGTGGTGACTTTCGGGGTGGGCACTCTGCCGGGGCGTCCGTTGTCGCCACGTCTCCCTTCGGTGCTGGGTCACTCGGGGCACGCTCTCTGCTGCCGTGCCCTGGCCTGCCCCTCTGCCAACGATCTGGGTGGTCGCAGATTCGTTGTGCGAGGTGGCTTCGGGCTCTCAGTTGTCCATGGAGCATCGACGTCTGGGCTGGCGATGTGGGCCTACGCCCCTACCAGTCGATGCTCTCGGCCTGTTGGTGCCGTTGTTCTTCCTGCGGGTTCACGCGAGTCGGTGGCTTTCAGGTTGAACGTCCAGTCGGAGATCCATGGTCTCCGTGTGCAGAGGTCCTCCAGGTCTTGTCCTCTGTTGGGGATCGCAGGGCCGTTGTTCTTCCTGGCGGTCCGGCACTGCGTGTCCCTGCGTGCTTCCTGCCTGCCCGTGGCTGCCTGTTGTCCGGACAGGCTGTTCTGGTAGAGTGGACGCTGCCGCATACTGTCTTCGTCGACCTGACTGCTTCTTGGGGCGTTCCGGGGCTCTCCTTGTTCGCCTCATGGGGGTTGCATATGTTGCCTTTGTCCCTCTCCCTCCTGTCTGGCATCCCGGCAATGGTTCTGGTTGCATTCGCGGACGTATGGGGCGAGGTGACGGAGCTCTTCGTATTCCTCCTCCGGTTGCATTCTTGCTGTACGAAATCCCCCTGAAGCTCCGACAGTTCCGCGGCTGGGTCTGGTCGTTGCTGCCCCCGTGGCTGACACTGGTTTGGTGCGCCCAGCTGCGGTGAGGGTGCCCGTTTCCAGTGCCCCTGCCTGTCTCGCGATTCCTCTTGGGCCGGGTTGGCGACCTCGGGGCCCTTGTTGCCGTTCGCGGGCTCAGTGGCTCCCGGTCCACAGTCGGGTCCTCCCTGCCTTCCTCTCCTGTTCCTGGTCGGCCTCTCCGTGGTCTTCCGTGTCCCGCTGGATGTCTCTTCCACCCTGGATGCGGGACATACTCCTTTAGCGCTGCTTGCTTCGCTTTTTCCGCGCCCGTCACTTCCTGTTTTGCGCTGTGCGCTGCCGCCTGTCTACCATCCGGAAGGTCTTTGTGTCTCTGGCTGGGCTGGTCGTTCCACCGACCATGCTGGTTTCCTTCCTGAAACCGGCCTTCCGGGCTCGCCTGCCGCCACGCCAGCCCCCTCCTCTGTGGGTTATAGACTGGACTATAGACCTTCTGGCGTCGCGGATATCCACACTGGACGCGACGCCGGTGCTGTTGCCCGGGAGTCCTTTGCCCTTCGTGGCGCTGGTTTCTGGTAGTCGGGTGGCGGCACTGGCTGCCGCTGGCTTTCCGACGTGGCCGTGCTCGCCTTGTGAGCTGCCCGGCACGCACATGTGGCATCTTTGGTGCCGGCTGTGTGGGTGTCACCGAGGCCTGATGTGGGGTTGTCGAGGCTGCCGATTGGCCGCCTCCTTTTTTTTTTTTTTTTTTTTTTTTTTTTTATGTGATTGAGGGATGCAAAAGGCAGAATTGCCTATAGCGAGTGCCTCCCCCATAGTTGAAAGAGTGACAGGGCCAAAATCAAGGGATGATCGAGCCAAAATGCCTGGACACACAGAGTTTGAAGCAATTTAAGTCATAGGAAGAGGGAAAGACTGATTCTGGGAGAGAGTTCCAGAGCTCAGCTGTTGAGTAGAAGAAAGTTTGAGAGTAACGTTTCACTCTTGGGTTAGAGAGTTGCATAGAGTAGGGGTGGGATTGAGTTGCAAGACGGGTACCACGTGCCCTACGTAAAGGAGGTGGTATGCACTGGGAAAGATCTGAGGAACACTGATTATTATAGTAGCGATAGAATAGCGAGAGAGATTGCAGAGAGTTGGTGAGTGGACGGGAGTTAATGATATGAAAGGCTTTCCTTTCAACTTTGTCTAGGAGAGTGGTGTGAGAGGAACCTCCCCACACATGTGAACAATACTCAATACAAGGATGCACTATGCCCCTGTACAGAGCAAGAAGCTGTGCTGGGGAAAAGAACCCCCTAAGGTGGTTGAGCACACCCAGCTTCTGGGAGGCTGCCTTAGCAAGACTGGTAATATGGTCCTTCCAAATGAGAGCAGAAGAAAAAGAGACACCAAGAATATTGAGAGAAGATGAAGGGTTGATTTTTGTATTGTTGAAGAATAAGGGATAGTCCGCTGGGAGATCCTGATGGGTAGATAGATGGATAAATTGGGTTTTGGAAGCATTAAAGGTAACAAGGTTTTCTCTGCCCCAATTGGAGATAGTATTTAGATCAGAATTTAAGAGTTCTATGGCTTCATTACGTTTGTCGTTGAGGGATTGCTGGCTGGGGCGTTCTGAAAAACTAATGGAGTAGTGTAAGGTTGAGTCGTCTGCGTATGAATGGATGGAAATTAAGGTACAGTTAAGGAGATCAGTTATAAAAATTAGAAAGAGAATAGGAGATAGGACAGAGCCCTGAGGAACACCAAAGTTTATAGGGTGAGGAAGTGAACAATGGCTGTCCACAACCGCGGCTATGGAACGGCCGGAAAGGAAATTAGAGACAAAGGCACAGATGGAGGGATAGAAACCGAAGGAGGGTAGTTTAGAAATTAAAGATTTGTGCCAGACTCTATCGAAAGCTTTCGATATGTCTAGTGCAATAGAAAAAGTCTCACCGAAGTCCCGAAAGGAGGATGACCAAGAGTTAGTAAGATATGAAAGAAGATCACCAGTAGAGCGACCCTTAACCCTCCAGCCCCGGCTACGCATTACATAAATATTCCCGGACATCCGGGGGTTTTGGCCGAAAAACGTCTACGCCTAGGCTACCGTATCTTTGTTATTCTGACTGCTTCCGCATTCCCGCACATCCCCAAGCGTAGATGTGTTTCGTACCTGTAGAATGGCGTTAAGTAGAGCTCTCTAAGTCAACTGGTTCAGTTGTGATGATGATTTCATTGGAGATAACTTTATGGCAAAAACAGCCACTTTACACTACTTTTCGATACTTAACAATAACATACAGGCACACACGAACAAGCGACGCACTCCTTCTTGTGGCCGGAGATGCGGGGCGTCGGTCCAGCCGGCTGTTGTTTACATGCGTCGGATGTACGCCTCGCACACCAAGCTTACAGGCTTTGAGCTCATGGGTGTTTAAGAGCCCTTCCGGGTAGCTCGGGTGTGTTTTTTATGGGCGTTCAAGAGCCCTTCCGGGTCTGATGGGTTAAGGAAGCCATACTGGCGATCTGAGAGCAGATTATGAGAAGAGAAATGCTTAAGAAATTTGGAAGCAAGAATAGTTTCAAAAACTTTAGAAAAACAAGAGATGAGAGCAATTGGACGATAGTTGGAGGGTTGAGAGCGGTCACCCTTCTTTGGGACAGCTTGAATGTGAGCAAACTTCCAGCATGAAGGGAAGACGTTAGAGGATAGACAGAGACGAAAGAGTTTGCCTAGGCAGGGAGTCAGCACGGATGCACAGTTTTTGAGAACAACAGGAGGAATACCGTCCGGACCGGGCACTTCGTGCTGCTTTCCCTGCTTGTGGGGATTCTGCACATGTTCTTCGATCCTTTGCATCCTCCCTACAGTTCCTGCACTGTCAAACGTTGCCCGACATTGCCTCTGTGTGTTTGTGGTCATCGGTCACACCCTTCGTCTCCTACCTCTCCGTGTCCATCGTCTGACCTGCCGGGCTGGTGATCGCTCTCGGGGGGCCTCATCTCCTGGTGCCCTGGCTGGGTCCCTGGGCTCCCTTCTCGTCGTTCTTTATTTTTCTTTGTTTTCTTTGGGAAAAGGGAGGGGGTACAGGTTACGGACACTGTGGTCACGAGCTTGGGTATATTTATATATTCTGTATACAGTACAGTATATGTCCCATGTGACCTGCTTTTCCTATGTTTGTATGCTGGTATGCTGTTATTATCTGCGCTTCAGAAGAAATGGATTTTTGTACGGTACTGTTGTAGATTTTTCAATTTTTGTCCGATGCTATGAATGACAAAGTCACACTGACAAAACTGCTCTTATTAGCTACTCCTCAGTTTTTCACTCTTTTTATTAAACTCTCTTGTTTATTCTCGTCGTTCTTTATTTTTCTTTGTTTTCTTTGGGAAAAGGGAGGGGGTACAGGTTACGGACACTGTGGTCACGAGCTTGGGTATATTTATATATTCTGTATACAGTACAGTATATGTCCCATGTGACCTGCTTTTCCTATGTTTGTATGCTGGTATGCTGTTATTATCTGCGCTTCAGAAGAAATGGATTTTTGTACGGTACTGTTGTAGATTTTTCAATTTTTGTCCGATGCTATGAATGACAAAGTCACACTGACAAAACTGCTCTTATTAGCTACTCCTCAGTTTTTCACTCTTTTTATTAAACTCTCTTGTTTATTTTGTGTTCTTTGTCATTAATATTTTTGCTTTGCATCCGTATTTGGTAATTGGGCTTGGATGTCCTCCTCCAATTTGTTACGCAGCCTTGACGTTGGATTTGCCGAGACTACTAACAAATTGGGAGGTTTGACGTACCTCCAAACCTACCAAATAGGAAAACCTACTATTTGGTAGTAGTCTTGGAAAATCCAACGTACATAGTACCCTCCCACAAGCCGGACCCCTGCCCATCCTCGCTCCTCTGTCTACTCTACGTGGAATTATGAGTGTTAGCCAACGGCGCATGCGCTCAGGTTCGCCCAGATGTAAACATGGACAGGAGACGGGCTGGGCTATCAGCTATATCTCAGGTAAATCTCTTTTTCTTCTCTTCTATGCGTTTTTCACCTTCGGTGGTAGTTTTCGTTAATGTACAACGTCTCCTAGAGCAAGTTAAGGAGTAGACTCTAGACGTTTTCTTATTCAACCGCGGTTGGGATGACGACATAGCTGTCAAAATAGACAAGTCGTCATTGCAATTAGGTTAATAGCCTTGACGTTGGATTTTCCAAGACTACTACCAAATAGTAGGTTTTCCTATTTGGTAGGTTGGGAGGTACGTCAAACCTCCCAATTCAATCAAGATATTATTTGGGTACTCATTGGCTGTAGGTCTACTTGATACCCTTGAAAATAAAAACATATGAGTGCCTAAATAAGCCGTCCAATATAGGCTATTATTAGAATGTTGTAATTTAATTTAGCATCACAATATAAAACCATCAGCTGTAAGTATTTGATGGTTCTCACTGAAAATAATGACCTACAAAATGTCTTGAAGGCAAATATATGTAATGAGGCACTCTTGATTGATTAATGTAAAAGCAATAAGTATTCATCTTCACATAGAAAACTTTGGTAGTTAATACTGATGGTATTGTGGTTGATATGGTGTGAAGCATTGAATGAAACTAGGTCAAAAACATTTTCGAAATTAGGATTTGGGAATTTAGTTTTTAATAAAAATTTAACAATGGTAAGACAAGTAACCCCTGGCTAGCGCACAACCTTGGGGGGTACATGTAAAGAATTAAAGATCTATGAAGTTGACACTAACAGAATTCAACACTTAAGGGAATTAAAATCAAGCTACAATGTTAACACACACTTTCACAGAAAAAAAAGACACTGCTGCTAATGAGCCGAGGCTCGTATGATAGAAAAAACAAGAAACAAAAATTCACTAAGAAAAAAGCAAAAGTGGCGTCCTTGAAAAGCACGATCGTAGACCAGCCCAGAACTGAGTCCTTACTTATTCAGGTTTACAAGTGACAATAGTTATATAAATACATTCCTAAATGCATATACAACTCAATTTGCAATTAGACTCACTAGGGACTAAAAACTGATGCGTTTAAGAGGGGCTATGTAAAACTGACAGGGAGGTAAGGAAAAAACGTCCTATCTGGCTGGGCGACGATCGAGAGAGAACGCACCTGAGAGGTGGAATAGCAGGCAAGGTATGGGAAACAGAGGAAGATCAGAATGCGCGCAGGCATGTTAATTCTTTTCTTTTTTATTTTCTACTTTTCAGTGGCTCTGTCCCAATGACGTACTGTACCTTAGGAATGATTAAGGGGTACCCCCTAAGATGATCTTGGTTCTCGACCGTCATGATCGAGGTTAACCCGGGCCTGAGGAGCCCGGAACGAGGCCATATTATCATAGGCTCTTACGTCATTGACGTAAGGAGCCACCAATAAATACCCTGTATGTAGGTTATGGCAGCATGATGGTAGGATATCATTGGAAAGAGGAGAAAAAAATGCAATTCATAATTGTGACAGATTTTTTACACAACCTTTAGTTTTGCCGCTTTTTTTGTTTTTTTTGTTTTTAAGTTTTAAAAGGTTGCAAGCCTTCTGTCAAAATTTGTATTGGTGTATCAAAAATCTGTCACTATTATATATTGCATTTTTTCTCCTCTTTCCAATGATATTCTACTTATTAAAATTGGACCAAAATTTAAAAAGTTTTAGGGAAAAATGTTCGAGTAACTATAGTTTTGAGAAAAAGGCAAAAAACTAAATTTTTCCATTACCCAACGATTCCTCTCTCAAATGACGATTTATTGCAGCTGTTTGCTCTTGATTGATTTGATACATGCTCTGGCACTAAAATCCAGTAAAATTTAGTAAGTCTAAGTGAATATTATGCCACCTGGACCCCCCAAAAGGTATTTTATTCATTTGGCGCCAATGGCCCCGCACCTCATTTATGCCAAGTTAGGCCATTTTCAATTACTCTAGGTTGTGTTATGGTTGGTTTGGAAAGGTATTTTATTCATTTGGCGCCAATGGCGTCATGAACCGCGCACCTCATTTATGCCAAGTTAGGCCATTTTTTATTACTCTAGGTTGCGTTATGGTTGGTTTGGATGGGTTAGATCTGTTTAGTGTTGAATATATAATATGTTTGTGCATATCCTGGCATATGGATGATGGTGATGGCTTGGATGATGGTGATGGCTTGGATGATGATGATGATGATGTCTTGGATGATGATGATGGCTTAGATGATGAGGTCTAGTGACTCACCCTCACTCTCCCAGTTTCAGTTGAGGTGCCAGATACCTCTGTTGACTGTAATTTGTCTATATTTGTGCATAATAACGCGATTGTATTGGTTACCATCCTTCATACCACGATACCACATATACGTCGTGAGTGCGGCGGGGCGTATGGGGGGGTGGAGGACCCTGTATTTAGGGTATTTTTTATTTTACGAGTCAAAAACTTTGCCCCATCACTCCTACAGTGTTCCCATCACTGCTGCAATAAAAATCTCAATTTCAGATTTTCAAATCCACACCAGTTTGGGCCATAAAGGACGCTCCCCTTAATGGCAGCACTGCTTTCTTCCTCGATCGAGTGAAAATCCACGGATAACACGTACTTTTTCGCGGATAATCGCCGATAACGAGTAATGGGATATTTAGGGGTGTCCGTGGATAGCAAGGATCGCGGATACTTGGAGCGCGGATAACGGGAGTGCACTGTGCATACATACATACAAGTTTAAAGACCGTTTTGTCCACAGAGAATGTGGTTACAGTCTCACGTCCTAAATGGCAGCTTTCCAGGCGTCCCTGTCAAGGGCTGCCTCTGTTGTCAAGTTCTTTATTTTGAGATAGGACTGGAGTACCCGTGTCCACGTCATTCTAGGTCCACCTCTACGCGCAGCTCCCCCCACTTTCACAGTCTGGTATTTTTTCACCCAGTTCTGATCATCCATTCTCTCCACATGTCCAAACCAACCAAGTCGGCTCGTGCGCATCACTTCACTGACACTCTTAATGCCCAGATGCCTTCTCAATTCCTCACTCAATACCCTGTCCCTAAAGATTAACCCCACACATCCATCTCACCATTTTCTTCTCATTCCTTTCCATTCTATTGATATCCTCCGCTTTAACCAGCCATGTCTCCGAGGCATAGGTCATCGTGCTCCTAACACACGAGGTATACACCTTCCCTTTAAGATGGGGTGGCAGCCCTCTCATGGTCAGGAGTGGCAACAGGTCTCTAAACTTTCCCCAGCCACTTCTGACTCTAGCAATGGAGCTAGCTTCAGCGCCACCTCCAGCGGAAACCGTACCACCCAGGTAGCAGAACTTATTCACACACTCCAGCGTTACACTGTCGAAATCAACACTGACAGGCGGGTAATTTAATTTCATATTTTTTGTATTTTAGTATGCGTTATTTCCACATAGCGATTTTGATAAGTTATTTTACATTTATCTTGTATCGTCCAAGTTTTGGTTTGTTTAGTTTGCAAATTTTACATTTTAATTAAGATCTCTCTTTCACATTCAAAGTCTATGATTCTTGTCAAAGGTCCTCTAGCTCCACTACATTTCTTGTGTACCCAGTCACTACAGACATAACATTGAATTGAGTTACTTCCCACCCCCTTCCCAAATACTGTACTACGCATGGATAGTCGCCGCTTCTTTCCATAGTTCCGCTCCCTACTCCACTAATCATGACCTTTGTTTTATCTATATTAACTCTTAGACCCTTATTTGCCATACCTTCCTTCCATCTTTTGAACTTCGCCTCTGCTTCCTGCGCACTATCTGCGATAAGAACTAGATCATCTGCATATAACAGCTCCCATGGGAGTCCTGTCCTAAATTCCCTTGACAGAGCCTCCAGTACTAAAACAAAAAGTAAGGGACTCAGCACTGAACCTAGGTGAATTTCAACCTTCACTGGGAACTCTTCGCTCAGGCCCTCGTTTACTTTAACTGCTGCCCGTGACCCCTCATACATTCTCATTATCACACGCACCAGCCACTCTTCTACTCCAAGTTTTCTCATAGCCCACTGCACTACCTCCCTGGGCACCCGGTCAAAGGCCTTCTCCAGATCTACAAAAACTAAGTATAACTCCCTGTTTTTCTCTAAGTACCTCTCTTGCATTTGCCTAAGTATGAAGATAGTATCAGTTGTGCCACATCCCGGCATAAATCCAAACTGCATGTCACTGATAGCAACACTTTCCCTGATCATGCATTCAAAGACCTTTTCGCTGAATTTCATGACTTGATCGAGCATTTTTTAACCCCGATAATTTTCCCTGTCTAAAGAGTCACCCTTGCCTTTGTATATATTTACTATAACACTTTTCTGCCATGCATCAGGAATTTTGTCCTCCTTTATGATAGCATTAATCAGCTCTGTGGCCAATTTTACCCCAATATCTCCAGCTGCTTTTAGCATCTCGGCAACAATGCCGGAGCTCCCCAGCGGCTTTCCTGGACTTCATTATATCTATAGCACTTTTAACAGCATCGTACCCTATCAAAGGCGGAGGGCCTTGTACTGGGACTACAGTGCTGAGCTGTTCCCTGTTCCATTCAAACTCCACATTAAGCAGTCTTTCATAATGCTCCTTCCATGCCTTTCTGATTTCATTTTCTGTGTAAACAGTCATGCCACTGTCATTTTTTATGCATCTTACACCCACGACGTCCTACTACAGTCCCTCACATTCTTAGCTAATTTATAAACCCCATTGGTATTATTAGTGCTGCAAATTTTTTCTATTACGCTATCCTGTATGGTTTTCTTTGCCCTGTAGATCTCTCTTCTAGCATTACGTTTGGCGGACAGGTATTCTTCCTTGCTGCCACCTTCTTTCCATACTTTGAAGCATCTCTTCTCTCTGACTGCAGCTTTGACATTGTTGTTCCACCACCAGGAACTTATGTCTGACTGCAGCTTCGACATCGTTGTTCCACCACCAGGAGAACTTATGTGTGGGTGGCCCCTTTGTTTTGCCACAGACTTTGTCTGTGGTATTGAGGAGGTTGCACTCTATAAAGTTCCATTTGCTATCAACATCATCTGGCTTAACACCCATTCTTCTTTCGATTTCCACCATTTTGTTGTGGAATCTGTCTCTGTACTCCTCTTTTTCCACCACCCATACTTTCCTTTTTGGCAAATGAACTTTCTTTCTAACAGGAACTCTACTTAGGCACATGTCACACACTAGGAGCATCTATCAACAAAGTCCCTCTGCAGCACCTACCTTCACCACACCAACCTCAAAAGTGCTTCGACTAGACTTGACTGCATAGGATGACTGTAGATCCAAAATCATGCCATCCCCTCCTGTAGTTGCCTTGTATGACATGTAGTAGGATACATGCAACATATTATTTATTTCTTCCACTAAATGGGATGGCCCCTTTAGTCCTTTACCTTACAGTTTCATTAGCCTCGATTCTTATTTTTCTCACCTTGTGATCATCTCAAACTCTGATTCTTCCCCCCTTAGTCTAGTATTCAAAATAACTTTATGAGAGGAAATATCATAAAATATTATGGTCTGGGTTAAACTATTTTATAATATTAATAGCGTGAGGGAGAATCACCATCATCAACAATCTGACGCCCCGCTTCCAAAGGAAGCACCCCAAAAGGGATACCCATGACAGAAACTGCCTCCAGGATCCCAGACATGCCCCCACTGACCCACTCCACAGTGCCGTTTCCACTAAGTGGATTTGAACCTTAGCACTGAAGAAGCAGACCCTCACCTGGATGGCAGTTCCACCACTGTTTTGCTATTATATTTACCCCAGTGGGGCTCCGGCTGGAAGCATACCAAGCACAGGAATGTTCTGAAGATAGGAACCACTGGTCCACTGCTACAGAAGCTGATTGCACCACCAAAGTAGCGGGTGGTGGGGTCGCCGCATCCATAAGTCAAAATAAGAAATTGGAAAAAAAGTTAAGTTAGTGTAGGTTGTGCAACACTTCTGGTTTTATGTAAAAAAGCAAGTGTGTGTGTATCTTAAGATCAAGCTAGGATTGCTCTTTGTGTAACTGAGGCACAGAAAACCCCCCAGCAAAGGAGACCAGGTGGTGAAACAGGATGTCTAGCAATCATTAAACTCCACCTTAGGCTCTCCCCTGGAGTACTTCCCTGAATGACTGGTGCCTACAGCCTCCTCGTTCCTGGGAAAATTTCACAATTCTCAAATTAATTAGCAATACTTAAACAAGATTAACAGGAGCATTATTACAGGAGGTCAGAAGTGTGTGAGGCCTTAAAAATAGTGAAGATGGGAAAAGCATCAGAGATAGATGGAGTGTGTGGGTAAATGCTGAGGTATGGTGGTGTGAGGGTCATCCATTCTCTCCACATGTCCAAACAAACCAAGTCGGCTCTTGCGCATCACTTTTGGACAAACCAAGTCGGCTCTTGCGCATCACTTTAGGGGAGGTGTGGCAGAGTGGTCTTGCCACTGGACTGGTAATCCAATGGACCCGGGTTTGAATCCCAATATGTCAATGGGAAGATATTATTGGGATGGAATTTATGCTGTACCTAGTTTCAGTGCATTACCACAGCACACCGAAATGCCAAAACAAAATACCCTCATTGTTCCCTGATTAAATAGCACTGTATGAATATTCCCATATTCAAAATATGCTACAGGGGGGCAATGCCTAGTGAGTTAATTGCTCAATAGGTGGCGTTCTGAGAGTGAGGGTCCGAGCCTGGGGAGTGAGACTGTGAAGCGCAGAGGCGAAGCAGCTTCAAAGATGGAGTTGGGTTCGAGCCGTGAATAGGTGCTTCGTATGTCTCACTCCCTAGACTGGAACAAGACCTCACGGGCCTCACCGTGTTCAGCGGTAGAGTGTAAAGGCTATCAGTCTATTCCCGAGAGGGAGTACTGTAGTTGGAATATAGAAGAAAAAAAAAGAAAAAAAAAACTTCACTGATAGTCCTGATGCCCATTGCCCAGACACCCTCCTAAATCCTCACTCAATACCCCGTCCCTGAGATTAACCCCACATATCCAATTCACCATTCTCTTCTCATTCTATTCCATTCTATTAATATCCTTTGCTTTAACCGGCCACGTCTCCGATGCATAAGTCATCACACTTCTAACACACGAGGTATACATCTTCCCTTTAACCCAGGGGCTACGTTATCTAGGTTTGAACTAGCCTCCCGTGGAGCGACAGATGGCCGAAAAAGGTCACCATCGCAAAATGTAATGTAATGTACATCAGCGTTTTGGTATCACACCTACATATCCCACTGCGAAGGTTATTTACAAAAACATTATGTGGATGTGTTGTGGGCATGGTCGGGAGTTGCACGGTTGGCGAGAAATATGCACCTGCGCACCCTTGTTTTGGTCCAATGTGCGCGGGAGAAGGGATGGAAGGAATTATGTAATATCCTTTATAAAGCAATTTTATTGCACCACAAGGCATATGTGAAGAATTTGGACCCATAGTTAAGTGTAGGGAAAGAATGATGCACTTAAATTTATTAGGTCACATATAAGCTAGTCGGGAGTTAGAGAGGGGAGGGAGGGTGGATTTTCTCCTCCCTCCCTCCCCCGTTATTGATCGCCGTTGTAAGCAAACTTGCGCTCATTATAGGGCACTTTCTCTCGCACACGCATCTTTATTCGTATAGTGCAGTAAATCCTCGCCCATCCAGATTGGGGGAGAACCCTGTCTGGATCTGCCAAAAGTCTGTATCTGCCGAAAGTCCGGATATATATTCCAAACTTAAGTTTCAGCCATCCAGACAAATCCGGATGGCTGAAACATAAGTCTGGATATCTAACATTTAAAACCAGACTTAGGTTTCAACCATCCAGACAAATCCTGATGGCTGATATAAGTCTAGATATCTAATGCTGGATGTAAGCAATACGCCGGTGACTTGTATTTGTCTCATTCGTTTCCGGATTGACTTTTATTTTTCCCAAGCCATCCAGACAGGTTTGGTTGGCTGAAATATGAGTCTGGATCAAAATGCCTGTCCGAATCTCTTGGGTTTCCGGATCTGAGAGCACCGGATGAGCGGGGTTCTACTGTACAGTATTCGTATTAATTGCAATAATAGTTCCATACTATGTAATGTAATAATTCTTGGAAATGTACATGCTTGTCATGGTTTAAATGCAAAATATTAATACTGCCGAAATTAGCCTGCTCTTCTTCTTTTGTCTTTGATAAATTGTTGGAATAAGGCTAATTGCAGGATAAAAGACAAATGAGGGCATATGAACCTTATAAGTTGTTAATCATACTGTAGTGTGATTGTGTAGTTATCAAACTTTTTGAATTTATTCTGTGATTGTGCAGGGATGAAACCTCTTTAAGTTCATCATTATGTGTGTATATTTCCAGGAGCAAGATACAGCTAGTGGATGACCCAACGTTACCCTCAAGTGTGGTCCTGTTGCTCACACTCTGCATCCTCTGGCAGAAGAAGACACCAGACATAAACAGGTAGGTCACACTCCTCTCATAATATTTCAGCCAGTACTGATACTGTGGCATTATTTTTATTGATGTATTTTATATTATCTGTGAATATGTAAGGAGAGGAGACCATGAAGGACGGGGAGTCAATGTCGTTTAGTTTTGATTTCAGTTTTCTATTAGTTTACTTCTTTCTTTTTCTTGGTGTTATTGTACTTTTGAGGGCCACCCTGACCAGGCAGGATGTAATTAGAGAAAGAAATTTTAAAGAAGCTGTTTGATGCATTTTATAATGCATGTGTGAAATAAACAAAATTTTGTGTTTCAGGAAATGGTATAAAGTGTTGTCTTGGTGCATACATGGGATTGCAGTGGTGACACTGCTGGGCGGGACAGTTCACATCTACCGTGTGTCGTGGGCGGCAGCAGCGGCCCTGGTCCTAGTGGCTTTACATCAGCTGCTGGCCCCTCCGGCACCCCCCCGTCCTGCCACCACTGACTCCGGCACCCCCAGCAGTGAGGGCAGCGAGGCCCACATGGCGCAGGTAGGCTCGGCGGACGAGTCGAGCGGCTGTATCTCCGAGGCGTCTACACCTAGTCACAACACCCCCGATGCACCCACACCGTTCCCATAAATGAGTTATATTTGCAAGCATATTTTTTGCTTTCGTAATTAGCCTACAAGAAAACAAAATCCAAACTAGGCATCTGCATGCTTTGGACAGTAGGTATTTTGTCAAATATATGATACTTACCGGTAGCTATTTAACCCTTTCACGCATATGATGCAATTTTGAGCCTATTGGGGATACTTTAAAGCCTTTGTTACCATCAGGCGTATTTAGAAACCTTTAGTTTAGTTACTTCAACCTCTGCAGTTGTCTTTGAGTTAGCTGTGGGCAGAAAACTAATTTTGGAGAGGTAATTATAAGAGTGAGAGAACTCTATTTCTTATTGCTAATCTGGCAACCTCTGCGTCATAAATGCGTGAAAGGGTTAAAAAATTTAATTTGTCTTGAATGGTGTAATGAAGTTACTATGTGTGGTGACTGAATAGGTTTTGTAGAAGCTAATCCGAAATTTGCCAACTGAAATTATGGCCCTAAGAGTAGCTGTGTATAATGTGGATTTTTACTAATCCATTAACCCTGACTTGTTTTACTCATGTTTTGCACTCATACAGGCTTTTTCATCCTTTGCTCTTTTACAAACTATTATATCTTCGAACTCCCATCTTGCACTTTGACCGACTCTTTTCTCGAACTCAAACTAGTTTTTTTTTTAATGTTTTATCACACTCGAGTCATGATCATCATCATCTCCCATCTCTTGAAAATTCCCATGAAAAGATGGCCATGACAAAAATGCCTCAAAAATATATTGTCAATTTTCTTGTTTCGTTTTCCCATGTCTCGATGCTCCTTTCACAACCAGTAGTGACTGAGTATACAAGAGATGTAGTGGGGCAAGAGGACCTTTGAGGAGAATCATAGACTCTGAATGTGCAGTGTGTAAGGGAGAATTTGTGTTGAATGACCCGTCTGTTAGTATTGATTTTGGCAGTGTAACAATGGAGTGTGTGAATAAATTCTGCGAATTGGGCGATACGGTTTCCGCCAAAGATGGCGATGAAGCTGGCTCCATTGCTAGAGTCAGCAGTTGCAGGGGGAATTTTAGAGAGCTGTTACCACTCTTGACCAGGAGAGGACTCCCACTTCACCTTAAAGAGAAGATGTATTACCTCTTGTGTTAGGAGTGTGATAAACTATGCCGAGGAGACGTGGCCGGTTAAAACGGAGGATAGTAATAAAATGGTATGGAATGAGAAGAGAATGGTGAGATGGATATGTGGGGTTAACCTCAGAGATGGGGTATCGAGGGAGGAATTAAAAAGATGTCTGAGCATTAGGAGTATCAGTGAAGTGATGCGCACGAACCGACACGTGGAGAGAATTGATGTTCAGAACTGGGTGCAGAAATGACTGACTGTGAACGAGACGGGAGCTGTGCGTAGGAGTAGACCTAGAAAGACGTAAGATCAGGTACTTCGGTCTGATCTGAAGACAAAGAACTTGACAACAGAGGCAGCCCATGACAGTGTCGCCTGGAATGTTGCCATTTAGGATGTGAGACTAACCACACTCTCTGTGAACAAAATTATCTTTAAACTTGTATGTATGTAGGTGGCAGATTATCCTCTATATATCTTTGCCATTTTCTGTTTTCAGACCACTACCAACAGTCACTCTAACCTGCCTCCCATGTATCATTGTCGGCATTCCATCTTCATCTATTTTCTGCACCAAGAAATTTAAATAATCTCGCACTTTCTACTAAGAATTTTTTTCATTCCTTTCTTTAACTATCATGTCTTTTACTGGTGATTTTTATTCTTCACTTGTCTCTCACACCCACTTATCACAGTTTTAGCATATCTAACCTGACAGAGTAAGATATGGAAGGGTTTAAATGGTACACAAAATTGGTTGCTATTATTCTGAACATCTTTTTGGATGATTGATTAGAATTTGCATATCAAGGGGATATTTTAGCATATCGGTACTATTTTGTTTAATTATATTGAGATAGGATGTGAAAATCATGGCCAATGTACTCAAAAAGGTAATTGAACGTCTCAATCAGAAGACTATTTCAACCAGTACCAACACCATTAATACTGTTAGCTTAGATTAGGTTAAGAAAAGTTAGTTTAGTCCTTAAGTTGGCACTGGTTTTATTGTCTCTGGTTGATAGGGCACTGGTTGAGCGCTACTGGTTAATATGATCTACTGGTTGAGTTGTCCGGGAACCACTTCAAATATATCATAAGTTATGACATAGTAAGAATTATAACAGACATCATCATCATCATCATCATCATCATCATCATCATCATCTCCGATGCCTTGTTTCTCCCTGGGAAACCCCCGCTAGAGGATGGCCATGACAGAAACGTCTCCAAGCTACTTTGTCAAGACATGCCTCCCTTGCCCGTGCCACAATGCCCCCTCCACTACGTGGAAGTTTTTCTTCAATATATTTTTCCACTTTCTTTTCCCATACCATAGGTGGTCTTCCACTACTAGCGGTTCCACTCACCTGACTCCCATATATCTTTCTTGGCATTCTGTCTTCATCCATTCTCTGAACATGGCCATACCACCTCAAAGTACTTCTCTTTATCCACTGAACCACACCACAATCGATGCCCAAAGCCTGCTCTTCCATTCCAAAGGACTCGTACACTTCCCTATTACTTGGCCTATCTAGCCTATTCATGCCAGCTGCCATTCTGAAAAAGCTCATCTCCACAGCTCTCAGTTTGGAGAGGTTCTCGTCACTTGCTGTCCATGTCTCACTTCCATACGAGAGTGTTGGGAGCAGCACACTGTTTCTCAGTGACTTTTTGACTTCCTGGCTAACCATTCTTCCTTTGAGAATACTATCAAGTTCTCCAATCACCTTTCTCCCTTGCATTTTTCTCTCTTTTATCTCACTCTCCATTTTACCATATTTGCATAGTACAGCTCCCAAATACTTGAAACTTTCAACCTCTTCCAGTACTTCATTTCTAATTTTTATTTTACAACTTTTCTCATGTTCTTTCTTGATTCTATATTTTTCCTTAAAATCTATGGTTTCATTCATTCTTCTCTCAAACACCATTACCTTACATTTCCCTACATTGACCTTTAACTTTCTCTTTTCACATACCCTGTCAAAGTCAGTGACCACTCTCGGAAGTTCTTCCGCATTTTCCGCCAACAGGACTGCATCGCCCGCATATAGTCATGTTAAAATCTTCCATGTTCTTCCCTCTGATTCCAGTCTAGCTCCCACACCCATTGATACAGCCCTACATTCTCTAATCACTCCATCCATGTATATATTGAACAACCAAGCTGACATGACACATCCCTGTCTTACACCTACATTGACCTCAAAACTTTCACTTAACTTATCCCCTACCTTCACATTTGCCATTGCATTCCTATAAAAAGATTTTACTGCCATTAGCAACTTTCCTCCCACACCATATACTGTTAAAGGTGGGGGCTCATGGGTTGAGATAAACATGGAATGATAATTGCCAAGCTGTACATAATTATCTTGCAAAATGCAATGGCACTGAAATAATTATTAACAATGGTATAAAGGATTTTGTGGATCGTCTATACCGGGCCTGTGACGTCACAAGAGTGTAAGTCCACCATCCAGTCTAGGCTAAGGATACTGGTGTGACGTCACTATGACGTCACAGGCCCGGTATAGACGATCCGCAAAATCCTTTATACCATTGTTAATAATTATTTCAGTGACATTGCATTTTACAAGATAATTATATGCAGGTTGGCGATTATTTTTCCATGTTTACCTCAACCCATGAGCCCCCACCTTTAACACATCCCACAGACCCTCCCAGTCTACTTTGTCGTAGGCTTTTTCCAAATCCATGAATGCTGCATAGAGTTTTCTGTTCTTAGCCAGATACTTCTCTACCAACAATCGCATTGAGGCTATCTGGTCAACGCAGCCCCTGCCCTTTCTGAAACCTCCCTGTTCCTTGCCTATTTTGTCATCCGTTATCTTCTGTAGCCTCTCTGTTACTACTCTTGCGTGTACCTTTCCAGGTATGCTAAGCAAGCTAATTCCCCTATAATTCTTACACTCTTCTTTACCACCCTTCCCTTTGTACAAGGGTACTATCACTGCTTTCCTCCAGTCCACTGGTACACTTTCCTTTTCCCATGCTAATTTACATAACCTATGCGTTATGTTAACAGCTTCTTCTCCTCCATTTCTCAGCATTTCACCTGGGATGTTATCTACTCCAGCAGCTTTGCCCATTTTAAGTCTATTGATTGCTACTTTTACTTCTTCTCTGCTTATCTGGCTTTCAACTACCCTGTTTATTCTACCTCTCTCCATTCCTATGGATGAGATCTTTGCCTTCCCCCTACTCTTTACAGCTAAGCTACTAAAATAATTTTTCCATACTTTCACCACACCATCACCTTCTACCACTTCCCCATTCATGTCCCTCATCCTACCACCTGAGACACTCTCAGTCTTCTTCCCTCTGGCTTCTTTCACAGCTCTGTAGTATAACAGACCTATGCCATATTGCCATTGTAAATTATTGTTTGCTACATCATACAGTAGAACCCCGTTTAACTGAACCCTTGGCATCCGAAGACCTCGCATAACTGAAATTTTCGAGACCAGAATTAATTATGATAAAATGTGAAAAGTGAGCGAAAATCAGAACTTTTATATCCCACGCTGGTCGAATGGTTCGTGACATTCGTCTACAGCTTTGTTTTGAGGGTCGATACCGGTTAGATCATTCTATTCCTCAGTCTTGTCCCCACGGCCATACGGTTTGGTTACATCGTATTTACCTTCAGTCAATCCTTATCATACTTTGCTGATAATGCTCCAGCCTTATAAGGGCTGTTGCCCAGTAAGCTGTTGACAAATAGTTTTTATTACAGTATTATTATTTGCCGATATTGCCGAAAGCCGAATAAAAAAGCAATCCAGTGATATCAAGAACTTCTTTTTTATAAAGACAGAGACGAACAAGGGCATTGAATTACGATGTACACTTCGTACACCTACGTTTGAGGAATTTGACTGAGCCCTGTACGAGTGGTTATTGCTGAAGCAGTCTGAGGGGACATATATTACAGGGCCATTGTTGGTTGAAAAGGGCCGCGAATTTCATGAGAAAATTGGAAGTGAGCAGGAATTTTTATTCTCTAGTGGGTGGCTAAACTGATTTAAGATTCAGCAAGGGATTAGAAAACTAGACATTAATGGTGAACAGAAGTCAGCCAATTCCTACAGCAACATATTTACTAGCTTCTTAACCCCTTATTGGCGGCGCTCGACTTAAGTCGTGCACCAATTTGCAGCAAGTTAGAAGCATTATTAAGGCTTTTAAAGGGTTAAAATGGAGTGCAAATGGCCGGGAGAGCAGCGGGCCAGACAGCCGACTCCCAGGGCTTACTGCCGCCCAATAACTCATGTTCCCTGTGTTCTCGAGAGGCCGGCAGTGTAGCCAGTAGTGAGCATAGCTGGGAAAAATATACCAATATATGCTAAACTCCCATGTTCGTGGCATCACTGCAAGAGAACCACGAGTGCTACGTAGCTCGTTTTGATCTCATTTTGAAGCTTGTAGTGCCTAGTTTTTTGCTAAATAATTTTTGTTCATGCAGATGCTTGATTTATCATACAGGAGGGCCTGAATATGCCCAAATGAGCCCAAAACACCCCGCTAGACAAGGGTTAATGGTGTGTACTGTATTGTTAATTACTATACAAATTGTTTAACAATTCATATTTTTATATACCGGTACGGTACTTTTTATTTATGCAGTATTATTTCCTTTATAATAGCTAATATAGAGGTAAATCTAGATATACAATTTTTTTCTTATCCAATTCACTCCCCCCCCCCCCCCCCCATGCCATTTGGTTAAAGGGGGTCATACTGTAAATTGCCCATACTTATAATAACTATACCTTTACTGTACTTTGTTCATCTGACTCAGCCAATAAATTTCAGCCCATAGCAACAGATTTGCTCACACGCGGTCACAAAGTAAGTAACTATTACATCTAGTATGTGTTAATAGCTCATGGTTCCATAACTACCTACAATACCTAGTTGTTACCTTGTGTCGGTTCAGTCATCTGTCAGCAGCCTCGGTTAGAGCTTCTCCTTCCGAGTCTTTGCCACTGGTGCTTAACCCTTTCACGCACAGGACGCCATTTGAGCCTATTCTGGGATACTTTAAAGCCTGTGTGACCATCAGGGGTGTTTAGAAACCTTTAGTTTATTTACTTCAACCTCTGCAGTTGTCTTTGAGCTAGTTATGGGCAGATTTTTTTTTTAGAAAGGTAATTATAAGATTGAGAGAACTATTTCTGATTGCTAATCGGCAACCATGCAGAAAGGGTTAATGGACTTGACTACTTGAGGGAGCAGGTCTTTCCCCTGCAAAGCAATGCTGATCAGGCATCGTTTTGAGATGGTTGTCCAAGGCTCTCTTGAAGACTTTAGATAGCTCATCCATCAGGTTTCTCATCTTATTTCTTATCCAAAATTATACAGTAGTTCAGTGAAGGAAGGACATGACAATTTTTCTCCCACTTAAGATGAACAGAGTATAAGCAGTCATAAGTTGACTATACTTTACCTGATATAATAGCTAAACTAACACCTTGCTAGACAGCCATCTAGTTATGATCACAATCACTTAACCCCTACTGTACCAGAGGGTATTACCATAAATGTACCCTCCAGTACCAGGCAATGAGGCAAAAATGGCTTCAGATTCGAAAGAGAATATCCTTCCACCTCAAAGGTTGACGAAATACTGAGCCAGCTAGGCTGTGAGACCTTGAATATAAACTGAGAAGTGTTGCCAAGGTCTCAAAATAGTGCGTACAACTCACGGTACCTGGTACCGCTCGATACGGGCAGTTACAACCACCGCATAGTACTGACAGCGATCTTCCGTCGCTGGTACTGACGAGTTACTTTATTACTGACGGCGATTCGCCGTCGCTGGTACAGTAAGGGTTAACTGGAATTACAGTAGAACCTTTTTGGTACAGTGACACCTTTATTCCTTTTATCATGGCTCTCGTTAGATAATTTTATTCATCCTAGGAGAATTTATGGGAGTTAAAAGGTTAATTAAGATTGATTTTAGCCCTTCAAAAGCTTATGCCCTTATAGGATTAGTAAATAGTAATATAATTTAATGTTAGCCAGAAGATTTTAAGATGACAGCATGGTATTGAAGGGGAAAAAATGGTGTGTTGTGAATAATCTATTCATATGTGGAGAGGATGGATGAACTAAGTTTGGTAAAAAGATGCAAGTCCATGAACGTGGAGGGAGCTGCACCAAGGGGCAGACCAAGAAAGACGTGGGATCATGATCTTGAATTGAAGAACCTGACAAGTGAGGCAGCTCTGAACAGGGCTGTCTGGAACTACGCCATTAGGACATGAGACCGGAACTTCACTTCGTGTGGAGCACTCAGTTTTTAAATTTGTGTATGTACCGTATATTGTATATGTACCTGTATTTTAATTATTGTTCTTGTTGAATTTATTTGTTAATGATGATAATGCATCATTGTAATGTTATTATTTATATGTGCTATTATTATATATATTTGTTTTACTATTGTAGCAGCTTTAGCAAACCGTTGCAAATACTGTAAATGCTTGGAGGTTAACAGGTAGTAGTGCAAATATTGTGTGCATACAGTTGCTTGTAATATTGTCTGAGCTACTTCAAAAATACGTAGAAACACACAACAATTATGAGCCATAATAACAACTTTGGCAAATTATGTCAAAAGTATAGATGACAAAAAGCTACTTGGGCTTATCAAGGTCATCCCTAATCCTAAACTTACTGTAATCCTTCATTATTTTCACTGGTTTTAACCTCTCATTGCTTAAATATTATATTTTGATTCTTCAGAAGTGGAGAGGGCTTGCATCAACTTAGTTGGAAAATTGAGGGTATAACAGGTTAAAACTTTAACCCTTTCACTGCGGGGGCTGTAGCCTACTGGTACGTCCTGGAAATATTATGAAATTATTAGCCCATTAAAGCCTGTGGAGACGAGCGCGAGTGTTCAGGAGTGCGGCAGGCCCCCGTCCACTCTGCAGAAAGTTAGCCGCGGCACTGAGGCTCTGTGGGGTGGTCTCGCAAGATATATTCAGTGTTGACAAAGGCAAATGTATTTGAACATTGCTAATTATTTGCGAATATTGCCGATGTGTGTAGTAACGCTGCGGGTGAACCCCGCTAACTAGAGAGCTCTTTTAGGTGTCATTTGAAAGTTGTTTTTTCTAGCTTTTTGTTGCTAACATTTGATTTCATTCAGGCACTTGCTTAAGCAATCAGGAATGCCTGAATGAGCCCTATTATAGCGGGAAAATGCCCACACTGAGAGGGTTAATATACAGCATACAAAATGTGGTTGGTTAGGTTTATGCATATTAAGCCCGATTAATAGGAACCCTGATTTGTTAACAAATTTAACTATTCCAAAGTTTCAAGATCCTTACAGATTTTAGATAACTAAGTTTCTACTGTGCTATTTCTCAGAACTATCCCAAACCTTACCTGTCAATATTTAGCCTCTCTGTTAGTGATTGTTTCTAGACAGAATACAGGGATTATTGAATGCAACTGTACATAGAAAACAGGTTAATGTGTGAAGATGATTTAACTTTAGGGTGCTTATTTTGTACCAGAAACTTGTGTGCTCTTTTGAAACATATGAATTGTTGGTAAAGTAAGGTCACTTTGAATTACAAAGTTTTATACTCCAAGAATATTGCTTAAGTTTTGTTGACCCAAGGAAAGGAGTAGCCTACTGGGCTTACTTAGACAACCCTACAACTTCCCTAGAGTAATTCCTAGTCTGGGTATTTTTCATCAACATTTCAGAATATATATATATATATATATATATATATATTTAGTAGTGGCCCCTCCATCATTGACGATCTGCCTATTAATATAATAGTCTCCATTCAACACCCGCGTCAGCCGTTTTGAATCCACCGCCGCGGGGATGAACAGAGTGTTCCTCAAAAGTGTAACGCAACTTCTCTTATGGAGTCCTCTATAGATTGGGTACCCACTACGAAAAAAAATTCGTAAAAAATAAGAGAAGAAAAAAGAAAAATGTAACTTTAAACAATGTTATAACACGCTTCCCACTTTGGTGGATTTCTTGCGTTGTGGCACCCAGCCGCTCCTCACCAGATGGCCACGCTTCCTTCTCTGCCCCGCGGGCAACCAAGTCGGACGTGTCTCGCCTGCGCTCCGCTTCATTCGTCATTCACTCAGTTTCTCGTGAGTCCTTACTCATTTGTATATATCTGAGTTGTATTGAACAGGGTTTAGACTAGCTAGCGCAGGCTACCCGTATGGTTGCCCGCAGGAAGTGTTAAATTAGGGTACTATCAGGCGCTTACGTGTTCTCCAAGTCAGTCGCCACGTGTGTGTTTTTTCTTGTTTATGCGTGCCTTGGCTGTTGATTATTTCTAGTTAGCAGGCTAGTTTCATCGCAGTAGGTCTTCAGTCCAGCGTGTTTTAGGGGCCATGTATTTTTTCATATTAAGCAGACACTCCAGTTTAAGGATTGTCACACGTGGTGTGGGGTCTTCTGGTGTTCGAGCCTGCTCCCGGGCCCCTCTCGTGGGCCTCTTCCCCTCGTGCTGTGGCCATGTTGTCTTCAGGATTAGTCTTTCTTCCCAAGGTAAGGATTACTTATGCCTAGTGGCCAGCCAGGTTAGGGTCTCCTTAGGGTTTAGGGGTGCATTGTTATTATATGATATTTATATTATGCCCTCCCCCCTCCCCCCTTTTTTCCTGTGATCTCGGGTTCGAGTTTCATCTCTGTCCTGGATCTCTAGGAGTCATTCTTATTTTGTGGGTTTTTTTTGGTTCAAGATTAGTGGTCTTGTGCGCTTGACTGGTTTTTTCCTTGTTCCTTGGCCCGCCAGCCCTCTGTCTTCGTACTAGGCCCGGCTACCGCCGCGCTGGCGTGCTTGGGCTTGTTTCCCCTCCTTTGACTAGTAGTGTACCACTACCCTCCCTGCCGGCGGTCGTGCACAAACCGGCGGAGGGAGGACGGTTTTCAACCATTGATTATCAGACTCGCCCTGTGACTTACCAGTACCCCGCTGGCCCGGCGGCACAGTTGAGGGTTGACTTGCTAGTTTTCCCTCCCACTACGCCCGGCGGCACAGTTGGGTAAAAGGTGTAGCAGTGTCTAGCTAGCAAGCAGCTGCAGGACGACGCTCGCTAGACGTCCGACTAGGGCCAGTGACCCATGTCATAGGTAAGCAGTCACGCGTGACTTCCCCCCCCCCCCCCCCCCCCGATTGAAAAGGGCGAGGGGTTGTTCACGACAACTCCCTGGAGGCGAGAAAATGGGTGGGCTGTGGCTCACAAATGTTTTCGTCGCCGGGGAGTAGGTAGGATGTTATTATCACCTCTCAGGTTATCCTTATAAGCATTGATTCCTGGAAATTTCTATTTCCAGACTCTTCATATCCGGAGAAGCACAGCTGAGGAGGGACTGTCCCCGGCAGGGAGGGGAGTCAGTAACCATACCTAACTTCTGGATTTGCTCTACGCCTACTTGTTTGTCTGTCCCAGTAGCGGCGCACAGGTTGTGTATACGCTGTGTTAAATGTTTGGACAAGACTACCTTTTCATGGACAGCCAATAAATGTCCGGTTTGCTCGGATCTTTTCGATGAATGGCTAGACAACCAAGATATGTCATGCTTGTTAACTTTGATTGAGATCAAGAATAAGTTTGATTCTTACGCTGCAAGGGTAGCGGATGCTGAATTTTTCTGCGACACGGCAGAGTTACTTAGAATCATACGTCTGTACTCATTTGAAGATCCCTTAGTTCGTCAGGCAATTGTTCCTTCAGTACCCAATTCAAACCTTGCTTCCCCCCATTCATCCGAGGCATCTGAAAGTCGCTCCCCTCCCCACACTAAGAGAGCTCGCTCTGAGTCGCCGGAGCTTGTACTTCCTACTCAACCGGACTCATCCCAACGACTTCATCAGAAAGCGTCTAGTGTAGAACACCTGCCGGCTAAGGTGCGCAAGTTGTCCAGTCCGTGGCACAACTACAAGGCAGCGGACACCCAGGATAGCCTCCTCACCCAGATGTGTAAGTCAGCTTCGCCGCCGGTTTCCCCGACATCCGCTCCGACGCCGCCGGTGGTTTTCCCCGGTTCCGCCGGAGCGAGTGCCGAGCAACCCCTACTGGCGATGAGGGTTAGACCAAGAGTTAGAGTAAGACTACAAGGTTCTAAGTTAGTGCTATCTCAAACTCATTTACCAGACGGCAAAATTTGGCTCCATTTGTCTCCAGCGCCTGACACGGTCCAAGGTCATGATACAACGGCGGGAGTAGTCTCACGCCGGCGATAGACGCCCCAGGATTGTCCACTAGGCCGGAAGCCAGTAACCCAAGTTTAGTAACCCCTACCTGTAGGTCAGAGGCTGTCCCTGCGGGCCAAACTAGGGTGGAAACTGAGTTGAGTACAGTCCCACAGGATAAGGTTCTCCAACCCTCTCGACGTGATAGTCAGGCTTCGGGGACACTGAAAGGTCACCGGTAAAGTTCCCCACCCAATAACTCTGCGGGATGAAGGTAAGGAACTAATGGAACGAAGTCCAATGGTACAGGTAGAGGAACCAACTCATGCTGGAAAGGTAAAATCTAGGTCCCTCAAATGACATAGATCCCAATGTGTCACGGCGCAACAGTTAGATGAATTATTACACAAAGTCCTCCAACAATGTGCTATTTCCAAGCGCCCTAGGGATCATACTGAGGTAACGGTCACCACACCCCAAGGATCTGTGCCTGTCACCTCGGCGGACGATGATTTTTTTTCTTTCTTACATTCGGTTCCCCCTAATCCCCGGTCACCAGCCACTAACGTAATATCGGAACACGGTCCAGTCCGTCCCCTGTCACCAACCACAATCAATGTGATTCTGAACCCAGATATGCCAACGGCTTCGCAATGTCTACCTTACGACTCTCCGACGCTAATAATAGTGCGGCGGACTTACAGACCGGGTCTGGAGTCACACCAAGGGGGGTCAAGGGGACCCAACCAGGTATAAACGGTCCCGATAAGTTGTCACAGGCTAGCACACTGGCAGGTAACGCGGCGGAAACGGAGACAGTTTCGGGCACGCAACCTAAGGCCAGTACTTCCAAATTTCTGTTATTAGTCACTCAGCGGCGGAGCCCTTGAAGCTTCCGCCGGATCACGTCATAACTTCTGGCTCTGACCCCATTGCTCCACCCCCCCAATCTCGATCACAAACGGAAGATCAGCTTCAGGGTCGTAAAGAACCGGGCAGGCTTTGGCTCCCGGTTACCTCATCTAAGGCAGGGGACAGGCACAGATCCATATATGGTGAGGTTCCAGTACCACAGGAATGGACCATTGAGGTAAATAGACATAAAGGTTTCCGGGCCAAAGACGGCCAGGGTAAGGTCATAGGGGTCCCTATTATAGCAATGCCTAACTCTACCAGTTATCAGTACTTTGTCTATGAGCCAGGACGGCTTGCCCCTCTTCCCCCAGATGTTCCTAGTTGCTCCACTAGCCCTCATGCCAACAATAACGATCATTTTCCGGGGTTGATGGAACCAAGTCTAACCTTTACTCCAACTCGTTCACAGCTAGAGCAAAGGGAATTAAATCTGGGAGAGGTGGAACATGGCCCATGAGTGCACTGGGATCAAGAGGTCCAACAGTTTGCTATTGATATAACGTCCAATGTTTCCCTACCAGTTCCACCACCGCACCATATGGAGTTTGACTTGCCGAGGCCACGGCCCGGCGGGGTCCCACGAGCTATATTTGAGTTCCTCATTGCCCCTCAATTAGAAGCTAGACACTTCCCAGCTCATTTCGTAACTCCAGACTCTATTGAACTCCAACGGGAGTTTCTGGTGCGGGAAAACGCCTATCGGAAGTTTATTGGTTTTCTGCTCACTAGAGAGACAGCTCAAGCCATTGCTAAACCGTTGCCCAATCCGCCGAGACGTCGGGAGGAAACTGTTAGAGTTTTTCAACAATACCTCCTGCCAAACCCGGCGGGATCACTCAGGGATATCCGAACAGCCTTGTTTGAAGCAGTTCGAGCCAGGCAGCTTCTCAGACTCCTTATGGTGTTAAGTAGAGCTCTCTAAGTCAACTGGTTCAGTTGTGATGATGATTTCATTGGAGATAACTTTATGGCAAAAACAGCCACTTTACACTACTTTTCGATACTTAACAATAACATACAGGCACACACGAACAAGCGACGCACTCCTTCTTGTGGTCAGAGATGCGGGGCATCGGTCCAGCCGGCTGTTGTTTACATGCGTCGGACGGACGCCTCGCACACCAAGCTTACAGGCTTTGAGCTCATGAGTGTCTCAGAGCCCTTCCGGGTAGCTCGGGTGTGTTTTTTATGGGTGCCTCAGAGCCCTTCCGGGTCTGATGGGTTAAACTCCCCCACTCTTGAACCCCGCTTAGGATTAAACTACAGCAGTGGTTTCCGTCACGAAAAAGAGTACCCCTCTACCATCATTTGTATAAGACATAAATGTGTCAGCGGGGTCTCCCCCCTTAATTACGCTCAATAGAAGTTGTCTGGCATCACCCTTTTTCGTGACGTTAGCCTTTAGCAAGCGCTTTAGGAGGTTTTTGCGGCTGAGGAGCTACTGGTCATTGTGATAGTAAGTTAAAATCCCTCGTGGGACGAAAAAAGGGGGAGGAGGGGTGAGAGTATCACAATATACCCTCAAAGCCCATCCGCCGGAAACAGACTCCTCCGCCGGGAAAGGCCTCTGGCGTGGCTGACATGAAGAAGCTAAGTGATAGCTCACATGTTGGTTTTTTCTCATTTTTTATGAAATCTATTATTATTTAAAAAAGAAAGGCTAAATGTTAAAGCCCATTGAATTATTTTAGTTGTATTTTAAGAAAATTCTTCTATCATAGTTACAACTATGTAAGTTCTGGTTGAGTGTGAATCTGGTCAACAAATATCAGTTTCATGTCAGATAATAAACTGTTAATAGTCTACAATTCTGGTATAGTGATAAGGAAGCCATGAATGTCTTGTCAGATCGCTATCAAATAGAATCTCGAGTTGAGGTCCTGTTTTTTCTCTATGGAGCAGATCTTCTTTGAAGTAATGCACTGCTCCCATCCCTTTTATATTTTTATATATTGTATGCTAACAATAAAGACCTATTCTGTTATACAAATTCTTGACTTTACCTTACGGTTCTGAGGTTTTAGGACATTATTACGAATGTCCCCCTCCAGTCTTGGGAATTCAGGCAGATCGTCAATGATGGAGGGGCCACTATTAAATTATAGGTTTGATTCCCGGAGGGAAGTAATGAAAACCTAATATTTAGTAGGGGCCCCGTAATCATTGACGATGTAGGGCCCTCCCATCCATCCCATTCGCCGTAATATCTTGGTTGTTTATCTTGATATAACAGTGAAGGAAGCGTGGCCACCTGGTGAGGAGCGGCTGGGTGCCACAATGCAAGAAATCCACCAAAGTGGGAAGCATGTTATAACATTGTTTAAGTTAAATTTTTCTTTTTTCTTCTCCTATTTTTTACGAAAGTTTTTGCGTAGTGGGTACCCGATCTATAGAAGACTCCATAAGATAAGTTGCGTTACACTTATGAGGAATACTCTGTTCATCCCCGCGGCGGTGGATGCAAAACGGCTAACGCGGGTGTTGAATGGAGACTATTATATTAATAGGCAGATCGTCAATGATTACGGGGGCCCCTACTAAAAATTAGGTTTTCATTACTTCCTTCCGGGAATCAAACCTATTATATATATATATATATATATATATATATATATATATATACAGTATATATACCGGTATATATATATATATATACAGTATATATATATATATATACAGTAAACCCTCGCTAACTCGGACTAATTGGGGGGAGACCACTTCCGAGATGCCCGATTTTCCGAGATGTCAGAGGTCCGACTTATGTCCGACTTAAGAGAGGGAAAATTCCGAATTATAAGAGGAAAGTCCGCATCCGAGAAAATTGAGATAATTTTTTGTTTTTTTTAATGTGAAATTCATTATATTAATGACAAATACGAACCTTATTATGTTTTCAGGGACAGTACAGTACATAGTAATTAATATTAACACAATAATTAAAAGGCACAGGCTTCAATTCATCCTAAAATCACTTAAAACCGAGTGAGAGAACATTGTAAACCGGACACAAATCCCGCCCAACTCGGAATTTTCCGAGATATACAGGGACATTTCCGAGAGGCCTATGCCATTCCGAGAAGGGCGGGTTTCCGAGTAAAAAGAGTCTGAGTTAGCGGGGGTTTACTGTACATTGGAGCCCCCATCCTAGCTGCTAATCGGTTCCGCAGAAATAGCTAGGATTGAAACAGCCAAGATCGGGGCACTGTTCTTGTGGGGAAAATTCAATCGGTTCCGTGCTCATGCCAAAATTTGCGTCTTTTTCAATTTTTTGCCTATGAAAACATGTTTTATTGTACACAAATTATATTTTATGCATTATACTGTATCATATAATACACCATAGAATAAGTTTTTAATAACTAGAAAAAAAAGGCCCAATATCTAAACAATTACCGGACTTTTTCCCAGTGTTAGGCTATGAAAACATGTTTTTTGTCTAGGCTACATCAAGTAGCCTAGGCCTAAATCTTATGCATTGTAAATAATAATGTAGACATGGATAAATGACAGTCCTAACCATAAATACTGTAGATTGGGGCATTGTTTCTATCATGCGAACATTTTTAGGCCTAGCCTAGGCCTAGGTTCTAAATTCGTCCAGCCACCCCTCAAGTACCCATTTTGCCCCAAATACATCCAATAAATACATATTATGAGGAAAATACGTATTATGAGAAGATTACTTACCACACAGACTTTATTATAAATCAGTCATATTTAGCCTAGCCTAGGCTAACATCGTCTAGGCTAGGCATTTCAATCGCTTTCGTCCGACATGGTCTGGTCTTTGCTCTGTGTTTTGAGCATGAAATTCCTTCATTGCTACCACCAGCCCAACCATCCCTATCACTAGATGTACTAGAGGTTATAATAAACGCGAGAGATAAGGGGTTCAGGCACAAAAAGGCTTGCAAACGGTTGTTTTGTCAACACAGATACTACCTAAACTGCAAGCGTCTGCTTAGTGATGACGTCATACAAAGATACAAAGATGGCGGCATCTTGCGCATTTGACGATCGGATCTCGGATTCACTCGGATTTCGTCTCTAAACGGCAAGCTACTGGCAGATTCTTTTAGTTATGTTAAAACAAAATTATTGTTTTGTTTGTTTTCTAGTTTTATGTCGAGTTTTTCGTTATTTTTGCTATTTTTTCGGGTTTCGGCTGGGATTTTGATGCGAGAATTGAGGCTTTTGGCGCGAGAATTGAAATTGGGAATATTTGGTGTGTGCCACGAAATTTGAATCAGCGAAGACTGATGTAGCGAAAATGGGGGCTCCACTGTATATATATATATATATATATATATATATATATATATATATAATTATATATATAATTATATATATATATATATCAGTATATCTATATATACTGTACTGTATATACAGTATATATATATATATCGGACTGTATATATATATATATATATATATATATATATATATATACAGTATATATATATTTATTAGTGGCCCCTCCATCATTGACGAACATGCCTATTACATAAAATTTAAAATATAAAATTTTGATTGGAGATTTCAATTTGCCAAGGATCAACTGGGCAAATTGTACTACTCCAGCGGGACAGGGTAGCCTGGAAAATAAGTTTATAGAGAAAGTGAGAGATTGTTTTTTAACGCAACATATTGTAGAGATGACAAGATATAGAGATGGGACGCAGGGAGTGTACTTGATTTGATTTTTAGCAATGAAGAGGATATAGTGGAACATGTTAATGTGGATAGCCCTATAGGTCGTAGTGACCATGCCTGTATAAGCTTTAGTTGTAACATTAAATCGGAGAGGGATAATAAAAGCAATAGAAAAATATACATGTATGATAGAGCAGATTATGAGCTGCTGAGACGGTGTTTGGACATTGACTGGGGGGAATATTTGAACGGTGAAGACGCTGAAGGAATGTGGAGGAAAATTAGAGTCAAACTGGAGAATGCTGTATCCAAAAGTGTACCAGTAAGGGAATATAAGGATAAAACAAAATTGAGGAAAAGAACTAACCCAGAATTGCCAATGAAAAGAAAGCTTTGGATATTGATTAGAAGAAAGAAACGATTGTGGGAAAGATTAAAATTGTTAAAAAAGAACAGGGGGTCTAGTATAGAGGCTAAGGAAGTGGATCTGGAACGCAGACAAATAAACAATAAAATAAGGTGGGAAACAAGGAGGGGGGTGAAGGAGAGGGAGAGAGATAGCTAGAAATGTGAAGGATAATCCAAAAATATTCTGGAAGTACATTCAGGAAAAATTAACAAGAAGAGTAGGGATCCCAGAGCTGGTGGGGGGGTTGAATGATGGGAGTAGAGCGGAGACTGATAAGGAGAAAGCAGAGGTGCTGGGGAAATACTTTGGGGGGGTACTAACAGTGGAGTCGGAGGATGCAGTGCCTACTATTCCCATCAAACAGGCACCGGCACTAGAACTAGTAGAGTTTTCCCATGCTAGAATAAGAAGGGCTATAGAAAAAATGAATAGAAGTAAGTCACCGGGACCGGATGGGATACACCCAAGAATCATAAAGGAAGGAGGGGAGATGTTAGTAGAGCCATTGAAAATGTTATTTGAGGTATCGTTTAATACAGGACAAATCCCGATGGACTGGAGAGAGGCGAACATAACAGCTATATTAAGAAGGGAAAGAGAAATGACCCAGGGAATTATAGACCAGTCAGTTTGACAAGTGTTGTGTGTAAACTAATGGAAACGGTAATTAGAGAAGGAATAATGGATCATATGAAGTCAAACCAACTTTTCAGTGGGAGACAGTTTGGATTCTTGCCGGGGAGGTCGACGGTACTACAGCTAATTAAGGTGGTAGATGATTGGATGCAAATTTTAGAAGATGGTGATGTAATAGACGTGGTATATTGCGATTTTATGAAGGCCTTCGATAAGGTCCCACATAAAAGGTTAATAGAGAAAGTTAGAAGCTATAATATAGGGGAGAAATGTGTGAAATGGATAGAAGCCTTCCTGAAAGATCGGAGACAGAGGGTATTGGTGAATGGAATAGGCTCGGGGTGGAGGGAAATTACAAGTGGGGTACCTCAGGGATCTGTGTTGGGACCATTGCTGTTCGTTATATTTATCAACGACTTGCCTGAAGTTATAACTAATGGAAGTGAGGTATACCTGTATGCGGATGACACTAAACTGTATAGAAGAGTGAGGAGTAAGGAAGATATGGGTTTGCTTCAAGGAGATGTGGAGGGCATGAAGGGATGGTCTGAGCATTGGTTAATGCCTTTTCATCCAAAAAAATGCAAGTACATGCGGATTGGGACCAGCAAGATAGACAAGGTAGGATACAGTATGTATGAAGCGATGGAGGAAGTGAGTGCAGAAAAGGATATAGGAGTAGTGATAGATAATAGTTAAATTTCTCAGAACATTTAGCGGAAAAGATAAACAAAGCCAATAGAATTGTAGGGCTGATAAGGAGGACATTTGTGTCACTTGACGAAGAAATCTTCAGGAATCTATATACAGCGCTGGTTAGGCCACACCTGGAATATGCAAACCAGGTGTGGGCTCCATATATGGTAAAGGATATAGAAGCAGTGGAGAAAGTGCAGAGAAGAGCTAGCAAGCTGGTACCAACGTTGAAGAACGCGGGCTATGAGCAGAGGTTGAGGACACTGGGACTTCCGACACTGGCATATAGGAGAAAGAGAGGGGATATGATAGAGACTTTTAAGATAGTGTCAGGAAAGTACGATGAGGATGTGTGTGAAGGTATCTTCTTGATGCGGGAGGGAACAAGAACGAGAGGACACTCTAAGAAAATTTACAAAGAAAGAAATAGGCTTGAGAAGGCGAAGAACTCATTTTGTGATAGAGTGGTAAATGAGTGGAACGCACTGCCCCAGTATGTAGTCGATTCCGAATCAATAAGGGAGTTTGAAAGTAATCTTGATAAAGCATGGGGAAGACAAGATTTGAAGTTTGATTATAAAACAAAAATACAGAATAGTAAAAATGTTGCGTCTGCTACCGCCGCCGCCAACACCGTGAACGACCGCAGCAGTGCAAGCACTGGTACTGAGCTGGATACACAGGCATAGTTTGCCTTTTTCCAGAGGATCTACTGTAAGAAACTGTAAGAAATAAGGCATCCTCTTCAAACACTAATCCGCCGTAGTTTTGAATCTACCGCGCAGAGCATTTAAAAAACTGAGGAGCCTTCATCATGAGCGCACGCGACCTCACTCATGGCTTCAGTCATTATGAATTGGGTTCTCACTACGAAAAAACTTCGTAAAAAATAAAACAAAAAGAAAATAAGAATAACTATCTAATAAGCTTTCCATCATATCGTGGATGTACTTGTGTGGATCTCTGACCAGACGCTGATTCAGGCGTCATTCCTTCTTCTCTGCTCTGCGCTCAGCCTGCCCGGACGTGTCTCCCCACGCTCCGCTAGTTCCGCATTCGTTGCGTCCCTAGTGAGTTTTTTCTCATTTGTTTACTCCAGGATGTATCGAGTAAGGTTAGGATAGGCGTAGCAGGAGTGTCCTGGGCTGGTTGCCCGCAGTGCAGTGTATTTTGGGTCGTGTGTGTGGGGCATCTATTTCGGATGTACCCTCGTGGTCCCGTTGTGGACATGTGAACTTTTTCACAGTTGAGTTAGTTTGTGATGCAGGCGGCTTTCACTACGCGTTAATTATTGCTGCCTTTTATCTTTCTGATGAGGTAAGCTTTGCTTTCTGACGTTCCCAGCGTATTTTTCTTCACTTAGTGAAGTTTTTTCTGGGTCCCGAGTCAGTCTTCCCTTTGTCGGAAGTATTTGCTACAGTGGTGTGTTGGCGGTGGTTCCTGTTGTGATATTTTCAGTGTTTTGTGTATATTTCAACATTTATTATGCCGTCTACCTAGGCCTAGCCAGCCGCTCGTAGCTTTGCCACATGTACTAGTGTTATTGTTTATTATTTATAAATATGCCCTACTGTGTCATGTGTATCCGGGTTTTAGTTGTGTATTGGCTAATTCCTCGGACTATAATTGTTTCCTGGTTTAGTTGTGTATTGGCTAATTCCACGGATTATTGTGTGACTTTCGGTTAGTCGTGCGTGGCTCTCCTCGTGTCAGTTGTTTGTTCAGATGGTGTCTGTTCAGGGTGGGTTTCCTTCCGGCGGGTTTTTTCTCGGTTTCACCATGAAAAAATCCCGGCCGAGAGCCGTGTTGGGCCACACGTGGTTTTTAACACTGGCTTGTGTCCCCGGCGATGGGGTGTCTGTGGCTCTCCAGGACCGCGTCTCTGTGGGTGCCTGGTTTCAGGCCTCCTTTGATTCCCGGCGGGATGGCTGTACCCATCTATAAAACGTTGTTCATGCGAACATACGTTATGTAGTTTTTCTACCCGGTTTTACAAAAACCACATGAAAAACCTAGCTGTTGTTTTAGGCTTTCCTCCCCGGCGATCTTTTACAAAGAAGTGGGGACAGGAACTTATGGGGTTAACGTTTGGACATCTCACCCGGCGGGTGTACCTGGGTAGGGTGGGATGAACGACTTATGTCTTTCAGTTAGTTAACCAATCCATTTTAAGTGATACTATGTGTATCGCCGCCTTTACACTTACGGCGATTGAAGGTTCAATTAGAGTTAATATCGATTCTTCACACCCGGCGGGTGCTCCTAGGTGGAGGAACTAAGGAATTTACAAAATTCGATTTCGATTTAACCACTTAATTTAGTGATACAATTAGGTATCGCCGCCTTCAAACTTACGGCGATCTTTTTGTGACAATTCGTTAGACATCAGATCTCGTATCATCCTGCCCTGTGTTATTCTACTAAAATATTTCAAGGGCCGGCGTCTTTATGGGGGGTTGCTTTGTTCCAAAATTGAATCTTGAGACAGTCACCACCAACAAAAGACTATAAGCGCCATGCTGGACCGTTATATTATGTCAGAGGGTATTCTTCACTTTCTTTAAAAAAGATTTGTTTAGATATTCTGAACCCCGCCGCGTAGCGAGCTGTGTTCGTTGTGTCATTACATCTCGTTACCCGGTGGGTTATTAACACTTGTGTGCGAACATGTTGGGTTAACCTTATGAGCATTAATTCCTGGAAATTTTCTTTTTTTCCAGAGCTGAGCTCCGGCGGACCAATACAGACCCGGCGGTAGTTTTCTCCCACCAGTCTCTGTCATGGCTACCGTGGCCCCAGTTTTTGCTTTGTGCACTACCCCTGCTTGTGCTGGTATCCCTATTTTTGCGCATACCCTTTGCATAAGGTGTGTTAAATGTCTAGACCGTTCAAGGGGTCTCTGGGTAATGCGTAATTGTTCTTTTTGCTCCCAATTAGATGTAAAGGTCCTTTGCGATAATGATAAGACCGCGGCAGTAGCGTTAAGAGAAGTTAGGCAACAGATGTCAGCCTACACTACCATTGTTGCGCATAAATCACTTCAATGTGACAACGTCCCGCTTTGGGATAGATTGCTCTCCGAACACCCTCCCCCTAAACGTTCCTCTAGAGTCACGAGTATTAAGCCGGCGGAGACTGGTCAGGGTTCTGTATCTTCTGCTGCTACACCTAAACGCCCAAGAGAGCCTACACCCCCGGCATCCGCCTCCTCGTCTCGGGCGAGATCTCGGTCTAGGTCACCTCTCAGACACCAGTCATCTAGTCGTGCCTCTTCACCGGCGAGTAAGAAGAGTAGGACGGAAGGTTCCACCAGTGGTCACGGCGATGAATCCTCCAGATCTAAGAGTAGTTCGCGGTCACACCGTAGCCATAAATCCTCCAAAAAGGATTCCCATAAACGGAAGTCCTCTCGACATTCACCAGCTTCTAGTGCATCTCATCGTACCTCTACCCCAGACAGAGTTTGTGTTACGGCCCAAGGGTCCAGTGCAGCGCCTGTCCCTAAAGAGGATTTGCCACTTAATATTTTAACCCTGGAATTGGAAAGTTCAGGGGGTTCAGTAATTGAGAATGTTTCAGACTCCCAAGAGAGCGTAGGCCAGGGCCTCGGTGTTTGGCGGTTTGCTCAACCAGGGTCTGACCACCCACGTCCGACTCAAATGAGTCACACAGTAGCCGATGTCCACAGGGACGCGGCGATCCCATCCTCTATTCCTGACTTATCTTGGCAACAAGGTACCCCAGCCTCGGCGGGGTCTTCTCAGGAGGATCAGGAGGAGAAAGACGAAGTTTCAATAATTTCGGAGATGGAAGGACAAGGGTCAGGCTCAGGCTTAGACGCCGCACAGGATACTAATGATTCACCTGTAAGTTCTTCATCAAACCAGTTTGTTACGGCGCAAGAAATTAATGGGCTGCTTACTCATGCTTTATCTAAATTTTTTGGCCAACAACAGGAAAACCCCACAATGGACTTGGGGGCTCCCACGACAAGTTCTACGGTACGGCCTCTGATGACTTCGATTGATTTATCTAAGATCCCTAACCCTCCCACTCTGTTAACATCAGGGATCACTAGGCCTGCTACGGCGGCATTGACAACTTCAAATGTCAGGGTCATAACGGATGTCAATCCACCCCCTCTAGACAAAGCGCCTCTTAGAAAGGTAGCTATGCCTTACTTTATGGGCCAGACGAGTCATGGGTCCTTTTGACCCCCACTAAACCAGAGCTTGCCCAACCTACCTTGTCAGGGGAACTCCCGGTACCGCGTGAGTGGGTCATCCAGGGCAATAAGTCAAAGAAATTAAGGGCAGTGGATACTTTGGGTAATGTTCTGGACGTAAACATCAAGGCTATACCTAGTTATTATCACCAAGACTATTTTGTGTATGCTTCTAAGCCTGCTTTACCCCCTGCCTCAGCTTCAAAACTATTTTCAGACTGGTCTAAGCTGGATGGGTTTAATGATATTAAGACTCTGTCAGCTCTCACTCCTGAACTAGATTTACAGACCGTCACAGACGACGCAGCTGATCCAGTTTTGAAGGTGGGACAGTTGGGACCAGGACCTTGGGTAGATTGGGAGGTAGAGGCTCAAAACTTTGCAACCACTTTCACTTCTAAATCTTCCCACCAGATCCCTCAAGATACTCATTCATGGTTCTCCATGCCGGTGGGTTCTGCCGGCGGAGTCCCGTCAGCTTTGTTTTCGTTTCTAGCTGCCCCTAAGATTAATCTTTGTGAGCTGAAGGACCCGTTCACTACCCCTACCCCTACTCACCTAGACAGAGAATTTAGGCTACGGGGGAAAGCTTTTCGCCTGTTCTCGCAGTACATAGTATCTCAGCAGGTGGCTAAGTCTTTACTACGGTCCACTCAGGCAATCGCAGATGCGGATGCCAGAAGATCGGTTGAGTTATCCCGGCGACTGATTCTCCAGTCGTCAATCCAATCCTTGGGTGACATACGCACCGCCTTGCTTGAGGCGGTACGAGCACGACAAGATCTTAGGATGTCGTTAGTTCGCAAGCTACCTGATCACATTGCTAATCAGGTGGTTATGTCACCAGTGCTTACTCCCTCTTTAATGACCTCTGAAGTGTGGCGAACGGTGTTCAATATGGCACAGGCCATTAAGCACAGTCCCACCCCTTCTAAGAAACCTGCATTTAACTTCCCCAAACCCAGGCCTACCGCTAAAGCTCAGCCAGGGGGATCTAAACCTTTTCTTCCGCCTAAGTCCTCCCACTCCCCCCAGGGTCAGTACAGGCATAGACAGAGTAGGTTTTCAGGTCAGAGAGGACGCGGCCAGAATAAGCCAGGTCAGGGCCAGTGAGAGCAGTGGAAATGAATTACTTACCTAGTGCCCGAGTTGGAGATAGACAGACTAAGGTTAAGATGGTTCGGCCATTGTGGAACGTAGGAGAAAGCGAGGAAATGGAACTGTAAGGCCATGGACGAGGGACAGCGAGGAAGAGACAGAATAGGATATGAGGTGGGGAGAGGATCACGGCGTCAGGCAATAGATAGATAGATAGGGCCAGTCTTCGGCCAACACCAGCCAGCCGGCAAAGCGTCCAGCACCACCAACCCCACCATCAAAAAACTAAAGTCTCTCTCACTCCCGGTGCCAACCTTAAGGCCGGAGGAACCGAGGGCAGTACAGCCGGCGAACCCTTGTCTGCTAACTGGGTCGTTCCGAACGTGTCACCAAGCATGGCCGTTAAACACTTGGGCACGGATGGTGGCACGCAAAGGCATCACTTGGCAGTGGCTCCGGCGACCTCGCTTACGTCAGCCGACAACGGCGAATTTTGTTTCTTTAGAGGTGGAGTCACTGGTCCAGGAAATGATTGCCAAGAATGTCATCATCCCGGTCCCCCCAAATTACCCTGTATTCACGTCCAAACTATTTTTGGTTCCCAAAAGGGACAGTGTTCAGATGAGGCCGGTCGTCGACCTGTCTTATCTGAATCTTCACATTCACAACGAATCTTTCAGAATGTTAACAGTACACCAAATCAGGCTAACACTTCCGCCGGGAGGTTGGATGTGTTCACTAGACCTGACAGACGCCTATTGGCACGTATCGGTCAACAAAAGATTTCAAAGGTTTTTGGCCTTACGGATCAGGCACCAAAATTTTGTTTTTCAGAGGATGCCGTTCGGCTTGAACCTAGCACCTCGATTATTCACAAAACTAGTCCGGCAAGCCCTGATGCCATTGTTAAAACAGGGGATCAGAGTGTTGTGGTATCTGGACGACTGGCTGGTGGTGGCAGAGACACAACAATTATGCATAAAACATGTCAATATCATTTTAAATCATGTCAAAACTCTAGGCTTCAAGGTAAATCTGGTAAAGTCAAACCTTGTTCCCTCACGAGTAATTCAGTGGATAGGGCTGGTCTGGGACACGGCCGCTCTCACTCTGAGTCAGAGTGTGGACAATCGCAACAGGTTTCGCAGGAAACTGTTCAGGTTTCTTCACAGTCTGACTACGACGCGAAGGGTCTGGGAGTCTCTGGTCGGCTCTCTCAACTGGATTCAACTAACTGTCAAGTTGGGCCGGTTGAAAGTAAAACTATTAATATTGGAAGGCAACAAATATTTCCCGCTCTTACCGGCGGGAAAATTATGGCCCATCCCGAAATTAATCCACACCTTACTAGCGGTCTGGGCGAAGAGGGAAACATTGCACTCAATAATGTCATGGACCTCTCCTCCACCAACGGTATGGGTAGACACGGATGCGTCAGGCACAATAGGGTGGGGATTTCAGTCAAATCAGGGGCACCAGGGTCAGGGGCTTTGGTCCCACTTAGAAATCTCTCACATCAATGTCAAAGAATTACTAGTCCCCTTGTATTTCCTTCAGGCTCACGGCCCGGCGTTACGGGGCAAGTCGGTGGCCTTCAGAATGGACAATCTGAATGCAGTCCACTGTATTCAGAAACAAGGGTCAACGAGGTCAAGGAAGTTGCTAAACGTGTCGGAAGAGATTTTTGCTCTAGCCAACAGTCTAGATATTTATCTTCACGCATCTTATCTCCCAGGCGTAGCGAACGTCTGGGCAGACGCTCTGTCCCGGAGACAGAGCACGACAGTAGAATGGGAGCTCAAGCAACCCATTTTCAACCTAATGATTGCAGAGCTCTCCCATCCACAAGTGGATCTTTTTGCATCCGAGGAGACTCACAAACTCCCTCTATACCTCACCCGCCGGGCGAAAACGCCGGCAGGGGGGCCAGACGCCCTAGTGACAGACTGGAACAGATGGAGCTCCATCTATCTGTTTCCACCGCCAGATGCGTCACTAATGTGCCACGTAGTGAACAAACTACGAGATTATCGAGGCTTAGTCTCACTAATCGCGCCCTTGTGGCCGGCGCAGTTATGGTACCAGCAATTGAAAATGTGGTGCCCGGACCCGGTATCGCTCCCGGTCGGGTATTTCCACTTAGACACGATTGGCAACCTAGCGACCTCGCTGACTTTTGCATTATGGACATTCAAGAGGCCAAGTGGCTAGCACCATACGGTAGAGATGTGACCAATAAATTACTCAATCAATATACTCAGTCTACAAAACGACAGTATCAATCACATTGGCAAGCCTTTACTTCTTGGATCGTTAGAACAGAACAAACTGTACCCTCAGTGGCATTAGTTTTTAATTATTTGAATTATCTGTTTGAGCAGAAACGTTTATCTGTGGTAACATTAAAAAATCACTTAACTGCGATTAGAGTGCCCTTTTTAGACCTTACGGGTCTCTCCATACCGGTAGAGGAGGAAACAGGTTTTATGAGAGCATGTTTTAAACTCCGCCCACCTCCCCGTCAGCTCATGCCTACTTGGTCTCTGGACAAAGCTTTGTCTTTACTTCACTCTCGTCTGTACCAAAATACTGCAGACTTTGCATTACTCTTAAAAAAGGCGGTTTTCCTTTTGGCTTTGGCCACCGGAAACAGAGTGTCTGAGCTGGCGGCGATGAGCAACACACCTAATTGTCTTAGGTTTGGTAGACTTAATGAATGTATTTCCATTGCACCCTCCCCAGGTTTTGTAGCCAAGAATGAGCATAGTGCACACGTGTTTTCTGAGTTCACGGTGCCGGCGTTAAAAAGGGGAAAGGTGCATCATAATCTATGTCCAGTGCAAGCTCTAACCAAATATTTGAGAGTAGCTCCTCGAAACCCCCAAGGTGCTTTATGGGTAGCAAGTACGGGTAAACGCTTACTTAAACGGCGATTAGCCTCTCTTCTGGTAGAAGTCATTAAAGAAAGTAATCCCGGCGTTGTGGGTCGGGCCCACGATTTACGCAAATGGGCAGCCTCTTTACGTTTCCTGAAAAAAATTTCAGTAGAAGATATCGCGTCCACGCAGTTGTGGGCGTCTAATCATACGTTTCTGTCTAGATACTTGTCAGTTGCTCTAGACAAACCTTCCTTACCATGTATAGCTTTAAGGCAGAGGGTCTAGGTGGCCCTGCAGTCACTTTTGTTTACTTTCACGGGAAAGGGGGGGGGGGGTGCAGTCAGTTGACATAGGACACCCTAGACCCATCCGGAGTATGAGAGCTGTGATACAATTTAAGGTTAAAATGTGATATGAAAATTTCTCAGCGAGAAATTGTGCTAGTACAATGTTAAGTACAAAACAACGGTGTTGTTATAGTAGTTTTAGCTGCGAAAGCAATTTAATATTAGAACAATGGAGTTCCTTTGCAATTTATCTCCAAGTTTATTTTGGGGTTTATTATGTGCACATATAAACTTATAACTTGTTATTTTTTGTCACCACTCGTTGAGTGGGGTGCCTTTGTAACTACAGATCTGTGTTCAGAATCTTCAGGGTTACCCATTTTTTGTCAGGCAGGCTTCTTTGAAGCACGCACCTGCCTGATTTTTTTATATTTTCGGCCTACGCCGTGTTAAATATAGTTTCAAAAGTAAGAATACTATGTGGTTGTTTTTATTATCTGCTTTTCTAGAGTTATGATATGATTACGAATGTCCCCCTCCAGTCATAGAAATCAGGCATGTTCGTCAATGATGGAGGGGCCACTAATAAATTATAGGTTTGACTCCTGTAAGGAGATAAAGAAAACCTAATATTTAGTAGTGGCCCCGTAATCATTGACGACTGGGGCCCTCCCGACCGTCCCCTTCCCATTCGTTGATGTATTGAGGATTTTGGTTTACTTGATATGTCAGTGAAGAAGGAATGACGCCTGAATCAGCGTCTGGTCAGAGATCCACACAAGTACATCCACGATATGATGGAAAGCTTATTAGATAGTTATTCTTATTTTATTTTTATTTTTATTTTTTACGAAGTTTTTTCGTAGTGAGAACCCAATTCATAATGACTGAAGCCATGAGTGAGGTCGCGTGCGCTCATGATGAAGGCTCCTCAGTTTTTTAAATGCTCTGCGCGGTAGATTCAAAACTACGGCGGATTAGTGTTTGAAGAGGATGCCTTATGTAATAGGCATGTTCGTCAATGATTACGGGGCCACTACTAAATATTAGGTTTTCTTTATCTCCTTACAGGAGTCAAACCTATAGTATATATATATATATATATATATATACCTGTATATATATATACTGTATATATATATATATATATATACATGTATATAAATATTTTTTGTTTTGTTATGTGAGTGAGGGAGACTAAAGGCAGAACTGCCTGTGACGAGTGCCTCCCCCAGAGTTGAAAGAGTGACAGGGCCAAAATCAAGGGCATTCAAGCAAAAATGCCTGGACTTACAGAGTTTGAAGCAATTTAAGTCATAGGATGAGGGAAAGATTGATTCTGGGAGAGAGTTCCAGAGCTCAGCTGTTGAATAGAAGAAAGATTGAGAAGAAAGTTTCACTCTTGGGTTGGAGAGTTGCACAGAGTAGGGGTGGGATTGTGTTGCAAGACGGGTGCTACGTGCTCTACGAAGAGGGGTGGTATACACTGAGAGAGCTCTGAGGAACACTGATTATTGTGATAGCGGTAAACTAGTGAGAGATATGCAACTTTGCTGTGAAGAGAGAGAGATTGCAGAGAATTGATGAGTGGACGTGAGTTAATGAGACAAAAGGCTTTCTTTTCTACTTTGTCTAGAAGTGCTGTGTGAGAGGATCCTCCCAATACGTGTGAACAATACATGGACGCACTGTGCCTCTGTACAGAACAAGAAGCTGCGCAGGGGTAAAGAACCCACGGAGACGGTTGAGCACCTACAGTAGCTTCTGGGACAGCGATTTTGATTTTTTTTTTTTTTTCTTTTTACTGTGTTCGTCCAAGTTTTTATTTGTTTATTTTGCAAGATTTACATTATAATTAGCAAGAGTGGTAATATGATCTTTCCAAGAGAGATCTGAAAAAAAGAGACACAGAATACTAAGAGAAGATGAAGGAATAATTTGCATGTTGTTGAAGAGTAAGTCATAGTTTTCTGGATGGGTGCGACGAGTAGACAGATGGAGAAATTGAGTTTTGGAAGCATTGAAAGTAACAAAGTTTTCTCTGCCCCAATTATAGATAGTAGAGAGATCAGAAGATAGGTGCTTTATAGCCTCTTACGTGAGTTTTGAAATTCCTGCTGTGAATGTTGTGGAAGGCTAGTTGAATAGTGTAATGTAGAGTCGTCAGCATGTGAGTGAATGGAGCTGGAGGTGCAGTTGAGAAGGTCGTTAATGAATGATAGGAAGATAATTGGAGATAGGACAGAACCTTGAGGAACACCAGAGTTGATAGGTTGAGGAAGTGAACGGTGGCCGTCCACAACCGCACCTATGGAACGGCCGGAAAGGAAATTAGAGACAAAGGCACAGATGGAGGGATAGAAACCGAAAGAGGGTAGTTTGGAAATGAGGGATTTGTGCCCGACTCTATCGAAGGCCTTCGATATGTCTAGCGCAACAGAAAAAGTATCACCGAAGTCCCAAATGGAGGATGACCAAGAGTTAGTATGATAAGAAAGAAGATCACCAGTAGAGCAGCCTTTAACCCGGGAATGGCTAGAACACTCTTAAGAGGTTTTGGTGGGCAAGGGTGAGGACCCTCTTAATTAAGAGGTAAGGCCTAAAAAAAAAAAATTAAAAGGCCCCAGTAGCACTTACAAGTGAAATGGTTATTAACCCATCAAGTGCAGGTAGACTCTTAAAAGTTTTACCGTTCCACTGCGGGAAGACTTATTATCCTAGGCCTAAAAAAAAATAAAAAATAAACCACCCCAGTATCAATTGATTTTTTTTTTTTTTTTTTTTTTTTTTTTTTTTTTTTTTTTTTTTTTTGCCCCTTGGCCATGCTAAATATCACTCCACCACATCCCCCCCCCCCTTCAATTATCACCTATTTTCCCTGTTATTCCCTTATTCTTAGGTATATTTTCTTGCTAACAATAGCGAGTTGCTAGCAGGGTGTGGTCATATGTGTTACCAAGCGAGTGAAAGAGAAAGAGATAAAAGAGAGTTACGTCAGTGTCGCTCCAGGCATCGTGAGAGGTGGATGTTGGCCAAGCTGGCTCACACTCGATTTATGTAACTGACTCTCATTTCGCGATTTTGACCAGCCAAACACTGTTTCCACTTGTTTTATTGTTGTAACAGGTTAATATCTTCATAATAAACGTAAAATAGGCGCATATGGATAAGTATTAATGATATTTATGGTAAGATAACGATTTTAGTGACAAGAAACAGTGAAATAGGTGCGCACAGTTCTATGGTGTCCAATACATACGGTGCGCACTTCTTAGTTAAGTGAGATAATTCCCCTCCATACCTCCTATCACTACTCCACATCTGTCAAAATCCCCTCCTTTCCCCCCCCCCCCTTCAATTATCACCTATTTGTCCTCTTATTCCCATATTTATTGGTGTTTTTATCATGCCAATATCTCCAAACGGGTCTAAGCCGTGCTCATGTTGCTAGAGAGGGTATAGAGTGTCTGAGAGTGTGAGTGAGTAAGTCAGTTTAGCTCCAGGCTCCGAGAAGGGAGGGTGTGGCCCGCCTCAGCTCCACACTTGATGAATGGACCGGCCGACCATAATTCGCGACTTTGACCATACAAACACTATTCCCACTTGTTTTATTGTTGTTACATGTTACTATCTTCATATTAAACGTAAAATAGGCGCATATGAATAAGTAATAACTATATTTATCGTAAAATGACTATTTTAGGTGGGAAGGAGGCCTAATATCGTCACCCAGTTACATGGTGTCCACTACACCCTGCGCGCGCTGGGTTAACCCTTGTCTAGCGGGCCCTCTGTGGCCGTTTTGGGCCTTTTCAGGCCATTCTGACTGCTATATCAACCATCAGTATGAAAGGAACTGTATTGCGCCAAAAACTAGGCGGAAATCGCTACACAATGACGCCACATACAGCTACGTAGCACTCGTGGAGCACTGACAGTGTTACCTCGAAGATGGAAGTTTAGCTGATTTTGCTACCTTGCTCACTTTTAGCGAACTATTGGTTACACTGTCATCCTCCCGTGCGGTGGGGGAACTGGAGTTAGTGTGGGCCGGGAGGCCACAGATGTCGGACGTATGGATCATTACTATCCCACCCATTTTCACTCGATTTTCACCCTTTTTTCACCCGTTTTTTGCCAGTTTTTTTAACTCTACATAAGTCGCGCGCCGCTAGTTAAGGGTTAAGGAAGCCATATTGGCGGTCTGAGAGTAGGTTATGGGAAGATAAATGCTTAAGAAATTTTGAGGAAAGAATAGTTTTAAAAACTTTTAGAGATGCAAGAAATTAAAGCAATTAGACGATAGTTCGAGGTTTGAGAGCGGTCACCCTTCTTTGGGACAGGTTGAATGAGAGCAAACTTCCAGCAAAATGGGAAGAACTTAGAGGAGAGACAGAGACAGAAGAGTTTGCCTAGGCAGGGAGTCAGCTTGGAACCACAGTTTTTTAGTACAACAGGAGGAACACCATCCGGTCCGTACGCCTTCTTAGTATTAAGCCCAGAGAGGGTGGAAAGTACATCCTTAGAAGAGAATATGATGTTAGGCATAAGTTGGAGAGAGGGGGGTGGAGAGGGAGGAATAGCACCGGAATCATCCAAAATGGAGATTTTAGCAAAAATGTTAGAGAAGAGTTCAGCTTTGTCAGAGGAAGAAGTGATGGTTGTGCCATCAGAGTGGAAAAGAGGAGGGAAAGACGAAGAAGAAAAATTGTTAGATAGGTTTTTGGCTAGATTCCAGAAGGCTTGGGAAGAGCTAAAGTTGAATAGTTCAGTACATTTATTATTGATGAAAGAATGTTTGGCGAGTCGAAGAACAGATTTGGCTATATTCCGGGCAGAAACATCTGAAGTATGAGATTCTTGAGTTTGAAGGCGATGGTACCGTTTGAATGCTTCCTCCTTATTGCAGACAGCAGTAGAACAAATGTGAGTAAACCAAGATTTGTTTGCATTGGACTGAGAGAAAGAAAATGGAATGTATGCTTCCATGTCCGAGAGGGTTACCTCGGTAATGCGTTAAGCACTCTCCGAGGGTCCCTGCCACGGAAGCAGAAGTCATTCCATGGGAAATCAAATAAGAATTGCCGAAGAGTCTCCCAGTCGGCAGCGCTAAAGTGCCACAAGCTTCTCTGGCTGGGAGGATCAGGTGGCCATACTGGAAAGATAAGACTGGTTACAAACTTATATACAGTTGTTGTTGTTCCCCAAGCTGCCTGGCCAAACAGCCCCAAGGCCCCGAGCAAGGCCAAGGCCATAACTGAGCGCCCCCACAGAACCCTCCCTGCCGACCACAATAAAGCCTGGGTGACCGAAGCCAGTCCATGGCGGGGAGCTGAGGAGGGTGCGGAAACGCCCGGGAAACCAAAGCCCCACCCAGGGCCCTGTGCCCCTAAGCAATTATGAAGAGAAAGTTGAAGGGCAAAGGAAAAATGTGACGCTTTGGCTTCCAATCTCGGTAGATTGGGAGGTCAATCCACGGAAGAGACGCCGTCACTTGAGATCTAGAAAATATGTAAGTACAAGGAACAGTCAGAGTAAGCTATGGGTATGGCAGAGATCGCTCAGTTCTCAATCTGATAGACCAGCCCATCACCACATTATAGGTTTGACTCCTGCAAGGAGATAAAGAAAACCTAATATTTAGTAGTGGCCCCGCAATCATTGACGATTATGCCTATTACATAAGGCACCCTCTTCAAACACTCATCCGCCGTAGAGCATAAAAAATTGAGGAACCTTCATCATGAGCGCACGCAACCACACTCATGGTTCAGTCATTATGAAATTGGGTTCTCACTACGAAAAAACTTCGTAACAAATAAAAAACAAAAACAAAATAAGAATAACTATTCATAAGCTTTCCATATAATCGTGGATGTACTTGTGTGGATCTTTGACCAGACGCTGACTCAGGCGTCATTCTTCCTTCACTGACATATCAAGTAAACCAAAATCCTTAATACATCAACGAATGGGAAGGGGATGGTCGGGAGGGCCCCAGTCGTCAATGATTACGGGGCCACTACTAAATATTAGGTTTTCTTTATCTCCTTGCAGGAGTCAAACCTATAATTTATTAGTGGCCCCTCCATCATTGACGATTATGCCTGATATCTAAGACTGGAGGGGGACATTCGTAATCATATCATAACTCTAGCAAAGGCAGATAATCAAACAACCACATAGTATTCTTACTTTGTAAAAAAGATATATTTGGCACATAAACTTTATACAGCACATATATACAAAAGGGGTACAAGCAGGAGCGTGCTTCAAAGAAGCCTGCTTGATAAAAAGGGGTTAACTCTGAGATTCTGAGAACAGATCCGCCAGGTAATAAGGCACCCCACTTAAATTAAGTGGTGAAAAAATAAAAACTTATAAGTTTACATGTGCACATATAAACCCCATAAACTAGTGGAGATATCTTGCAAAATATTCCCAATGCTTAAAATTAGATTGCTTCACAGCCCAAAACTACTTACAACAACACTGTTGTTTGTACTATAATTGTACTAGCACAATTTCCTGTAATGAATAGTACAGAGAAATTTTCATATCACAACACCCATAAAACAGTATCACAGCTCACATATTCCGGCGGGGTCTAGGGCGTCCTATGTTACACTGACTGCACCCCCCCCCCCCCCCTTTCATGAAATTAAACAATAAGTGACCTAGGGGCCACCTAGACCCTCTGCCTTAAAGCTATACATGGTAAGGAAGGTTTGTCTAGAGCAACTGAAAGGTATCGAGTCAAAAACGTATGATTAGAGGCCCACAACTGTGTGGACGTAATATCTTCAACAGAAATATTCTTAAGGAAACGCAAAGATGCTGCCCACTTGCGTAAATCGTGGGCCCTACCCACAACGCCGGGATTACTCTCTTTAATGACCTCGACCAAGAGAGAAGCCAGTTTACGTTTCATCAAGCGTTTACCCGTACTTACTACCCATAAAGCACCCTGGTGATTTAGAGGTGCCACTCTTAAATATTTGGTTAGAGCTTGCACTGGACATAAATTATGGTGCACCTTTCCCCTTTTCAACGCCGGCACCGTGAATTCTGAAAACACGTGTTCACTGTGCTCATTCTTGGCTATGAACCCTGGGGAAGGTGCAATCAGAACACATTAATTAAGCCTACCAAACCTGAGGCAATTAGGTGTGTTGCTCATCGCCGCCAGCTCAGATACTCTGTTCCCGGTAGCCAAAGCCATAAGGAATACTGCCTTTTTTAAGAGTAATGTAAAATCTGCAGTATGTTGGTACAGACGGAATGAAGTAACGACAATGCTTTGTCCAGAGACCAGGTAGGCATGAGCTGACGGGGAGGTGGGCGGAGTTTAAAACATGCTCTCATAAAACCTGTTTCCTCCGCGACTGGTATGGTGAGACCGGTAAGGTCCAAAAATGGCATCCTAATCGCTGTTAAGTGATTTTTTAACGTTACTACAGATAAACGTTTCTGCTCGAACAGATAATTTAAATAATTAAAAACCAAAGCCACCGAGGGCACCGTTTGTTCTGTTCTAAGAATCCAAGAAGTAAAGGCTTGCCAATGCGATTGATACTGTCGCTTTGTAGACTGGGTATATTGATTCATGAATTTATTGGTCACGTCTCTACCATATGGTGCTAGCCACTTGGCCTCCTGAATGTCCATAATGCAAAAGTCAGCGAGGTCTCTAGGTTGCCAATTGTGTCGAAGTGGAAAAACCCGACCGGGAGTGACACTGGGTGCGGGCACCACGTTTTCAATTGCTGGTATCACAACTGCGCCGGCCACAGGGGCGCGATTAGCGAGACTACGCCCCGATAATCCTGTAGTTTGTTACTACGTGGCACATTAGAGACGCGTCTGGCGGCGGAAACAGATAAATGAAACTCCACCTGTTCCAGTCTGTCACCAGTGCGTCTGGCCCGCCCGCCAGCGTTATCGTCCGGCGGGTGAGGTACAGTGGGAGTTTGCGAGTCTCCTCTGACGCAAACAAATCCACTTGTGGATGGTAAGGCTCCGCAATCATTTGGTCGAAAATGGTTTGCTTGAGCGCCCATTCTACTGTTGTGCTCTGTCTCCGAGACAGAGCGTCTGCCCAGACGTTTGCTACGCCTGGGAGATAAGATGCGTGAAGATGAATGTCCAGCCTGTTGGCTAGAATAAAAATCTTTTCTGACACGTTTAGCAACTTCCGAGATCTCGTCAACCCTTGTTTCTGAATACAGTGAACCGCATTCAGATTGTCCATTCTGAAGGCCACCGACTTGCCCCGTAAAGTAGAGCCGTGAGCCTGAAGGAAATATAAGGGGACTATTAATTCTTTGACATTGATGTGGGAGATTTCTAAATGGGACCAAAGCCCTTGACCCTGGTGCCCTTGGTTTGACTGAAAGCCCCAACCTATCGTTTCTGACGCATCCGTGTCTACCCATACCGTCGGCGGAGGAGAGGTCCATGACATGACTGAGTGTGATGTTTCCCTCTTCGCCCAGACCGCTAGCAAGTTGTGGATTAATTTTGGTATGGGCCATAATTTTTTCGCCGGCAATAGCGGAAAATATTTGTTGCCCTCCAATATTAAACGTTTGACTCTTAACCGGCCCAACCGTACAGTTAGTTGAATCAATTAGTTGAAAGATCGGAGACAGAGGGTACTGGTGAATGGAATAGGCTCGGGGTGGAGGGAAATTACAAGTGGGGTACCTCAGGGATCTGTGTTGGGACCACTGCTGTTCGTTATATTTATCAACGACTTGCCTGAAGTTATAACTAATGGAAGTGAGGTATACCTGTATGCGGATGACACTAAACTGTATAGAAGAGTGAGGAGTAAGGAAGATATGGGTTTGCTTCAAGGAGATGTGGAGGGCATGAAGGGATGGTCTGAGCATTGGTTAATGCCTTTTCATCCAAAAAAATGCAAGTACATGCGGATTGGGACCAGCAAGATAGACAAGGTAGGATACAGTATGTATGAAGCGATGGAGGAAGTGAGTGCAGAAAAGGATATAGGAGTAGTGATAGACAATAAGTTAAATTTCTCAGAACATTTAGCGGAAAAGATAAACAAAGCCAATAGAATTGTAGGGCTGATAAGGAGGACATTTGTGTCACTTGACGAAGAAATCTTCAGGAATCCCTATACAGCGCTGGTTAGGCCGCACCTGGAATATGCGAACCAGGTGTGGTAAAGGATATAGAAGCAGTGGAGAAAGTGCAGAGGAGAGCTAGCAAGCTGGTACCAACGTTGAAGAACGCGGGCTATGAGCAGAGGTTGAGGACACTGGGGCTTCCGACACTGGCATATAGGAGAAAGAGAGGGGATATGATAGAGACTTTTAAGATAGTGTCAGGAAAGTACGATGAGGATGTGTGTGAAGGTATCTTCTTGATGCGGGAGGGAACAAGAACGAGAGGACACTTAAGAAAATTTACAAAGAAAGAAATAGGCTTGAGAAGGCAAAGAACTCATTTTGTGATAGAGTGGTAAATGAGTGGAACGCACTGCCCCAGTATGTAGTCGATTCCGAATCAATAAGGGAGTTTGAAAGTAATCTTGATAAAGCATGGGGAAGACAAGATTTGAAGTTTGATTATAAAACAAAAATACAGAATAGTAAAAATGTTGCGTCTGCTAGCAACACCGTGAACGACCGCAGCAGTGCAAGTACTGGTACTGAGCTGGATACACAGGCATAGTTTGCCTTTTTCCAGAGGATCTACTGTAAGAAACTGTAAGAATCCAGTTGAGAGAGCCGACCAGAGACTCCCAGATTCTCTGTGTCGTAGTCAGACTGTGAAGGAACAGAAACAATTTCCTGCGAAATCTGTTGCGATTGTCCACACTCTGACTCAGAGTGAGAGTAGCTGTGTCCCAGACCAGCCCTATCCACTGAACTACTCTTGAGGGAACAAGGTTTGACTTTACCAGGTTGACCTTGAACCCTAGAGTTTTGACATGTTTTAATGTTATGTTGACATGATTTATGCATACTTGTTCCGTCTTTGCCACCACTAGCCAGTCGTCTAGATACCATAAAATCCTGATCCCTTGCTCTAACAAGGGCATCGGGGCTTGCCGGACTAATTTTGTGAATAAGCGAGGTGCTAGGTTCAATCCAAACGGCATCCTCTGAAAGACATAAGTCAGATGCTTTATTCTTAAGGCCAGAAACCGTTGAAATCTTTTATTTACCGAGACGTGCCAATACGCGTCTGTCAGGTCTAAAGAACACATCCATCCTCCCGGCGGAAGTGTTAGCCTGATCTGGTTTACTGTTAGCATCCTGAATGACACGTTGTGAATATGGAGGTTCAGATAAGACAGGTCTACGACTGGTCTCATCTGAACACTGTCCCTTTTGGGCACTAGAAATAGTTTGGATGTAAAAACTGGGTAATTTTGAGGAACCGGAATGATGACATTCTTGGCGATCATTTCCTGGATCAGTGACTCCACCTCTAATGAAACTAAATTTGCCTTTGTCGGCTGACGTAAACGAGGTCGCCGGAGCCACTGCCAGGTGATGCCCTTGCATGCCACCATCCTCGCCCAAGTATTTACTGGCCATGCGCGGTGACACGTCCGGAACGACCCAGTTAGCAGACAAGGGTTCGCCGGCTGTACTACCCTCTGATCCACCCGCCGTGAGACCGGCCCTGGGAGTGAGAGAGACTTTAGTTTTTTGATGGTGGTGGTGGTGGATGCTTAGCCGACTGGCCGGCGTTGGCAGAAGACGGGCCCTGGCCCGGTCTGTTATAGTTTCGTCCTTTATGACCTGCAAACTTACCTTGTTTATACCTGTACTGACCTTGGGGGGAAGCGGACTTAGGTATATGAAAGGGCTTTGACCCACCCGGCTGAGCTTTTGCGACTGGCTTGGGTTTGGGAAAGTTAAAAGCAGGTTTCTTAGAAGGGGTGGGACTGTGCTTAAAGGCCTGAGCCATGTTGAAAACAGTTCTCCACACATCAGGGGACATTAACGAGGGAGTTAGCACCGGCGACATGACCACCTGGTTTGCAATTCTATTAGGAAGTTTCTTCACCAGGGACATCCTAAGATCCTGTCTCGCCCACACCGCCTCGAGCAAGGCTGTGCGGATATCCCCAAACGACTGAATAGAAGTCTGAAGGAGTAACCGCCGAGATAGTTCAACCGATCTTCTGGCCTCCGCGTCCGCGATTGCCTGAGTAGATCTTAGCATAGATTCGCCACCTGGTGCGTAACAATGTATTGGGAGAAAAGTCTATACGCCTTCCCCCGTAGCCTAAACTCCCGGTCTAGGTGAGCTGGGGAAGGTGTAGAGAAAGGATCTTTAAGTTCGCATAGATTAATTTTGGGGGCAGCTAAAAAAGCAAACAAAGCAGATGGAACTCCGCCGGCTGAAAAGACTGGCATAGAGAACCAAGAATGGCTGTCCTGAGGAATCTGGTGCGAAGATTTTGAGGTGAAGGTGGTCGCAAAGTTCTGAGCCTCTACCTCCCATTCCACCCAAGGTCCTGGACCCAACTGCCCCACCTTCAACACTGGGTTAGCGGCTGTGTCTGTGACCGTTTGTAAATCTAATTCTGGAGTGAGAGCTGACACTGCTTTTATATCGTTAAAACCGTCATGCTTGGTCCAGTCAGAAAACAGTTTTGAAGCTGAGGCAGGGGGCAGTGCAGGTGTAGCTGTATACACAAAATAGTCATGGTGATAATGGTTCGGAATGGCCTTAATATTAACATCAAGTACATTACCCGCAATATCCAAAGCTCGTAACTTTCTAGATTTATTTCCTTGGATTACCCACTCATGTGGCACTGGAAGTTCCCCTGACAAAGTGGGCTGCGCCGCCTCTGGCTTAGTTGGGATCATTTGAACCCATGAATCATCTGGACCGTATAACAGGGGCATAGCTACCTTTCTGAACGGTGCTTTATCTAAAGGGGGAGGATTCACATCCGCTACCACCCTTACGCTAGAAGTAGTCAGTGCCGCCGAAGCAGGCCTAGTGACCACAGTAGGTGATATAGAGGGAGGGTGCGGAATCTTGGTCAAAGCAATAGAAGCGATCAGAGGCCGAACACTTGAACTTGCCATGGAAGCTCCCAGGTCCACTGTAGGAGTCTCCGGCTGTTGGCCAAATTTTTTTGTTAGAGCAGTAACTAATAACCCATCTATTTCCTCCGCCGTGACAAATTTAGCAGATGAAGAACTCAGAGGTGAATCATTCCTATCTTGCGAGTCGTCTAGAACTGAACCCGACTCTTGCACTTCCATGTCAGAGATTATAGACACCTCATCCCTGTCATCTGGCCCATCATGAGAGGATTCCACCGAAACCGGAACCCCGTCGTGGTGCCAAGTTAAGTCAGGAATGGATGATGGGATCACAGCGTCCCGTTGGACGTCCGTCCGTACCTGTGGCTCCTGAACCAGACGTGGGCCTTAATGCCCTGGTTGGGAATACCGCCATACACCCAGGCCTTGGCCCGAACTCCCTTGGGAGTCAGATACACCATCAACCACGGAGCCCCCACTAGACTCTTCTAAAGGGCGATCACTGCCCACAGAACTCTCTAACTCTAAGTGTGTAATATCCATTGGTAACCTGTCCGCCGGTAACACCCCCACCACAGTCTCTGACTCCACTCCCGCCCCATCAGATTGGACACTAGATAAGTCGGGAGTAGAGGCAGAAAGTGAGGCACGAGGCTCCGGCGAACGCCGGGAGGCCTTTCGTTCCTTAGAATCTTTCCTGGAAGATTTGTGGCTGCGGTGTGACTTAGATCTTTCACTGCTCTTAGACTTTTCTGATCTTTCACTAGAGCTGTCCTTGGACTTTTCCTCTTTGCTCTTCTTTCTTGCTGGTGAAGAAGAATGACTAGGCGGCTGTTGTCTGAGGGGCGACCTGGACCTGGACCGCGCCCGTGACGTGGAGGCTGTCACCGGGGGCGTGGGTTCACGAGGTCTCTTAGATGTGCTAGGGACCAGAGAAAGTGCTGTACCCTGCCCAGTCTCTGCCGACTTTCGTACAGTTACTCTAGAGGTACGTTTAATAGGGGGGTGCTCAAACAGTAATTTATCCCAAAGAATAACATTATCACATTGCAGCGCTTTATGAGCCACTGTGGTAGCATAACTTGACAACTGCTGCCTGACCTCCCTCAAAGCGACCGCCGCGGATCTATTATTGTCCCACAATACTTTGACACTCAATTGAGTACAGAAGGTACAGTTCCCCGTTACCCACAAACCCCTTGAGCGATCTAAACATTTAACACATCTAATGCAAAGAGTGTGTGCAAAGATAGGGATACCTGAACAGGAGGGAGCAATACACAAGGCAAAAACAGGGTCTAGGGTAGCCATGACAGAGACTGGTGGAAAACGAACCCACCCCCGGTTTACTCCAGGTTCTCTATAGACCCGCCGGAACTCAGCCCTGGAAAAAAGAAAATTTCCAGGAATTAATGCTCATAAGGCTACACCAACATGTTCGAACACAAGTGTTAGATAACCCGCCGGGTAACGAGACATAATACACAACTATCACGGCTCGCTACGCGGGAGGTTCATGTATAAAGATTTCAGAATATCTTAACCTCTCCAAAATATTTATGAATATCCTCTGACATGATATAAAGACCAGCATGGCTTTTTATAAATGACGCAGTCTTCCCAGTGGTGTTTGTTAAGTTACTGGAAAACCCCTAAAAGACGCCGGCCCCCGTATTATCTCGCAGATCAAAAACTGGGAAGCCTGTCTTAAATGCTAGATCTGGCTTCTCCCGAAGCGTTCTAGATCGCCGTATGTTGAATGGCGGCGATACTTATCGTATCCCTCAATTGTCTGGTTAACTACACTGAATTTTGCAAATCCGTTAATCCCACCCTCCCAAGGTGCAACCGCCGGGTGTGAATTTAAGTTTAAACGTTAACCCCAATTATTCCTATCCCCACTTCTTTGCAAAAGATCGCCGGGGAGGAAAGACCAATCAACAAACAGCCTAGTTTTACTGGCTTTGCAAAACCGGTAAAACTCAACTCAACAAGTGTCCGTATGAACACTTAGTTAAATGGGTAAAGCCATCCCGCCGGGAAACACAGTAAGCCTGAACACAGGCACCACCACAGAGACGCAGTCCTGGAGAGCCTCAGGCCACCACTCGCCGGGGAAAACAAGCCTTTTTTAACCACGCGTGATTAAAACTCGGCAACCAGCCGGGTTTTCATGGTGTAACCGAGAAAACCCGCCGGAAAAGGCAACCCACCCCGTTCAGATTCAATCTGAACGTACCAAATAGACCGTGGAATTAGCCAAAGCACAACTAACCCAGGACACACAAATAGTCCGTGGAATTAGCCGATACACAAGTAATCCAGGACACATATATAGTCCGTGGAATTAGCCAATACACAACTAATCCAGGACACATATATAGTCCGTGGAATTAGCCAATACACAACTAAACCAGGACACACATGACACAGTAGTACATATTTATAACATAAATCAATAACACTTGTACATGTGGCAAAGCTACGAGAGGCTGGCTAGGCCTAGGCAGACGGAAATAAAAAGTAATCATGTCGTAATATAAACAAAAAGCACTGAATTATATCACAACAGGAACCACCGTCAACACACCACTGTAGCAAAAACTTCCCGGCAAAGGGAAGAACTGACTCGGGACCCAGAAAAAACTTCACTAAGTGAAGAAAAATACGCTGGGAATGTCAGAGAATAAAAAGCTACCTCATCAGAAAGATAAAAGGAAGCAATAATAACGCGTAATGAAAGCCGCCTACATCACAAAGCTAGCTAACCGCGAAAAAGTTCACATGTCCACTACGGGACCACGAGGGTACACCCGAAATAGATGCCCCAAACACACGACCCAAAATACACTGCACTGCGGGCAACCCGCCCAGGACACTCCTCCTAACCTTACTCGATACATCCCGGAGTAAACAAATGAGAAAAAACTCACTAGCGACGCAACAAATGCGTCCGGGTAGGTTGAGCGCAGAGCAGAGAAGGAAGAATGACGCCTGAGTCAGCGTCTGGTCAAAGATCCACACAAGTACATCCACGATTATATGGAAAGCTTATGAATAGTTATTCTTATTTTCTTTTTCTTTTTTATTTGTTACGAAGTTTTTTCGTAGTGAGAACCCAATTTCATAATGACTGAACCATGAGTGAGGTTGCGTGCGCTCATGATGAAGGCTCCTCAATTTTTTATGCTCTGCGCGGTAGATTCAAACTACGGCGGATGAGTGTTTGAAGAGGGTGCCTTATGTAATAGGCATAATCGTCAATGATGGAGGGGCCACTAATAAATACAGTATTATAGGTTTGACTCCTGCAAGGAGATAAAGAAAACCTAATATTTAGTAGTGGCCCCGTAATCATTGACGATTATGCCTATTACATAGGGCATCCTCTTCAAACACTCATTTACCGTAGTTTGAATCTACCGCGCAGCGCATATAAAATTGAGGAGCCTTCATCATGAGCGCACGCAACCTCACTCATGGTTCGTCATTATGAAATTGGGTACTCACTACGAAAAAAATTCGTAAAAAATAACAAATACAAAGAAAATAAGAATAACTAATCATAAGCTTTCCATAACTTCGTGGATGTACTTGTGTGGATCTTTGACCAGACACTGACTTCAGGCTTTATTCTTCCTTCACTGACATATCAAGTAAACCAAAATCCTTAAACAACCACATAGTATTCTTACTTTGTAAAAAAGATATATTTGTGTGCATAAACTTTATACAGCATATAAATATACAAAAAAGGTGACAAGCAGGAGCGTGCTTCGAAGAAGCCTGCTTGGACAAAAAAGGGGTTAACTCCGAGACTGTACACAGAGCTGGTAGTTAAGAAGGCACCCCACTTAAAGTAAGTGGTGAAAAATAAAAACATCAAAGTTTACATGTGCACATATAAACCCCATTAACTCGTGGATATATATCTAAAATTATACCCTAAAAATAAAAGGAACTCTTGTACTGTCGCAGAAGTACTGAATTCTTGTACTTCTGCAGAGGTACTTACATTACAAATACAAGTTGCGGCCGCAACTACTAAGATTACTTAAATTATATTGCTTCACAGCCAAAACTATTTACAACAAGCATTGTCGTTCTACTATGATTGTACGTTAGCACAATTTCCTGTAATGAATACTACAGAGAAATTTTATATCACAGCACCTACACCCTGTATCACAGCTCATAAGCTCCGCACACGTACTCTGGCGGGGTCTAGGGTGTCCTATGTTACACTGACTGCACCCCCCCCCCCCCCCTCTCTTTTCTTCATCTAAACACTAAGTGACCCAGAGGCCACCTAGACCCTCTGCCGTAAAGCTATACATGGCATGGAAGGCCTGTCTAAAGCTACTGAAAGGTATCGAGTCAAAAAAGTATGATTAGAGGACCAGAGGTGCGTGGCTGCTATGTCCTCAACAGAAAAATTCTTAAGGAAACGTAAAGAGGTCGCCCATTTGCGTAAATCGTGAGCTCTACCCACAACGCCGGGATTACTTTCCTGAATGACGTTAACTAAGAGAGAAGCCAGTTTACGTTTCATTACGCGTTTACCCGTACTTGATACCCATAAAGCACCTTGTTGATTCCTAGGTGAGACTTTCAAATATTTGGTTAGCGCTTGCACTGGACATAAATTATGGTGCACCTTTCCCCTTTTCAACGCCGTCACCGTGAACTCTGAAAACATGTGATCACTGTGTTCATTCTTGGCGATGAACCCCGGGGAAGGGGCAATATGAATACAATCATTGAGCCTACCAAACCTGATGCAATTAGGTGTGTTGCTCATCGCCGCCAGCTCAGACACCCTGTTCCCGGTAGCCAAAGCCATAAGGAATACTGCCCTTTTTAAAAGTAAGTCAAAATCTGCAGTATTTTGGTACCGCCGGGAATGAAGTAATGACAACGCTTTGTCCAGAGACCAGGTAGGCATGAGCTGACGGGGAGGTGGGCGGAGTTTAAAACATGCCCTCATGAAACCTGTCTCCTCCGCTAATGGTATGGTTAGACCTGTAAGGTCAAAGAATGGCATCCTAATTGCTGTTAAGTGATTCTTTAACGTTACTACAGATAGACGTTTCTGCTCAAACAGATAGTTTAAATAATTAAAAACCAAAGCCACCGAAGGCACGGATTGTTCTGTTCTGAGTATCCAAGAAGTGAAAGACTGCCAATGCGACTGATACTGTCTCTTAGTAGATTGGGTGTATTGATTCATGAATTTATCGGTCACGTTTCTACCATACGGAGCTAGCCATTTGGCCTCCTGAATGTCCATAATGCAAAAGTCAGCGAGGTCTCTAGGTTGCCAATCGTGTCTAAGTGGAAATACCCGACCGGGAGCGACACCGGGTTCGGGCACCACGTTTTTTTTTTTTTTTTTTTTTTTTTTTTTTTTTTTTTTTTAAAGAGACAATGAACGGAGGAAGGAAAAACACAGATAAAACAAAAAGGTCCATGTGCCTAAAGGCATCCTCCATTCATAAAATGTTTGTAACAACTGGATTTAAACATTTGTAGATTGTAAGTTTGTGGAAAGCAATTCGAGGGAAGTGAATTCCAAAGAGTAGTAGCTCTGGGGATAAATGAATTCTGATAAGCAGAAGTTCTGCATTGTGGAGGAGAAAGTGTAAATTCATGGGCGCTCTCAGCTGCCCTAGTTCTACGGGGAAAGATGTGGAGAGGCGGCACAATTGCTGGCACCACGCCTGCGCCGGCCACAGGGGCGCGATTAACGAGACTACGCCCCGATAATCCTGTAGTTTGTTTACTACTTGGCACATCAGAGAAGCGTCTGGTGGCAGAAACAGATAAATGGAACTCCACATGTTCCAGTCCGTCACCAGTGCGTCGGGTCCTCTCGCCGGCGTGGTTGTCCGGCGGGTTAGGTACAGCGGGAGTTTGTGAGTCTCCTCGGACGCAAATAGATCCACTTGTGGACGGTAAGGCTTCGCAATCATTAGGTCGAAAATGTTTTGCTTGAGTGCCCATTCTACTGTTGTGCTCTGTCTCCGAGATAGAGCGTCTGCCCAAATTTTCGCTACGCCGGGGAGATAAGAAGCGTGAAGCTGAATGTCCAGCTTGTCGGCTAGTACAAAAATCTTTTCTGACACGTTTAGCAACCTCCGAGATCGCGTTGACCCCTGTTTTTGAACGCAGTGAACCGCATTCAGATTGTCCATCCTGAAGGCCACTGATTTGCCCCGCAAAGAAAAGCCGTGAGCCTGAAGGAAATACAAGGGGACTAGTAACTCTTTGACATTTATGTGGGAGGATTCTGAATGGGACCAAAGCCCTTGTCCCTGATGCCCTTGGTTTGACTGAAAGCCCCAACCTATCGTGCCCGACGCATCCGTGTCCACCCATACCGTCGGCGGAGGAGAGGTCCATGACATGACTGAGTGCAATGTTTCCCTCTTCGCCCAGACCGCTAGTAAGGTGTGTATTAATTTTGGGATGGGCCATAATGTTTCCGCCGGCAATAGTGGAAATTTTTTGTTGCCCTCCAAAATTAAACGTTTGACTTTCAACCGGCCCAACTTTACAGTTAGTTGAATCCAGTTGAGAGAGCCGACCAGAGATTCCCAGACTCTCCGTGTCGTAGTCAGACTGTGAAGAAACAGAAACAGTTTCTTGCAAAACCTGTTTCGATTGTCCACACTCTGACTCAGAGTGAGAGCAGCTGTGTCCCAGACCAGCCCTATCCACTGGACCACTCGTGAGGGAACAAGGTTTGACTTTACCAGGTTTACCTTGAATCCTAGAGATTTTACATGATTTAATGTTATGTTGACATGATTGATGCATAACTGTTCCGTCTCCGCCACCACCAGCCAGTCGTCTAGATATCACAAAATCCTGATCCCTTGTTGCAACAAGGGCATCAGGGCTTGCCGGACTAATTTCGTGAATATGCGAGGTGCTAGGTTTAAACCGAACGGCATCCTCTGAAAGACATAAGTCTGATGCATGATTCTTAAGGCCAGAAAACGTTGAAACCGTTTGTTTACCGGGACGTGCCAATACGCGTCCGTCAGATCTAAAGAACACATCCACCCTTCCGGCGGAAGTGTTAGCCTGATTTGATTCACTGTCAGCATCCTGAAGGACACGTTGTGAATGTGGAGGTTCAGATAAGACAGGTCTACGATCGGCCTCATCTGAACACTGCCCCTTTTGGGTACCAGAAAAAGTTTGGATGTAAAAATTGGGTAATTTTGAGGAACCGGGATGATAACATTCTTGGCCACCATCTCTTGGATCAGTGACTCCACCTCTAATGAAACAAAATTTGCCTTTGTCGGCTGACGTAAGCGAGGTCGCCGGAGCCACTGCCAGGTAATGCCTTTGCGTGCCACCATCCTCGCCCATGTGTTGAAAGGCCATGCGCGATGATTCGCCCGGAACGACCCAGTTAGCAGACAAGGGTTCGCCGGCTGGACTACCCTCTGATCCACCCGCCGGAAGATTGGCCCTGGGAGTGAGGGAGACCCTAGTTTTTTGGTGGTGGTGGTGGTGGTGTAAGTTTAGACGACTGGCCGGGTTTGGCTGGAGACAGGCCCTGGCCCGGCCTTTGATACCTCTGTCCTTTATGATTACCTGAAGACTTTCCTTGTTTGTATCTGTACTGACCTTGGGTGGAAGAGGATTTAGGCAAATGAAAGGATTTTGCCCCACCAGACTGAGCTTTAGCGACTGGTTTGGGCTTGGTAAAAGTGAAAGCAGGTTTCTTAGACGGGGCGGGACTGTGCTTCAAGGCCTGAGCCATGTTAAACACCGTTCTCCACACCTCCGGGGACATTAAAGAGGCAGTTAGAACTGGGGACATTATTACTTGATTTGCAATCCTATCCGGGAGCTTTCGGACTAGAGACATCCTTAGATCTTGTCTTGCCCGCACCGCCTCTAACAAGGCCGTGCGTATATCTCCCAGTGACTGTATAGAAGTCTGGAGAAGCAAGCGTCTAGACAGTTCGATCGCCTTTCGGACTTCTGTGTCCGCGATAGCCTGAGCAGATCTTAGCATTGACTTTGCTACCTGTTGCGTAACTATATACTGAGTAAATAGTCTATACGCCTTTCCCCGTAGCCTAAACTCCCGGTCTAGGTGAGCAGTGGAAGGTGTAGAAAAGGGATCTTTAAGCTCGCATAGATTAATTTTAGGGGCAGCTAAAAAAGCAAATAGAGCAGAGGGAACTCCGCCGGCAGAGTATACCGGGAGAGAGAACCAAGAATGGCTTTCTTGTGGAATTTGGTGTGAAGCTTTAGAAGTGAATGTACAGTAGTTGCAAAGTTTTGCGCCTCGACTTCCCAGTCCACCCAAGGTCCCGGACCCAACTGCTCCACCTTCAAAACTGGATTCGCGGCTGAGTCTGTGAATGTCTTTAAACCTAACTCAGGTGTTAGAGCCGACAGTGCTTTGATATCATTGAACCCGTCATGTTTTGTCCAGTCCGAAAATAGTTTTGAAGCTGACGCAGGGGGTAGGGCAGGTGTAGAAGAATATACAAAATAATCATGATGATAATAGTTGGGGATGGCCTTAATACTAACATCAAGTACATTTCCCAGCATATCTAGAGCCCTTAACTTCCTAGATTTATTCCCTTGGATTACCCACTCTCGTGGTACCGGAAGCTCCCCTGACATAGTGGACTGTGCTACCTCTGGCTTTGTTGGTACCAATGATACCCAAGAATCGTCTGGCCCGTATAAGAGAGGCATAGCCCCTTTTCTGATCGGGGCTTTGTCTAACGGGGGAGGATTTACGTCTGCTACTACTCGCACATTGGAAGTAGTTAGTGCCGCCGAAGTTGGCCTAGTAACAATAGTAGGTGATACAAGGGGAGTGAGCGGAATTTGTGTCAAAGCAATGGAAGTAGCCAGAGGTCGGACAGTCGATGTAGGCGTGGAAGCTCCCAGACCAACTATAGGAGGCTCCGGTTGCTGGCCAAAAAACTTAGTTAAAGCACTCGCTAGTAACCCATTAATCTCATCCGCCGTGACAAATTGAGCAGAGGAAGAACTATTAGGTGAAGCATCCCTATTCTGAGAGTTATCTACGACTGAACTAGACTCGTGAATTCCCACCTCAGCAATAATAGAACCCTCATCCCCTGCCTCCGGTCCCTCCTGAGAGGATTCCGCTGAGGCTGGGACCCCCTCATGTTGCCATGTTAAGTCAGGGATGGAAGACCGGGTCTCCGCGTCCCGGTGGACTTCAGCCACTACCTGTGTTGCCTGAGACGGAAGTGAGCTGTCCCTCCATGGCTGGGAGAATCTCCAAACTCCCCGGTCTTGGCCAGAACTCACTTGTGAGCCAGGCCCCACCCCAATGACTGAGCCCTCACTCGAGCCCTCTAGCGGGTTATCACTGCCGGGAGAACCCTCTAAATCTAAAGTGAGAATATTGGAACTGGGAATAATATTTGGGGACAACTTGTCTGCCGGTATATCCCCCACCACAGTCTCTGACTCCACTTCCGACCTGTCAGATTGGACATGAGACATGTTGGGAGTAGAGGCAGAAAGCGAGGTTCGAGGCTCCGGCGAACGCCGGGAGGACTTTCGTGCATGAGACTCTTTCTTAGAAGACTTGTGACTCCGCCTCGACTTCGATGTATCACTAGAACTGTCCTTGGTCTTGTCTGTCCTACTCTTCTTCCGCGAAGGTGAAGTCGAGTGACTATGTGTCTACTTTCTGAGAGGAGACCGTGACCTGGACCTAGATCTTGACTCCGAAGCTGTCGCCGGGGGAGACGGCTCTCGCGGTCTCTTAGATGTGCCGGGAGAGGGAAGAAGCCCTTTACCCAGCCCAGTCTCTGCCGACTTATTGACTTTACTTCGGGAAGGAGGACGTTTAATTGGGGGGTGCTGAACCAACAAACGGTCCCATAGAATTACATTATCACACTGCAGTGCTTTATGAGCCACTGTAGTAGCATAATTAGTAAGAAGTTGTCTGACCTCGCGTAATGCAATTGCCGCGGCCAGATTGTCGTGCTGTAATACTTTAATACTGAGCTGACTACAAAAGGTACAATTCTTCGTTACCCACAAACCCCTTGATCGGTCCAAGCATTTGACACAACGAATGCACAGAGTATGTGCAAAAATAGGGATCCCGGAACATGAGGGCATTGAGCAATGAGCAAAAACAGGGGCTAGAGCAGCCATGGCAGAGACTGGGTAAAAGCTAACTCCCCCCGGGCCTCACCTGGTCCTCTGTGGACCCGCCGGAACTCCGCCCTGGAAAAAAGAAAATTTCCAGGAATTAATGCTCATAAGGTTACCCCAAAATGTTCTAACACAAGTGTTAATGAACCGCCGGGCAACGAGACGTAATACACCACTATTACCTCTCGTTACCCTGTAGGTTCATATGTAAAGATTTTTTGAATATCTTTACGTGTCCAAAAGATTTAAGAATATCCTCTGACATGCTATAAAGATGAGCAGTTCTTTATAAATGACGCAGTCTTCCCTGTGATAAAAAGTTCACCGGGAACCCATAATAAGACGCCGGCCTCCTTATTATAACGCAGTTAACCAGGTTAAGACCATCTTAATCATTAGATCTGACTCCTCTCGAAGCCTTCAAAGATCGCCGTAAGTTGAATGTCTCGATACCCAATTGTATCCCTCAATTGTTTGGCTAATCCTACCGAATTGCAAATCCGTGATTCCCACCCTCCCGAGGTTCAACTGCCGGGTGAAAATTAATAGAAAAGTTAACCCCAATTGTTCCTATCCCCACTTCTTTGCAAAAGATCGCCGGGGTGGAAAGACTAATCAAACAAAACAACCCAGTTTTTTAACGGCTTTGCAAAACCGGGAAAAACTATAGTCAACAGGTGTCCGCATGAACCCCTAGTTGAATCGGGTAAAGCCATTCCGCCGGGAAACACACAGTAAGCCTGAACACCGGCCCCACTACAGAGACGCAGTTCTGGAGAGCCCTCAAGCCACCACTCGCCGGGGGAAACTAGCCTGTTTTAACCACGCGTGATTAAAACTCGGCAACCAGCCGGATTTTCTCGGTGCAATCGAGAAAACCCGCCGGAAAAGGCAACCCACACCCGCCAGGCGCAATCTGAGAACCAGCCGGATTTTCACTGAGCAATCGAAAAAACCCGCCGGAAACGGTAACTCCACACCAACCAGATGCCATCGGAGGTACACAAATAGTGCCTGGAATAAGCCAATACACAACTTATCCAGAACACACATGGCACAGTAGTACATATTTATACAATAAATCAATAACTCTTGCACATGTAAAAAAGCTACGAGAGGCTGGCTAGGCCTAAGCAGACGGAGTATCGCTTAAACAAGTCGTAATAAAAACAAAAAGCACTGAATTATATCACAACAGGAACAGCCGCCAACACACCTCGAAGAAATAAACCCGGGAGAGGGAAGCACTGACACGGGACCTAGAAAAAACTTCACTAAGTGAAGAAAAATACGCTAGGAACGTCAGAAAACAAACAAATAAGGCAACTTCATCAGAAAGATAAAAAGAAGCCTAATAACGCGTAGTTAAAGCCAACTAAATAACTAGGCTAGCTAGCCGCGAAAACGTTTCACGCGTCCACCACGGGACCACGAGGGTACGCCCGAAATAGGCGTCCCAAACACACGCCCCAAATACACTGAACTGCGGGCAGCCCGCCCATGACACTCCTGCTACGCATATCCTAACCTTACTCGATACATCCCAGAGTAAACAAATGAGAAAAAACTCACTAGGGACGCAGCAAATGCGGAACGAGCGGAGCGTGGGGAGACACGTCAGGGCAGGTTGAGCGCAGAGCAGAGAAGGAAGAATGACGCCTGAAGTCAGCGTCTGGTCAAAGATCCACACAAGTACATCCACGAAGTTATGGAAAGCTTATGATTAGTTATTCTTATTTTCTTTTTATTTGTTATTTTTTACGAAGTTTTTTCGTAGTGAGTACCCAATTTCATAATGACGAACCATGAGTGAGGTTGCGTGCGCTCATGATGAAGGCTCCTCAATTTTTTATGCTCTGCGCGGTAGATTCAAACTACGGTAAATGAGTGTTTGAAGAGGATGCCGTATGTAATAGGCATAATCGTCAATGATGGAGGGGCCACTAATAAATATATATACTGTACAGTATATATCTATCTATCTCTATTTATTGCCGGAGGCCTTACTCCTCTTTACAAGGGTGGCCATACAAAAAACACCCCCAAGCAGACCTAACCCATGTGAGAAGGACAACCCGTGCCAGTTTACTGAAGGACTTACAGGATTGACCACTCAACTTAGGGTCCGTCTGACTCAGAGGCCTTCTATGTATATTTTTAGCACTATTTATCTACAGTGGTGCGTGGCTAGTCCATTCACTAACCTGCTTCACCCTCAGGTGAGCAGTACGGATTTGTATAAGGCTTACTCCCCTAGACAGGTTGCCGACCAAGGCTGACGAGTCGCATCCACCCGGATTTGTATAAGGTTGTCTCCCCTAGATGGATTGCCGACCAAGGCTAACGAGTCCCATCCACCACAGTACAGTAGGGTCTCACATAAAACGAGTTTATGGTCGATAAACGAGGGCGTTTTATGCGATTTCGTTTTATGTGAACACAGCATTTTGGTGCCCCAATACCGTCAATGTTCACTGGAAGCGTAAATTTCCGTCAGGAGCGTACGATATTTCGTACGTTTTGTACGATATTTCAGCGTTCTATATGAAAGCGTACGATATTTCGTACGTTTTGTACGATATTTCGGCGCTCTATATGAAAACTCCTCGGATTTGCCCCACTTTGGCGGCGGACTCGTTTTATATGATCACATTCGTTCTGATCGAAAATTAAATATTAATATTTTAGGTCGGTCGTTTTAATCGAGACTCGTTTTATGCGAACACGTTTTATGCGGGACCCTACTGTATATATACAGTACAGTATACTGTATATACAGTATATATATATATATATATATATATATATATATATATATATATATATATATACAGTATTATAGGTTTGATTCCCGAAGGGAAGTAGAGAAAACCTAATATTTAGTAGGGCCCCGTAATCATTGACGACTTCGCCTAATAATAGTAATAGTCTCCATTCAACATCCTGCGCCAGCATTTTGAATAGCCCGCGCGGAAGTATCATGGAGGACTCGTCATAAGTGCACGCTTATTTCCCTTATGGGATCGTCATTTTGATCGGGTACCCTACAGAAAAAAACTGTAAAATATAAAAAAGAAAAATTAATTTAATATCTGTTATCATATGACTTGCCATATACGTGGATTTCTCATATTTTGCTTCCCTGACACCAGGCCCCCTAGTGGCCATCTTCGTCCTTCACTGATATACCAAGAATAAACTATGGAAATCAATGAATGGGAAGTGGGATGGTTGGGAGGGCCCGAGTCGTCAATGATTACGGGGCCCTACTAAATATTAGGTTTTCTCTACTTCCCTTTGGGAATCAAACCTATAATTTAATAGGGCCCCTCCATCATTGACGACTTCGCCTGAATATCAAGACTGGAGGTGGGACATTCGTAAAATATCGTAACCTTAGGGAAGAAGAATCCGGATAAAATTTTCTTAAGTTTTATTGTATGCAGTACAACGTATAAAAAGGTATAAAGAGTTGCAGGCAGTGCGTGGCATTAAGAAACTGCTTGCTCATGGTCAGATCGTTGCAATCGATCGTATGCATGAAAATAAATTGGACACGCATGTGTCCCCTACAACTATAACTCTGCAGTAGTTATTCGTTCCCTCCTTAAACTATTTGTACAGAAATATATTTGTACACTTTGGTAAAAAACAAGCATACTGTAGTTGCAACTATGCGATATATCTTCTTAGAACTAAAACAATAAACTAATACTGGACTGTAGAACCCGTCCTATCACAGCTCGTGATGCATCACAATCTCCAAGGGTATAGAGGGGATATGAACTCATCCGCACCCCCCCCCCCTTTTTAAAACAAAACAGCTTATAAGAGAACATTACCTACTGTACCCATTGCCGTAAAGCTACACAGGTACGCTTTGGTTTATCTAGAGCAACCGACAGGTAGCGTGTAAGGAACGTATGATTGGAAGCCCAAAGTTGAGTCTTAGCAATATCCTCAATTGAAAAATTTTGCATAAATCTGAGGGATACTGCCCATTTCCTGATATCGTGAGCCCTGCCTATCACGCCGGGATTGCTTTCCCTGATCACGTCGACAAGCAAGGAAGCTAACTTTCGTTTTGTAACACGCTTACCTGTCCGGTTTACCCATAAAGCACCAGGTTGGCGAGGTTGTGCAGCCCTCATAAACTTTGTGAGTGCTTGCACAGGGCATAAAAGGTGATGAGTTAGGCCTCTCTTCAAGGCCGGGACGGAAAATTCAGAAAAAACATTATCCGAATGTTCGTTCTTAGCAATAAAAGTGGGAGACGGCGCGATTTGAACATGGTCGTGCAGTCTCCCAAACCTGAGACAGTTTGGTTCGTTGCTCATCGCCGCCAGCTCAGACACCCGGTTTCCGGTGGCAAGTGCCATGAGGAAAACAGCCTTTTTCAAAAGTGAGTCAAAATCCGGCGCATTATTATACTTGCGCGATTGAAGCAATTCTAAGGCTTTATCAAGTGACCAGGTATGACCAGGTATGAGCTGACGGGGAGGTGGACGAAGCTTGAAACATGCCCTCATAAAACCTTTCTCCTCCGCCTGCAGTACGGACAGGCCAGTGAGATCAAGGAAGGGGGTTCTAATGGCAGACAAATGATTTTTTAATGTTACGACTGAAAAATGTTTCTGTTCGAATAGGTAGTCTAAGTATTTGAAAATTAAAGCTCCCGACATTAACTTCTTAGTGACGCGCATTTGGCCTTGTAAATATCCATAAGGCAAAACTGAGCGAGGTCCAAAGGCTGCCAATCGTTTCCAAGTGGAAAGCGGAGACCGGGAGGGACACCGGGGTCCTGCACCACTGTTGCAATTGGTGGTACCAAACCTGGGCCGGCCAAAGAGGCGCGATCAGTGCGACCCGGCCCCGGTAATCCCTCAGCTTGTTTCTTACAGTTTCTTACAGTAGATCCTCTGGAAAAAGGCAAACTAGGCCTGTGTATCCAGCTCAGTACCAGTACTTGCACTGCTGTGGTCGTTCACGGTGTTGGCGGCGGCGGTAGCAGACGCAACATTTTTACTATTCTGTATTTTTGTTTTATAATCAAACTTCAAATCTTGTCTTCCCCATGCTTTATCAAGATTACTTTCAAACTCCCTTATTGATTCGGAATCGACTATATACTGGGGCAGTGCGTTCCACTTATTTACCACTCTATCACAAAATGAGTTCTTTGCCTTCTCAAGCCTATTTCTTTCTTTCTTTGTAAATTTTCTTAGAGTGTCCTCTCGTTCTTGTTCCCTCCCGCATCAAGAAGATACCTTCACACACATCCTCATCGTACTTTCCTGACACTATCTTAAAAGTCTCTATCATATCCCCTCTCTTTCTCCTATATGCCAGTATCGGAAGCCCCAGTGACAACCTCTGCTCATAGCCCGCGTTCTTCAACGTTGGTACCAGCTTGCTAGCTCTCCTCTGCACTTTCTCCACTGCTTCTATATCCTTTACCATATATGGAGCCCACACCTGGTTCGCATATTCCACGTGCGGCCTAACCAGCGCTGTATAGAGATTCCTGAAGATTTCTTCGTCAAGTGACACAAATGTCCTCCTTATCAGCCCTACAATTCTATTGGCTTTGTTTATCTTTTCCGCTAAATGTTCTGAGAAATTTAACTTATTGTCTATCACTACTCCTATATCCTTTTCTGCATTCACTTCCTCCATCGCTTCATACATACTGTATCCTACCTTGTCTATCTTGCTTGTCCCAATCCGCATGTACTTGCATTTTTTTGGATGAAAAGGCATTAACCAATGCTCAGACCATCCCTTCATGCCCTCCACATCTCCTTGAAGCAAACCCACATCTTCCTTACTCCTCACTCTTCTATACAGCTTAGTGTCATCCGCATACAGGTATACCTCACTTCCATTAGTTATAACTTCAGGTAAGTCGTTGATAAATATAACGAACAGCAGTGGTCCCAACACAGATCCCTGAGGTACCCCACTTGTGATTTCCCTCCACCCCGAGCCTATTCCATTCACCAGTACCCTCTGTCTCCGATCTTTCAGGAAGGCTTCTATCCATTTCACACAATTCTCCCCTATATTATAGCTTCTAACTTTCTCTATTAACTTTTTATGTGGGACCTTATCGAAGGCCTTCATAAAATCGCAATATACCACGTCTATTACATCACCATCTTCTAGAATTTGCATCCAATCATCTACCACCTTAATTAGCTGTAGTACCGTCGACTTCCCCGGCAAGAATCCGAACTGTCTCCCACTGAAAAGTTGGTTTGACTTCATATGCTCCATTATTCCTTCTCTAATTACGGTTTCCATTAGCTTACACACAACACTTGTCAAACTGACTGGTCTATAATTCCCTGGGTCATTTCTCTTTCCCTTCTTAAATATAGCTGTTATGGTCGCCTCTCTCCAGTCCATCGGGATTTGTCCTGTATTAAACGATACCTCAAATAACATTTTCAATGGCTCTACTAACATCTCACCTCCTTCCTTTATGATTCTTGGGTGTATCCCATCCGGTCCCGGTGACTTACTTCTGTTCATTTTTTCTATAGCCCTTCTTATTCTAGCATGGGAAAACTCTATTAGTTCTAGTGCCAGTGCCTGTTTGATGGGAATAGTAGGCACTGCATCATCCGACTCCACTGTTAGTACCCCCCCAAAGTATTTCCCCAGCACCTCTGCTTTCTCCTTATCAGTCTCCGCTCTACTCCCATCATCCAACCCCCCTACCAGCTCTGGGATCCCTACTCTTGTGAATGACTTTGCACATTAACAGTCTGGTGGAGGAAACAGATAGATTGAGGTCCACCTGTTCCAATCCACCAGCAATGCATCGGGTCCCCCCGCCGGGGTTACCTCGTGACGAGTGAGAAAGAGTGGGAGTCTGTAGTTCTCTGTGGATGCAAACAAGTCTACTTGTGGATGGGCCGGCGTTGCAATCATCTTGTTGAAGATAGCCTGTTTGATTGTCCATTCTACTAGAGTGCTCCGCCGGCGAGAGAGAGCGTCTGCCCAGACGTTCGCCACGCCGGGGAGGTAAGTGGCATGCAGGGAAATCCCTAGGGAGTTGGCTAGGGTAAAAATTTGTTCTGAAACTCTCAGCAACTCTCGTGACCTCACTGAGCCTTGTCTTTGAATACAAAAAAATGCAGTTTGATTGTCCATACGGAACGCTATCGATTTGTTTGTCAATGTCCTTCCGTGAGTTTGGAGGAAGAAGAGGGGGACTAAAAGTTCCTGCTTGTTGATATGAGATTGGCTGTCTGACCAGATGCCCTGACCTTGGTGTCCTAGGCTTGACTGATATCCCCAACCCAGTGTCCCCGAGGCGTCTGTGTCTACCCACACCGTAGGAGGGGGAGAAACCCACGTTACGACAGAGTAGAGGACTTCGCGCTTGGTCCAGAACGAGAGTAAGGTGTGGATTAATGGGGGAATTGGCCATATTTCCTCTCCGGCAAGAGAGGGAATACTTTGTTGCCTTCCAGTTGAGAGAACCGATCAGGGAATCCCACGTCTTCCTGGTCGTATCCAGACTGTGGAGAAACCGGAGGTGTCCCAGGGCGGAGGTGTCCCAGACCAGCCCTAACCACTGCATTGTCCTTGCGGGGACAAGGTGAGACTTTGCCAAGTTCACTTTGAACCCTAGGTTTTGTACATGAATTAACACTTGGTTTACATGGTCTTGACATAGTTCCAAAGAGTTTGCCACTACTAGCCAATCGTCCAGATACCAAAACACCTGTATGCCTCGAACTAACAGGGGTAAAAGAGCTTGCCTGACGAGTTTGGTAAATATTCTCGGTGCTAGGTGCAATCCGAACGGCATGCTCTGAAAGACATGTCTCGTGCCGGACCCTCAGAGCGAGGAATTTTTGGAATCGCTTGTTTACTGGGACATGCCAATAGGCATCTTTGAGATCGATCGAGCACATCCATCCTTGCGGCGGAAGTGCGAGCCTGAGTTGCTGAACAGTCAACATCCTGAAGGGTGAATTCTCTATAAAAGTGTTCAGTTGCGAGAGATCTAGAACTGGTCGCATCTGCACACTGTCCCTTTTTGGCACTAAGAAGAGTCTTGACGTGAACACTGGCTGAAAGGCATTGACCGGAATAAGGACCTGTTTGGCAATCATTTCCTGCAGAAGGGCCTCCTCCTCCTGAGAAACTGTGGTCTCTTCCCGCAGCTGACGCAGTCGAGGCCGCCGGAGCCACCACCAGGTGATTCCTTTGCTCACTACCTTCCTGGCCCAGGTATGCTTTGGCCAGGCCGAGCGGAATGAACGGAACGAACCTAGGTGCAACCGGGGTTCGTCCTTCAAGGCAATTCCCCAATCCTGCGCCTTTGAGCTCGGCACTGGGATGTGGGGAGTAAGAGTGGCTAGTTTTTTGGAGGGGGAGGTGGGTTGGCATCGGACGCTTGACTAGCTTTGGCTGATGCTGGGCCCTGATTACCTTTGTAGGGGGCCTTACCTTTATACCCAGATTGTTTACCTTGTTTGGGTTTGTGCGGATTACCTCCCTGCTGAGGAGGTGGTCTGGGGTCTCTTGGTGATTGCTTAGCTTGGGGCTGGTATGGTTTGTTACCGCCCTTTGACTTATGAAAAGGCTTCTTAGCCGGGTCCTTCCTAGCTTGGGAGGTAACCTGCTTCCACCCACTCACCATATTAAAAACCAGACTCCAAGTATCAGAGTTGTTGTTGTTGTTGTTGTTCCCCAGGCTGCCTGGCCGAACAGCCCCAAGGTCCCGAGCATGGCCAAGGCCATAGAGCGCCCCCACAAAACCCTCCCTGCTTACCACTAACAAAACCCAGGTGACCGAAGCCACTCTAAGGCAGGGAGCTGAGGAGGGCGCAGAAACGCCCGGGAAACCAAAGCCCCACCCAAGGCCCTGTGCCCCTCAGCAATTAGAAGGGAAAGTTGAGGGGCAAGGGAAAAATGTGACGCTTTGGCTCCCAATCTGCCAACTTTTAGGTTGGCAGTAGGAAGGTCGATCCACGGAAAAGACGCCGTCACTTGAGATCTAGAAGATATATAAGTAAAAGGACCAGTCAGAGTAAGCTATGGGTATGGCAGAGATCGCTCAGCTCTCACTCTGATAGACCAGCCCATCACCAGTGTATCAGAGTTAAGGAGGGTGGCAGTAAGTACCGGCGAGAGGGTTACCCGGCGACCTATGTTCGCCGGCAACTTTCTCACCAGATGGACTCTCAAATCTTGGCGGGCTCGAACCGCTTCTAATATTGCAATTTTAATGTCCCCTAGTGACTGAATGGAGTTTTGAAGCAAGAGTCTTCGAGACAGCTCAGTAGCCTTTCTAACTTGGGGGTCAGCAATGGCCGAGATAGTACGTGACAGAGAGGTGGCTACTTGGTGAATCACCAAATACTGAGAGAACATCCAGTAAGCCTTATTGCGTAACTTAAAATCCCTCTCTAGGTGAGCAGCCGGGGGGGGGGGAGAAAAGGGTTCATCAAGGGCATGCAAGGACACTTTGGGTGCTGCTAGAAATGTAAGTAATTCTGGTGACACTCCTTCAGCTTTGGCTACCGGCAAGGAAAAATAAGCATGATTTTCTTGGGGAATCTGCTGAGAAGATTTTGAGGTAATGGTAGCAGCAAAAATCTGAGCTTCTAACTCCCAATCTACCCAAGGGCCTACTCCTACCTGACCCATCTGCAGGACCGGGGTATGCGTCTGGTCAATGACCGGAGTTGTAGCCAACTCCGGTGTCAGAGTATTCAAGGCTTTGACATCGTTGATGCCATCAGCCTTAGACCAATCAGCAAATAGTTTAGCAGATGCGGCGGGAGGAATGGCCGGCGCGGCTGAATAAACAAAATAAGTCGGGTTGTACGAACTTGGTACACCCTTAATCAGTACATCCAATACCCTCCCTGTCTCGTCTTTAGCCCTAAATTTACGGTTCTTATTGATCTCAATGGACCACTCGCCGGGAACTGGAAGGTCCCCTGACACTGAAGGCTGAGCTAAAAGGGGGTTCTCTGGTAACACAGGTACCCAAGAGCAATCAGCACCATAGAGGAGGGGCATGGGGCCCTTCTTCAGAGGTGCCTTATCTAAAGGAGGTGGGGGGACATCAGCAACAACCCTTAGGGTGGACATAGCTAGCGTCGCCGGCACTGTAGTGCTTGGGGCCGCGGCTACCACCGGGGTTGGACAAGAAGGACTGAATTCTGGAGGATCTAGGGGTCTGACAACAGAAGTGCCAAGGGGCACAGCTGGGAGATTGACCGGGGGATCCGACGAGGCAGGGATTTGATAGTGTTGCATCACCTTATGCAACAATTCACTTATCTGATCAGAAGTCATATATTTCCTGTGTGAGTCTTTAGACGAGTGGGAACTAGCCTCAGAATTATTACTTGGGAGAGACTGAGGGGCCGGGGAGAACACCTCATCCGCCGGCTCCTCACCCTGCTCCGAAGTCTCTTGTAATTCTCCTTCATTATCCGCCGGGGGCCATGGCAAATCTGGTACTGATGAAGGTAACATTTCTATATTACCGTCCTCAGTTTGTTCAGGAATGACGTTAAGAGAGGGTTCAGATTGACGCCAATAACCCCCTGCCGCTACGGGCTGGGAGTCTTGAGTCACTTGAGAGTTGAAATGGGCCCCCGCCGGATAGCCTCTGTACTGGTCGGCTAGGACTCTACACGGTCCTGTTGACCTAACACTACGAGGGACAAATTCAATTTTGGTATGGCAAAAGTAACATTAGGAGGTACACCCAAAGACTGTTCATGACTAGGTGTGGGATCCACTATTTCCGACTCCCCTGAATCACGTATAGGCGTGTCCGACGGGGGGGTAGGAGGCGGCGGCTGAGGAGTGTCCTCTTCGTCCTCTCTCCGGCGTTTGTGAGACCGGGAAGGCTCAGAGGCGGAATGGCGGGAGTGTTTGCGGGGGGACTTCGACCTTGACCTTGACTTGCGCCGTGGGGAGGGCGAGCGCCTCCTCTTGGAACGGTTAGAGGGGGGAACCTCAGTAACATCGCTCTCACTGCTACTACTCACTACCTCCTTGCTGAGGGCTTTCACTTTGACTTTAGGTCTTACAGATTTAGAGGAACTGGGTTTAACTAGTGGTGACTTAATAATGAGCTTTTCCCATAGAACTTCGTCATTGCAATGAAGTGCCTTATGGGCTGTATCCTTTGCATAAGAATTAAATGTGGCTTTAATCTCGTGTAATGCTGCCAGGCATGATACTAAGGCAGTTTTCAACTCAGAGCAAACAGAGCATCGTTTAGACAACCATAAGCCTCTAGAACGATCTAAACATTTTACGCACTTTATGCAAAGTTTGTGCGCAAAAATGGGCAAAAGGGAGCAGGTAGGAGTAACGCAAAGTTCAAATCTAGGCATGGTGCCTTAATGAGAGGTTCCCCCCACCGCCGGGGTCCGCTGTCCAAGTTCGCCGGAGAAGCAGTCTCTGGGGCCTGGAATTTTTTTTCTTCCCAGGAATCAATGCTCATAAGGATAACCTGCGAGGTATTAAAACATCCTAACCCGAATCCGCCAGAAAATTAGCTATAATGTAACACTACTCTAACCTTCCGCCGGATCCGTCTAGCTGACTTTCAACTGCTTACCTGTGACGAGAGCCACAGGTCCCTTGACCTTTTAGTGTCTGATCATTAATAAAAAATGTTTGCAAAACTAATATTAACACGTCGTGTACACTCGACTCGTGGCGCCGCAGGCGATAAAGTCTCAACGTGTCACTGGGTCAGTCAGGGTGAGTTAACTCGGCGGGCCAAGTAGGTAGCCCTTCTAGGAATGCAATTCCGCCGGGAGAGTGTGGTTCAGCTAAACCACGCCGGGATCTTTTGAAAGTTCCTACCGGTTAGAGACGGATAACTTGGACCCACCGCACGGGGCCGCCGGAACAGATAAAAACTACCGGGAAATGGGGGTGGCACAGCCCCAAAACCCGAAGTCCCACACATACACAGTATAAATAATGACATAGAGGGATGTCTCCCTTACCCCAAAGGACATGCCCGCATGCATGAACTTAAACAAGGGAAAACATAGGCATGACATAATAACAGAAAATTTAGAACCTAAATTACCTGAAGCCTACGCCGGAGACCCCTAACTAGGCTGACCACGAGGTACGAAGAACATCCCAGCAGACGACGCTCCGAAACCCGGCAGCAGCACACCGATGAGGGAGGCCCACCCAAGGGGCCCAAGCAAAACATGAACCCTGGAAGGTGGAGTACCACGTGCAGACACCCTTAAACCAGAGCTTTTGCTGATATCTGAAGATTATGGCATGTACTTTCCTCAATATTGACAGTCTGTATCATGCCTTGTAGAGTGGTCGCCAACTAGCTAAGAAAACAACAGCTAAAGGCATATCACAACAATAACACACGCTGTACCATATTTTAACACACACTTCCTGCGGACATACCAATCTGGCAGCCGTGCTAGCTAATCTAAACCTTGTTACTACAACACAGATGTATACAAATGAGTAAGGACTCACTAGAAGCTCTGCGAACGTCGAATGAAGCGGACACGGCGAGAGCCCTGTTGTTCGTAAGGCCGCGGAAGTAGGAAGGACGAAGATGGCCGCTAGGGGGCCTGGTGTCAGGGAAGCAAAACATGAGAAATCCACGTATATGGCAAGTCATATGATAACAGATATTAAGTTAATTTTTCTTTTTTATATTTTACAAAGTTTTTTTCTGTAGGGTACCCGATCAAAATGACGATCCCATAAGGGAATTAAGCGTGCACTTATGACGAGTACTCCATGATACTTCCGCGCGGGCTATTCAAAATGCTGGCGCAGGATGTTGAATGGAGACTATTACTATTATTAGGCGAAGTCGTCAATGATGGAGGGGCCCTATTAACACCTTACGAGCGGCCTATGCGGTTTATTTATGTGTACCGCCCAGCGGGGTGTTTTTAGCCAAAATAGGGCTGTTTACGTGATCATTTTTATGCCTAAATAAGACCCAGAACGTAAAACAAGTACCTATCCCTGAAAGGGCATAAACAGAGCTTTCGAATGACACCATAACGATCCTTGTATGATGGATAGTTTTCTTGCAATAACCGTGCAACGCGAGTGCAAAAAGCAGGTAATTCGGTACTTTCGGTACATAATTGAGTATGTAGCGAGTGAGAGAGGGAGGAGGGAGCTGAGATTTGTGTCAGTAGGTTCGCCGCGGTGGTCTGGAGCAGTCATACGCTCGCTAGTCTCCTGCCACCACTTGTCTCTCTCTCTCAGCCACATTACGTGCTGAAATTGCCACTCGAGTTATGTCGAGCGCCGCCACATAGTCCAGCTTTATTTAACTCGACTTATGTTGCTCGCCGCTAAATAAGGGTTAAATATACTGTATATATAAATCTTTATTTACTTTTTTTGTTTTTTCATCAAAACCCTTTCAGTATCATTAATAGAGTTTTTTTTCCCCAAGCAAAAGATTGTTGCTTTACTTCGGCAGTATCTCTTGTTGTCAGAATGAATGATAAATGAAGTCAGGATAAATACCAGGTATATGATAAGATCCGTAATTGTGGCTCGCTGGTGTAGTGACTAGCGTCTTGGACTTCCACCCAGAAGGCCCAGGATCGCGCCCACGCTCGGCGCATTAAAGATTTTTCACAAGCACTGAGTCATTACTGTCCCTCATGAGCAGGGGGATGGGGTAGTAGTACAGGACCCCAATGGAAATACGCCTAATCAGCCTTACCAATAGGCTATCCTTAGCTGGCTTAGCATGCGCTAGCTTTAAGAACTATTATTATTATTATTACTGATGCAGTAAAGTGATTCACATTACTAATGAACCACGCACAACCATAGTCATCTTAACACTGGTGCGACTGCTTTGAAGTTATTATGATATTTTGTTAAATTATTATTGGAGGTTTTGCTTGATCCAGCTATTTTTGAGCAATGCATTTTTTGTTTGCCCCCTAGACTAAAGACAAACCCCTTCCCAGACCCCCTTCAAACTTCAAAACGCCCCCCAGACCTCCTTCAACGTAAATATGTAAATTTTTCGGTAGAAAAATTTCCCGACCAAAGGCCGGTTTCTCCTAAATTGCAGACTCGCTAACGCTCACCCAGAAAAAATTTACACTTAAGGGGACCGACCGGTTAATTTAGGCTTAAAAAACTCGAAATCCTGAAAATACCAATAGGTGTTTACTCAACAAGAGTAAACATCCCTTCATAAGCCAGTGAAATGTTATTAGTGAAAACCCATTGGAAATTGTTTTTTTTATGTTTTCCAAACTTTTCCTGTAATTCTAAAAACGTTATACTGTATAGCGAACTTTGAAATTAACATGCTCAGTAACTACTGGTCGTACGAGGAGCATACCTATATAAATGGAAAGAGCGTAAGCTACTCTACAACCTCCCATATGCTTTATCTTCTACTTTGCCGTGTTCCTGCGTAAAATATTGTAAAACTAAAAACACAAAGTAAAAATGTTCACCTAATTACCTTAGACTTTCACATGTTTTTCTCAGAACCTATATTGTCGCACTTTCGGATGTTACTCTAAAATGTTTATTGGACCTATAGGAATGGTGTATATACCATTGGAAAGGTAATTAAAAACACTATAAGTCCTATAAAACCAATTTACTCTAGCCAACTTTGTTTGGTTGCAGCATGTTGTCACAGTCGTAAAATTCTACAAAATAATTTCACCTTAATTCATAATCACCTAAATCCAAAAATACACAAAATATATAAAATGTTCTTTATAGCAACTACAGACACACCTATTGTGAGTTGTTTGATCACATACAGCACTTGTTATAGGGATTTCTGTATGAGTAGAATGGGTCGTAGTAGTGCTATAGTTTGCAACCTTTTTTTACCTAAATTGTAGGAAAAAAGCAAAAAAAAAAAAAAAAAAAAAATTGTTTTTTACCTAATTTTATGGTCGGTCACATACACCTGTGCCAAATTGCATTTACATTGGAAGTAAGGCCTGGAAGTTAGTAAATAACCGGTCGGTCCCCTTAAATAAGGTGAAGTGTTCAGATGGGAGAGAGTGGGAGTGTGGAATGGGTGTGTGTGCTGGAGTGAGTGAAGGAACAGCGAGAGAAGGTGCGTGTTTGTTTGTAAGTAGCAAATGGAAGGAATGTGTAAGAGAGTATGGGTCTGTGGGTTCAAGGATTGTGTGGGTGAGAATGAAAGGAATACAAACGTGGGTGATTGTGTGTGTGTATGCCCCGACAGAGGATAAACTTGAAAGCAAGAAAGAGGAGTTCTGGATGAATGTGGAGGCGTGCCTGGAGAAGTTTGACAAGAACGAAAGAATATTTCTGATTGGGGATATTAATGGTAAGGTGGGTGATAGGAAAGTTGAGGGAGTGGTGGGAGGGTGGGGAGTACCATCAGAGGTGAATGGAAATGGTAGTGCACTTGTGGATGTATGTGTGGGGAGGATGCTGTGGATAGCTAACACCTTCTTCCGACACAGAATGATCCACAGGTACACGTGGAAACAGGTGTGGAAGATGGAGGATGAGACAGTGGTGGAACGAAAGTCATTGATTGATTATGTATGTGTGGATGAACGAATGAAGAAATCTGTGCTGGATGCTAGGGTGTATAGGGGTATTGGAGGGGGTCTGTCTGATCATTATGTAGTGGTAGCTAAGGTTAGGATACAAAAGAAGTGGGTGAGGAGAGCTGGAGGGAGGCGAGAGGAGGGTGGAATGGTGAGGAGGGTGGAGAGGTTGCAGGAGGAGGAAGTCAGGGAGGAGTACAGGAGAGCAGTGGAAAGACGACTAGGTGGGTTCGACCTGGAAGTTATGGAGGAAGTGGAGGAGATGAGCAAGGTGTTTAAGGATGAGATCTGTGCAGCATGTGAGGAGGTGTGTGGAGTGAGGAGAAGAGGGAGGGGAGTGAAAGGTACAGCATGGTGGACAGAAGAGGTAAGAATAGCTGTGGAAGAAAAGAAGAAAGCATATAGAGAGTGGTTGGGTAGTAGAGGGAATGAAGATTTCGAGAGACAGAAACGAGCGAGGTACGTGGAGAGTAAGAGGGTGGTGAAGGAAAGTAAGAGAAGAATAGATGAGGCATTTGGAAGGAATCTGAGTGTAAAATGGAGGGAGAGTAAGAAACTGTTTTGGAAAGAAGTCAAGAAAGTTAGGGAAGGTAGCAAGGGAAACAGTAAGGGTGTGAAAGATAAGAATGGGAGAATGCTAGCCGAGAAGCATGAGAGAGTCGAAAGATGGAGAGAGTACTTCAATGAGTTGCTAAATGTAAGGAATGAAGAGCCAGCAAACATAGCTGGATATGGTATGGGAGGGAGAAGAAGAGAAGTAGTGGAGGAGGAGGAGGTGGGGATCAGGAGGTCAGAAGTGTGGGAAGTCATGAAAAGAGTGAAGTTGGGGAAAGCACCAGGAACAGATGGAGTGTGTGGGGAAATGTTGAGGTATGGTGGTGAGATAGTGATCGAATGAGTATGGAAAATGTGCAAACTAGCATGGGAGAAGGGGAGTGCACCCGATGACTGGAAGACTGGCATAATAGTCCCCCTATATAAGGGCAAAGGGGAAAGAGGAGTGTGTGGTAACCACCGAGGAATATGTCTTCTAAGCGTAGTAGGGTAGTGATTCAGAGAGTGAGAGTGAGAACGGAGAAATGGATAGGCGACGAGCAGGGAGGTTTTAGGAAGGGAAGAGGATGTGTAGATCAGATTTTTACCCTGAATTGTGTTGTGGAGAAATATCTGGAGAAGAAACAAAAGGTGTATGTTGCCTTTATGGACTTGGAGAAGGCCTATGACAGAGTGGATAGAGAAGGTTTGTGGAAAGTACTTAGAATATACGGAGTAGATGGCAAGTTGCTGAAAGCAGTGAAGAGCATGTATGAGGGTGCAAAGGCGGCAGTACGTGTGGAGAGTGAGCAGAGCGAGTTCTTTGACCTGAATGTTGGTTTGAAACAGGGGTGTGTGATGTCCCCGTGGTTGTTTACTGTATATATCAGCGGTTCCCAAACTGCGGGTCATGACCCCCAAATGGGTCATGAGCCTTTTTCTGGGGGTCATGGAGGGTCCAAGATTTTGAGGAAATAATACATGATTAAATAAATCCTTGTTAACCCTCCTGGCCCGGGCTGGTCCTCCAAAGGACAGTGTGGGCTACACGGGCGATCTGGCCGAAAAACGTCTAGGCCTAGGCTACCGTATTTTTTGTTTAGTTTAACTGCTAGAAATTTTGCACGCATCTATAAACGTAGTGCGGTTTCCAATCTGTAGACTGGCATTGAGTAGAGCTCTCTAAGTCAACTGGTTCAGTTGTGATGACGATTTCCGTGGAGCGAATTTTGCAGCGATGTTGACAATATCGGAGCTTTTCAGACACTAATTTCGTCTGACGTCACAACAATAACATTGATCCGACGTCTCCTTATTGTTTTCGGAGGTGCGGTGACGCAACGATCGGCTTTGTTTACATGCGTCGGACGCACGGCGTTCAGACCAAGCTGAATAGGCTTGAAAGCTTACTGCCTATTAACAGGACACCTGGGCTCCTGCCCTTCTTTCGTGGTGTCCTTTCTCACTGACACCCGGGCAGGAAGGGTTAATAAACATTAATAAACATTTGTATTTCTTGTTATTGCTCTCTCTGCTGTGATTAAACTTTAAAATGTATCTGCACCATTGGAAATTAGTATTTTTTCGGAAGGCTTATAAAGGTGGGGGTCATGGTAGGTTTGGTACTACGGTACTGAAAGGGGTCACGTACTGGAAAAGTTTGGGAACCGCTGGTATATATGGATAGAGTCATGAAAGAAATGCTATCAAGAGCAGTGGATGTTGGTGTATCGCTGAAAAGGGAGGGAATTAAGTGGAAGCTACCTATACTGCTGTTTGCGGATGATACAGTTCTGATGAGTGATAATGAATGGGAGTTGCAGGGTCTGGTAAATGAGTTTGGAACATTGTGCGAAAAACGGAATTTGAAGGTAAATGCGGGGAAGAGCAAGGTTATGGTCTTCGAAAGGGGTGAAGTCACAGAGTGTGAGGTGAAGCTGAACGGTTAGGCTATGGAGATCGTCAACTCTTTTAAGTATCTGGGCAGTGTGTTGAGTAAAGATGGGACTATGGATGAAGAAGTGCGGGAGAGGGTACAACAGGGGAAGAGGGTTGTAGAAACGCTGAAAGCAGTAACAAGAAATAGAGTGGTCAGTATGGAAGTGAAGAAGTCCTTGCATGACAGTGTGGTAAATCCGACACTGACTTACGGAAGCGAAGCATGGACGTTGGTTGAGAGACTTAGACCAAGAGTGAGAGCAGTGGAAATGAATTACTTAAGAAGTGCGTGCGGAGTTACATGGAGGGATAGACAGACTAATGAGGAAGTAAGAAGGAGGTGTGGTGTGGAGGTAGATGTGCTGGAAAGTGTGAAAAGGAACAACTTAAGATGGTTCAGCCATATGGAACGTATGGTAAGCGAGAGAATGACTAAGAGGATGTACGAGAGCGAGGTGGAGGGACAGAGAGGGAGAGGTAGACTGAAAGAGAGGTGGAAGGATGGAGTGAGGAAGTATATGAACGAAGGCGGTGCTGGTTGGGGGGAGGGGCGTCGACTGACTGGGGACAGAGGTGCATTGGGGGCGGTTCGTTCGTGGCCACCCCTTCGGGGATTACGGCGTCAGGCAATATATAGATAGATAGAAGTGTCTTAAAATCACTAACCTAATGAGGTGAAGTCTTAAATTCTCTAAACCAAATTAAGTAAAACAGGGTGGTTCCCAAAAAGACTTTGTACCAGATAGGGTTAACCATCACACCCTAACAGCAACTATGGCAGAGATGACCGGCTCTGATACAACTGTTACCAAATCAAGTAGATTACCGTATAATTTGTCATGCAACATATAGTACTGTACTCTTATACTTTGCCCATAAATATTTGTCTCCATCTCTTGACTTGATATATTACAAACTTCTTTTATGCTACACTATGCTTTACCTTTGTAAATTTGTTGTTGTTGTTGTTGTTGTTGTTCCCTAAGCTGCCTGGCCGAACAGCCCCGAGTCCCTGAGGAAGGCCATGGCCACGATTGGGCTTTCCCACAGAGCTCTCATTGAGTGTAGATTATAGGTTTGACTCCTGTAAGGAGATAAAGAAAACCTAATATTTAGTAGTGGCCCCGTAATCATTGACGAACATGCCTATTACATAAGGCATCCTCTTCAAACACTAATCCGCCGTAGTTTGAATCTACCGCGCAGAGCATTTAAAAACTGAGGAGCCTTCATCATGAGCGCACGCGACCTCACTCATGGCTTCAGTCATTATGAATTGGGTTCTCACTACGAAAAAACTTCGTAAAAAATAAAAATAAAAAGAAAATAAGAATAACTATCTAATAAGCTTTCCATCATATCGTGGATGTACTTGTGTGGATCTTTGACCAGACGCTACTGCAGGCGTCATTCTTCCTTCACTGACATATCAAGTAAACCAAAATCCTGAATACATCAACGAATGGGAAGGGGATGGTCGGGAGGGCCCCAGTCGTCAAAGATTATGGGGGGACTACTAAATATTAGGTTTTCTTTATCTCCTTACAGGAGTCAAACCTATAATTTATTAGTGGCCCCTCCATCATTGACGAACATGCCTGATTTCTAAGACTGGAGGGGGACATTCGTAATCATATCATAACTCTAGAAAAGCAGATAATCAAACAACCACATAGTATTTGTGGTAAACTATCAATGGAAGTTAAATATTACTAAGCTATAATGAATCAAATCAAATCAATCTAAATGAATACTCTATATCTAAATTGAATTCAATCTGAAACAAGCTAATTTATATCCAAAGGTCTCACATAATAAATGTATATAATTATAGGGTAAGGTTATAAGGGTTAATATTAGCCAGGAATTAACTCACCAATAGTTCCACGTGGCAATGAGGCAAGGGAGAACGTTTTACCCAATATGGCGGTGGACAATGGGGAACGAGACTTCGGTCCCAAGACACGAGTCAAGTTAAAGAAAGAATAAATGATTACATGGGAATGGATATGAATAATATGCTTATCTATCAGTCAGTCATGATGTCGATGAGAGCGTCGTGATGGTGTAGTTGTGTGTATTGCTGTATGTGTATTGTGATTAGAGGCACAAAAGCACGATCAACTGAGGGCGGAAAATTAGATGTTAACTGGTTGGTGTTCGTGAAGGCTCTGGCGTACCTCAAAAGCACACCTTGCTGCCTTGGCAAACCGCCAGGAGCCCAAATTATCGTACCGCATTTAGGTTGCTCTATACGATAAATTATATTAATATATACGATAAATTCATATATACTACATAAGACCATGGCAATATTGCTTAATAGCATATTAGGCCTTTTATAACTTAACTTATTTACAATCTTATAATATACGATCTACTCGTCCTACGTCGTGCTGTAGGAGAGATCGTGACGTCACAGAGACATACAAGATCACAAAAGAGTCATATTCTATCGTATTTATACGATACACTCCCCCCACAAAAAAGACCTGAACCCCACCTTAAACCTAAAGTTGCCCAGAGGCTATCTTCTGACGCCACAAGTCGACGGCGCCAGCAGCAGCGCGTCTGGGACGCGTTCCGGTCCGAGAATGATCACCATCAGTATGAGGTGAGTCGTTCCTTTGAGAATCCTCGGACCCAGCAATAACAGGTGGAGCCTCAGATTGCAATGCGGAATCGAGCTCCAAAGCGTACAAACGTGCGATAGGACGAACAGTAGTTCCAGTGGCTGTTTTAATAGCGCCACCCGCTCTACAGAGTCTGCCCCCTTGTATACCTCCAATACGCGGCCTAATTTCCAGTATAAACGAGGACTATCTTCTTTAATTAAAACAACTTCACCAACTGTAGGTGCCGTTGGTCTACCAGAGGGAGTAACACTCCTTTCCCTCATTGCTAGCAGATATTCACTAATCCACCGTTTCCTAAAATCCTCGATTATCCTGGATATATACTGGTATCTCTTAGACACCGCTACCTCAGAGTACAACGAGGGATCCTCTAACTCTACTATGGACTGAAAATCAGATGGAAACGCAGTCAATGGTTTTCCATATAGCAAGTGAGCTGGCGTTAATGGTAGTGGTTCTTGCAGGTCGGTGTACACGTATGTAAGCGGGCGATCATTCACGACTGCCTCTATCTCTGTGAGGACTGTCGTCAACTCACTCTTCTTTAATAGAGCACATCCTACAACCGCTCTGAGTCCTGACTTTACTATGCCGACACACCGTTCCCACATGCCACCAAACCAAGGTGCCTTAACTGGAATGAACCTCCATTCGCACTTCTTCTCTCCCAAAAAAGTGATGATAGTAGGATCACTACTCATATCCTTTAGATATTTTGATGCTTGGACATAAGTGGGAGCATTGTCGCTAAGAATGAGTTGAGGGAATGAACGACGGGCACAAAACCGTCTGAACGCCAGCATAAATTCCTCGCTAGACATATTATCACATAGTTCTAGGTGTACCGCTCGAGACGTAAACAATAATATATAAACCTTCTCATGCTCCCTCGTCTTCAATGCCCCTGTGGAATCTAATCCTACCGCTTGGAAAGGTTCTACGTGCTTTACACGGCATTCAGGTAGAGGTGGAGCTGGTCCAGTTGCATATGGTTTACCCTTTAGTCTCTGGCATATTACACACTTTCTCACTACGCGTCGAGCTACTTGTCGAACTCTGGGTATCCACCATGTGAGACGTAAATTTGATATAATATGACATACCCCGTAGTGTTTTACTTCCCTATGTGCACGTATGATCAATAGATCAGTAACGTGATGTCTTGTTGGCATAAGTATAGGTCGGTTTGTGCCGTCTGGTACACCCGACCACTTCAGGCGACCCTCACACCTGATGAGGCCATTGTCTAGGTGCAACCTTAGTTGACGCACTATATTAGGCATTAATGTCTTATTCGAGCCTTTCAAGGATTCTAATTCATTGGAAAAGGTTTCTACTTGAACCCATTTGATCAAAGTTACTTCAGCTACTTTAAATTCACGAGCATCAATGTTGTGACCCCTGTTGCAGAGTTGGCCCGTTACTTTAAGCTTAAGATTGGATACATATCGCAACACCCAAGCTACAACTCTGACTAGTTTATTATAGTCACCGAATCTTGCCCACTTTATGATAGGACCCGGTGGCTCATTTGGTTGGGCTGTAACTGCCACTGTTTCCAGTGGCAGAAGTCCCTCACCAACAGCATGCCATATCGTCCATTCACTTTCATGGAGCAGCCACTTTGGACCATGCCACCACAATTCGGACTTCATTAACTGGCTAGCCGTTATACCCCTAGTTATGAGATCACTAGGGTTTTCCTTTGTATTTACATAATGATAAGCAACGTCTGGCAAAAGGGCTCTAATCTCATCTACCCTATTCCGCACATAAACTGGCAGAGACTTCTTGCTATGTATCCAGTTGAGTGCGACCTGACTATCGCACCATACGTGAACGATTTCAATATTTAATTCGCTCTCGTATGCTGCGCGTACATGTTGCACCAGACGTGCTAATAGCAGCATGGCAGTCAATTCCATTTTAGGGATAGTTACCTTTTTAACCGGGGCTACTTTGGCCCGGGCTGTAACTAAATGTGCCCCAAATGAAGTAACAACATATATGGCTACCCCGTATGCCGTGGCGCTAGCATCGCAAAACGTGTGTAACGTAACGTCACCGAACGCCGCCACTTTACGAGGTATAGGTTTAGTACATAGGATGGCATATTCATTCAACAACAATGTCCCTCGGTCATTCAGGTCCTCGGGCAAACTGTCATCCCATCCTATTTTACGTCTCCAAACTTCCTGCATTAGAATCCTAGCTCTTATGGTAACAGGTAATGCTAGACCCAAAGGATCAAAAATTGCACAACTTTGCTCAACAGACTTCTTTTTGTGTGCGCTCCTGTCTGCTGAGCAAAAGACCTTGTTTGAAAAGTTAGTATGTCATGTTTAGGTTGCCAGATCATCCCCAAATTTCTGGACTTTTCCTGGTTAAGAGATGCCGTACCATCCACCTGTATTAAACTCTGAAGATCTTCACTATTAGTAACCCACTCGCGGAGAAATAGATGTGCATCCGCAAACAATCTGCGTGCTTGCCAGTATGCATACAACAAATCATCTTGACTATCGCTAGTACCCTGCAAATTGTCAATGTATAATCCGCGAGATAGTTTACTTGTGTCCTCATGAGTGTCAGCTAGATGTTTTCTGATTGTGGCATTTAACAAAAACTGCGAGCAAGTGGCCCCAAATAGTACAACCCGAAAACGGTATATTATGATGGGACTTTCAGAGTCGCTAATGTCGCTGAACCAAAGAAAGCGGGTAACATCTCTATCTTCCTCCTTGAGCTTGACCATCAAGAATGCTTTCTCGATGTCACTGGTATAGGCGTACTTCCCCAGACTAAACCGCAATAGATGTTGGGACAGGTCCGACACCATGGACGGACCTGTCAACAGGCAGTCATTCAGACTGGGTTGTTGACCTTGGTGGGCAGAACAGTCATACACCACCCGTATTGGTGTGGTGACGCTGTCTTTCTTTACCCCATGATGGGCCAGATAGTGAACCCTACCCTTCTTACACGGTTCCTCGACATCGACTCTCTCAATAAAACCCCTATCCTCATAACTCCGAAATACATCGTCATACGCCTGGCGCGTGCTCGGTTCGTTAGACAATTTCCGCTGCAATGCGCGCAAGCGACCTAATGCCAAACCATAGTTGGTAGGCAGGCTTATCTCACTGTTCTTCCAAGGTAAACTAACTTTATATTGCTTGTCTGAGGCACAGTAGCACACAGACTCGTCAAACCTTTGTAGCGCAACTTCCGAGTCATAATCAGTCTCCATAGGATTAATGCCTATGTGATCCAATCTCCACAGTCGTTCCAGGTCGAACTCGGCAGCCATCTTAGGGTCACTAGGTTGGGAATCCTCCCTTCCCAACTCCTGTGCCGCGGTTACATTGACTCTATATATCGAGACCGTGTCGACCAGGACCTTTGACTGTGTAGTATGCACCTTTCCGCTCATGCAGTATCCGAATTTAGTGGGGATTAAAATTACACCACACATCTTTTTAAATCCAGGGTATACTACTTCATAATAATGATCCACACCAAGTAGAACATGCACCTCACTCTGATTTCCCATGGGATCTGACAAGTTAACCCCTTTGCTACGTAATGCGTGTTCCACCTTCTTCACACCCACAGATACATATTCTGGTAGGGTGTCTACTACGATACAAGTCATAAAGTACCGGTTTTTACGATAGAAATATGAAATCTCCGCTATCTCGTAGTCTTGTTTATCAGTAACCCCTGTGAAGCCCTGTAATCGAAGAGTCTCAGCCCCTACGATTCGGTGCTTCAGTCCCACTAGTACGGACCTCTTTATAAAGGAACGTTGAGACCCTTGATCTAGAAGTACCCGACAAACTTTGTTACTGTCATTACCTTCCATGGGAATCTGTATTGTGGGCAATATAGTGGTGTCTTGCGTGCTACCTAGTGCCACAGTTGTAGTACCCTCATTTTTGACGTCTTTGACTTTATCTGCTGTAGGACACAACTTATCAAAGTGATGTCCTTTGCAGTGCCGACAGGGCCTTAAGTATGTAGCAGTACATTGTCCCTGCTTACCATGTTCTTTACTTAGACAACCTACACATAGCTTCAATCTTTTCGCCTGTGCTAGTTTTGTCTCATTTGTTGGGTATTTTATGCAGAAACTCCATTTATGTTTGTTGTTACATAGCTTACATAGAATCTGAGCAGGTTTCTTATATGCACCCTCTTTCTTGACTTTAGTCCCCACTGTCATGCTTACTGTTCCCCTCTTCTCAACATTCTCACTCCCTCCCGACTCATACATTCTCCCTTTGTTCAACTGTAGATTATTGATCTCCTTACTGAACTGAGTTTTGAACTCCCCCAGCTCAAATGATCTTACCTTATCAAGTATTGCCATAGGAAGCTTCTGACGCAAGATAATGACTATCATTTCCTGCGTGGTAAGCCCTAGGGTATCTAGCGATCGAGTATGGCACTCCATATTTGCCCTGAAGTTTGTCAACTCATCAACCTTATACTGTGGTTCTGCGAGCCCCAACAAGGCAACAACATGGGCCATCTTCAACTGCTCTCTATCCCCGTATGTGGACTCTAATAGGTGTACCGCTTCAAGATAACTACCACCCACTACTGCAAAACCCTCTATTAAATGTAAGGCCTCTCCTTCCATTTGTCCCTTCAGATAGTAAAACTTGCGGACATTATCCAAAGAGGATTCATGAACCGTAGATCGAAATACGTCCCAGAAAGCTAACCACTCGGTTAACTTGCCCCCAAATGTAGGAAGATTGAGCTTTGGGAGGTGTACAGTATGTTTTGGGTCAGCCCTTCTATGGGCCTCATTATCGCCTCCCTTCTTACTTGCGACAGCACGCTGTAATAGGTACTTCGCTCTAAAGACAGGTTCGTCATAGAGGGCGCGATTATCACACTCTGTAACTATCTCTTCCTCCTCTATCATGTCAGCCACAATCACCTCACTCAGAGCCGTAATACGACCGTGGGTAGCCTGGATGTTTTCTAATCTAGCCTCCAATTCCTCTAGTTCAGCAGTAGTGATGAAAGTGTTTAAGTCCACAATTAGCCTATTTATTACTCCCCGAAGTCCCGCCCTTTGATTTTTAGGGGCTTTGATCAGCACCCCACTAGACGGTGTCTCTTCACCGTTTTTATCCATTTTGCTTGCGAGCCTATAGGCTATGTATCTAAATGTTACGTTACAAAAACAACGGCCAAATAATAGTCTAATTAAGAGACGCCAACCGGCGGACTTCTATGTTATGGAGAAAAAATAGTACACTAAATAGCAATACCTACTAATGGATCATATTGAACAAGAAAAAATGTTAGGTCAGGTCATATGTCACAGGAAGTCTGAAACGGAAAAGAACATTACTGGGGAAAGATGATGGGTGGGATGCAGAACTTGGGCAGGTGCAACAATGTGACCCTGCATTCCGGCTCTAACCATCGCTTGGCTAGCCTTGCCAGTTTATCATAGAGTTGTTCCTGCATCCTGTTATATGTCCCCTTGTTCATTGCCTTAAAATCCCTTACTGGTAGCTAATTCCCGGGTCTGGGCACCAATGTGGTAAACTATCAATGGAAGTTAAATATTACTAAGCTATAATGAATCAAATAAATCAATCTAAATGAATACTCTATATCTAAATTGAATTCAATCTGAAACAAGCTAATTTATATCCAAAGGTCTCGCATAATAAATGTATATAATTATAGGGTAAGGTTATAAGGGTTAATATTAGCCAGGAATTAACTCACCAATAGTTCCACGTGGCAATGAGGCAAGGGAGAACGTTTTACCCAATATGGCGGTGGACAATGGGGAACGAGACTTCGGTCCCAAGACACGAGTCAAGTTAAAGAAAGAATAAATGATTACATGGGAATGGATATGAATAATATGCTTATCTATCAGTCAGTCATGATGTCGATGAGAGCGTCGTGATGGTGTAGTTGTGTGTATTGCTGTATGTGTATTGTGATTAGAGGCACAAAAGCACGATCAACTGAGGGCGGAAAATTAGATGTTAACTGGTTGGTGTTCGTGAAGGCTCTGGCGTACCTCAAAAGCACACCTTGCTGCCTTGGCAAACCGCCAGGAGCCCAAATTATCGTACCGCATTTAGGTTGCTCTATACGATAAATTATATTAATATATACGATAAATTCATATATACTACATAAGACCATGGCAATATTGCTTAATAGCATATTAGGCCTTTTATAACTTAACTTATTTACAATCTTATAATATACGATCTACTCGTCCTACGTCGTGCTGTAGGAGAGATCGTGACGTCACAGAGACATACAAGATCACAAAAGAGTCATATTCTATCGTATTTATACGATAGTATTCTTACTCTTGTAAAAAAGAGATATTCGGGTGCATAAACTTTATACAGCCTAAATCTTCAAAAAGGGGTACAAGCAGGAGCGTGCTTCAAAGAAGCCTGCTTGAAAAAGGGTTAACTCTGAGACTCTGTACACAGATCTGCTAGTTAAGAAGGCACCCCACTTAAAGTAAGTGGTGAAAACTAAAAACTTATAAGTTTACATGTGCACATATAAACCCCATTAACTAGTGGATATATTCCTAAAAATATAACCAAACATAAATGAATTCTTGTACATTCATAGAAGTACTGAACTCGTGTACTTATGGAGAAGTAATTACTTCAAAAGTAAAAGTCGTAGTTGCAACTACCGAGATTTCTCAAAAATCTATTGCTTCACAGCCAAAGCTACTTACAACAAGAATTGTTGTAACACTACTATTGGCCTTTAGCACAATTTCCTGCAATAAATACTACAGAGAAATTTTATAAAACAATGCCTACAAACAGTATCCCAGCTCGTATGTTCCGAACACATACTCCGGAGGGGTCTAGGGTGTCCTATGTCACACTGACTGCACCCTCCCCCCCCCCCCCTTTTTCTTGAAATTAAACAAAACGTGACTAAAAGGGCCACCTAGACCCTCTGCCGTAAAGCTATACATGGCAAGGAAGGTTTGTCCAGAGCTACTGAAAGGTATCGCGTCAAAAAACTCCTGATTAGAGGCCCACAACTGTGTGGACTTAATAACTTCCACCGAAAGATTATTAAGGAAACGTAAAGAGGCTGTCCCCTTGCGTAAATCGTGGGTCTTACCCACAACGCCGGGATTCTTCTCTTTAAAGTCCTTGACCAAGAGAGAAGCCAGTGTACGCTCCATCAAGCGTTCACCCGGACTTGCGACCCATAAAGCACCCTGGTGATTTAGAGGTGCCACTCTTAAATATTTGGTTAGAGCTTGCACTGGGCAAAAAAGATGGTGCACCTTTCCCCTTTTTAACGCCGGCACCGTGAACTCTGAAAACACGTGTTCACTGTGCTCATTCTTGGCTAAGAATCCTGGGGAAGGTGCAATGTGAATACACTCATGAAGCCTATCAAACCTGAGGCAAATAGGTGTGTTGCTCATCGCCGCCAGCTCAGATACTCTGTTCCCGGTAGCCAAAGCCATAAGGAATACTGCCCTTTTGTAAAATCTGCAGTCTTTGGTACATACGGGAACGAGAATAACTACGATGCTTTGTCCAGAGACCATGTAGGCCTGAGCTGACGGGGAGGTGGGCGGAGTTTAAAACCTGCCCTCATAAATCAATTTCAGATAAATGTTTCTGCATGAACAGATACATTAAATAATTAACAACCAATGCCACCGAGGGCACAGTTTGGTTTGTTCTAAGAATCCAAGACATAAAAGCTTGCCAATGCGATTGAAACTGTCGCTTTGTAGACTGGGTATATTGATTCGTGAATATCTTGGTCACGTCGCTACCATATGGTGCTAGCCACTTGGCCTACTGAATGTCCATAATGAACAAGTCCGCGAGGTTTCTAGGTTGCCAATTGTGTTCTAAGTGGAACAACCCGACCGGGAGTGACACTGGGTGCGGGCACCACGTGTACAAATGCTGGTACCAAACTGCACCGGCCACAGGGGCGCGATTAGCGAGACTACGCCTCGCTAATCCTGTAGTTTGTTGACTACGTGGCACATTAGAGACGCGTCTGGCGGCGGAAAATAGATAAATGGAACTCAACCTGTTCTCGTCCGTCATCAGAGCGTCAGGTCCGCCCGCCGGCGTTATCGTCCGGCGGGTGAGGTACAGTGGGAGTTTGCAAGTCTTCTCAGACGCAAACAAATCCACTTGTGGATGGTCATGCTCCGCACACGCAAGAGCGCCCATTCCACTGAAGTGCTTTGTCTCTGAGACAGAGCGTCTGCCCAGACGTTTGCAACGCCTGGGAGATAAGATACGTGAAGATGAATGTTCAGCCTGTTGGCTAGTATAAAAATCTTTTCTGACACGTTTAGCCACTTCCGAGATCTTATTGACCCTTGTTTCTGAATACAGTGAACCACATTCAGATTGTCCATTCTGAAGGCCACCGACTAGCCCCGTAAAGCAGAGCCGTGAGCCTGAAGGCCAGATAAGGGGACTAGTAAGTCTTTGACATTGATGTGGAAGATTTCTAAATGGGACCAAAACCTTTGACCCTGATGCCCGAGGTTTGACTAAAAGCCCCAACCTATCGTGCCTGACGCATCCATGTCCACCCATACCGACGGCGGAGGAGAGGTTCATGACATGACTGCGTGCAACCTTTCTCTCGTCGCCCAAACCGCTAGTAAGTTGTGTAATAACGTTGGGATAGGCCATACTATCCCCGCCGGTAATAGTGGGAAAAATTTGTTGCCCTCCAAGATTAAACGTTAGACTTTCAACCGGCCCAACTTCACAGTTAGCTGAACCCCGTTGAGAGAACCGACTAGAGATTCCCAAAGTTTCTGTGTCGTATTCAGACTGTGGAGAAACATAAACAGTTTTTGCGAAATCTGTTTCGAGTGTCCACACTCTGACTCAGAGTGAGAGAAGCTGTGTCCTCGACCAGCCCTATCCCCTGAAATACTCGTGGGGGAACAAGGGTTTGACTTTTACTAAGTTGACCTTGAATCCTAGATATATGAGATGGTTTAATGTAACGTAGACATGACTGATGCGTAACTTTCCTGTTTCTGCCACCACCAGTTAGTCGCCCAGATACCACCAGACCCTGATCCCTTGTTCTAACAAGGGCATCAGGGCTTGCGGGGACCTTGCTTGAATGCTTGTGCCAAATTGAAAACAGTCTTCCAAACTGCTGGTGAAATCAAAGAAGGAATTAGAACTGGAGACAGAACTACTTGGCTTGCAATACGGTCAAGAAGTTTCTTCACTAAGAACATCCTCAGATCCTGCCTTGCTCGAACTGCCTCTAATAAGGCCGTCCGAATATCTCCTAAAGACTTGGATGGAAGTCTGGAGAAGCAAGCGCCGGGAAAGTTCAATGGCTTTCCTGACTTCCGCGGCTTCTATTGCCTGAGAAGAGCGTAACAGAGACTTTGTTACTTGCTGGGACCCATATATTGCGAAAACAGTTTAAACGCTTTTCCTCTTAACCTAAACTCGCGGTCTAGGTAAGCTGGGGAAGGCGTGCTAATGGCAGCCAAGCAGAGGGGACTCCGCCGGCACCAAAAACCGGAAGAGAGAACCAAGAATGGCGTTCTGGAGGGATTTGGTGGTAAGAATAAGTCATGGTTATAATAACTTGGAATGTCCTTAATATGAACATCCAAAACATTTCCGTAACATTGCTACCCCTGACTCATCAGGCCCGTAAAAAGAGGCATAGCTCCTGTTTTTTGACTGGCGCCTTGTCTAAAGGAGGGGGAGATATGTCTGATATGACTCGCACAGTGGAAGTAGTGAGAGCTGTTGTGCCTGGCACATTGGAAATTGGGTCTGACACAAGCGGATGGCTAGGTATTTTAGCTAAAGCAAAGGATGTAGCCAGAGGTCGCACATTCGTCGACATCGCGGGATCTCCCGTATCAGAAGGAGTTTCCGGCGTAGGGCCAAAGAACCTATTAAGTGCATTCAATAGTAGTCCATCAATCTCTTCCGCCGGTACATACCTAGCCGATGACGAACTCCGTGGAGATTCGACAGTACCCTGAGAGTCGCCTAGAAGGTGGCTGGACTCTTCAACCTCCATCTCTGAGACCAGAGATCGTTGTTCTTCATCCGTTAAGTCTGGCTTATCATGGGAAGATCCCGCCGAAGCCGGGACCTCCACATGTTGCCATGTTAAAACTGGGGTAGAACATGGTACATCGGCATCCCGTGGACGTCAGCACTAGTTGAGTCACAAAGGGATGTGTTCTGTCCTGCCAGGACTGTGAGTATCGCCATACACCTTGGCTGTGGCTGTCCCTCGCTTGCGAGCTCGGTATACTCTCTGAAAGAGAGCCCTGTAAAGGTTTATGATAATTAAAAGCTCCCATAGCTCATTAACACATTGAAAGCAGAGCTGGTGAGCAAAATCATAAAGTATACTGTACTAATTAATTTAATTTATATTTAATTGTATTAAAATAAATTACTATAAATAAACACAATATTATCCTAATATAATCATAGAAAATATATATGGTTATTATTATTCAGTGATTAAATTATTTCATTAACAAATAAAAATAATATAGGGATACCTGATCTTAACGGCGTTGAACATACAGCAATGAGAGGTTCAAGTGCCGACATGGCAGAGACTGGGGGAAAACTACCCCGCCCCCGGGAACTACCTGGTCACCTGGTGCAACACCGGTACTCCGCCCTGGAAAGAGAATTTTCCGGGGATTAATGCTCATAGGGTTACACCCAAAAAATGGTACAAAATATGTGTCACAAGACCGCCGGTCAACGAACCGTAGCACTCCACCACTACTTTTCGTTTTCCTTTAGTTTCATATTAAAGATTTCAGGATATATTTACCTGTCCAGAAGATTTTAAGCATATCTTTTGAATCCTCATAAAGATGAAGTATATCTTTATTAAAGATGAAGTCTTTCAAGTATCCCTTTACACTTGAAACATTAGTAAGATTCTGGCATCTTTTTATCCCATAAAAAGTCTAAGCCTATCCTAATCTCTAATCCGGCTTCTCCCAGAAGCCCTCATAGATCGCCGTCTTGAAGGCCGTGATACCCTATTGTATCAATCAATTGTTTGGCAAATGATCGCGAATTGCTAATCAGTTAATATAACCACCCGAAGGTATAACCGCCGGGTTTTATATGCAATGTCAAACCAATTGTACCTGCCCCAGACCTTTTTTGTAAAAAGGTCGCCGGGAGGGAAAGACTAAACAAACAAACAACATTGTTCCAATTGTTTATTAAGGATTTCAGCATATCTTTTACCTGTTCGAAAGAATTAAGCATAACTTCTGAATCCTCATAAAGATGAAACCTATCTTTATTAAAGATGAAGTCCTTCAAGTATCCCTTTACACTTGAAACACTAGTAAGATTCAGGCATCTTTTTATCCCATAAAAAGTCTAAGCCTATCTTAATCTCTAATCCGGCTTCTGCCAGAAGCCCTCATAGATCGCCGTCTTGAAGGCCGTGATACCCTATTGTATCAATCAATTGTTTGGCAAATTATCGCGAATCGCAAATCCGTTAATATAACCACCCGAAGGTACAACCGCCGGGTTTTATATGCAATGTCAAACCACTTATACCTGTCCCAGACCTCTTTGTAAAAAGGTCGCCGGGAGGGAAAGACCAAACAAAATAACTGTGTGGAGCCCCCCTCGCCGGGAATAACACAGGAAGCCTGATCCCAGGCTTGACCACAGAAAACGCAGTTTCTGATGAGCCCTCAAGCGACCAAACTCGTCGGGGTAACTTACCTATTTTAGCCATCCTGACTAAAACTCGGTAAACAAAAACGGTGTTCTCGGAGCAACGAGAAAAAACGCCGGAAAGGTAACCCACACCAAACGAGACATAACAGGAGGGCGTAATGCATAAAGCAATGAATAACACAGGAAGCCTGATCCCAGGCTCGACCACAGAAAACGCAGTTTCTGATGAGCCCTCAAGCGACCAAACTCGTCGGGGTAACTTACCTATTTTAGCCATCCTGACTAAAACTCGGTAAACAAAAACGGTGTTCTCGGAGCAACGAGAAAAACGCCGGAAAGGTAACCCCCACCAAACGAGACATTTTAACACATTTTATACAAAGGGTGTGCTCAAAATTAGGGATACCTGAACAGGAGGGCGTAATGCATAAAGCAAAAACCGGGGCAAAGGTAGCCATGACAGAGACTGGAGGGAAACTTACTCCAGGTTCTGCATAGACCCGCCGGGACCCAGCTCTGGAAAAATAAAATTTCCAGGAATTAATGCTCATAAGGTTAACCCACTCATGTTCGCACACAGGTGTTAAATAACCCGCCGGGTAACGAGACGTAATACTCAACGACCACAGCTCGCTACGCGGTGGGGTTTCCTTAGTAAAGGATTTCAGAATATCTTAATTTGTCCAAAAGATTTATGAATACCCTCTGACATAATATATAAAGACCATCATGGCGTTTATAAGTGATTAAGTCTTTCCGGTGGTGTTTGTTTCCAGATTAAATTTTGGAAAAAAAAAACCCCTAAAAAAGACGCCGGCCCCCGAATTATCTCGTAGATAAAAAACTGGGAAGCCTGACAAATATACGAGATCTAACTTCTGCCGAAGTATCTTTTTAGATCGCCGTATGTTGAAGGCGGCGATACAAAACGTATCCCTCAAATGTCTGGTTAACTAACTGAATTGTAAATTCGTTATTCTCATCCGTGCAAGAAGCACCCGCCGGGTGTGAATAATAGTTTAAAAAACGTTAACCCCAATTGTGCCCTAAAGCGCCGTATGTTGAAGGAGGCGATACACAAAGCATCCCTCAATTGTCTGGTCAACTAAACTGAATTTTGCAAATTCGGTCATCCCACCCTTCCAGGTTGCACCCACCGGGTGAATTAAAGTTTAAAAGTTAACCCCAATTGTTCCTATCCCCACTTCTTTGAAACAGATCGCCGGGGAGGAAATACAACTACAGCATAGTTTTATATTGGCTTTTCAAAACCGAAAAAACTACAAACAACACGTGTCCGTATGAACACTGTTAGATGGGTACAGCCAACCCGCCGGGAATCAGAAGGAGCCTGAAACAGGCACCCCAGAGATGCAGACCTGGGGAGCCACAGACACCCACTCGCCGGGGAAACAAGCCTGTTTTAAACCACGCGTGGCCAAAACTTGGCAACCAGCCGGGGTTATCAAGGTGAAACCGAGAAAAACCCGCCGGAAAAAACCCACCCCGTCCAGATACCATCTGAACGCAACACCGGACCGAGGCGTAGCTAAAACACAACTAACGCCGGGCCCAACATAGTCCGTGGAATTAGCCAAAACACAACTAACCCAGGACACATAAATAGTCCGTGGAATTAGCCAATACACAACTAAACCAGGATACACATGACACAGTAGTACATATTTAGAAAATAAATCAATAACACTTGTATATGTGATAAAGCTACGAGAGGCTGGCTAGGCCTAGGCAGACGGATAACAGTAACATGTCGGAATATAAACAAAAAGCACTGAATTATATCACAACAGGAACCACCGCCAACACACCACTGTAGCAAACACTTCCGGCAAAGGGAAGAACTGACTCGGGACCCAGAAAAAACTTCACTAAGTGAAGAAAAATACGCTGGGAACGACAGCAAAAATACGCTACCTCATCAGAAAGATAAAAGGAAGCAATAACGTGTAATGAAAGCCGCCTGCATCACAAAGCTAGCTAACTGTGAAAAAGTTCACCTGTCCACAACAGGACCACGAGGGTACATCCGAAATAGATGCCCCAAACATACGACCCAAAATACACTGCACTGCGGGCAACCAGCCCAGGACACTCCTGCTACGCATATCCTAACCTTACTCGATACATCCCGGAGTAAACAAATGAGAAAAAACTCACTAGGGACGCAACAAATGCGGAACCCGCGGAGCGTGGGGAGACAGGTCCGGGCAGGCTGAGCGCAGAGCAGAGAAGGAAGAATGACGCCTGCAGTAGCGTCTGGTCAAAGATCCACACAAGTACATCCACGATATGATGGAAAGCTTATTAGATAGTTATTCTTATTTTCTTTTTGTTTTTATTTTTTACGAAGTTTTTTCGTAGTGAGAACCCAATTCATAATGACTGAAGCCATGAGTGAGGTCGCGTGCGCTCATGATGAAGGCTCCTCAGTTTTTAAATGCTCTGCGCGGTAGATTCAAACTACGGCGGATTAGTGTTTGAAGAGGATGCCTTATGTAATAGGCATGTTCGTCAATGATGGAGGGGCCACTAATAAATTGTGTTGTTGGCGTAAGTGGTTGTGTGAAATGCAGTCTTCTGTTATTGTGTTGTATTGATTATTTGTCATATACCGTATGTGTTTGGTGTAAATTTGTTATTGTGTTGTATTGATTATTTGTCATATACCGTATGTGTTTGGTGTTGTACTGAATGGAAAAGGGACCATATCCATATTTCTGTTTAGTGTATTTAAGTTTTTTTAAGTCCTTTTCCATGTGTCAGCTTGGGTATGCTTAAAAGGAATTCTGTATGGGGCAGACACATTTATGATGTTCAGAGCGGTCATGAAGCAAACCATTTCAATTCAATGATGCCTTTATTCCTTTTATTATGGTTATCATTAGACAATTTTATGCTGTATGGGAAGATCGTGTGACAGTCATAGGGTTAATTGAGATTGTTTTTACCCCTTTAATTCATAGAGGTGCTTCTTAACTTAGCATCATTGTCTAAATTTAACCAAATTAGAATATAATTACAGTAGTACCATCAAGTAACATTGTCTAAATGTAACCAAACTAGAATATAAATAGCACCATCATATTGAAGGGGTTAATTTATGGCCAGATTCTCTTCTGGATGTCAACCTACATGTGGGATGTGTGTTTCTGGAGTTTGCCATCCCCTAGGAAGGCTGCAAACCAAGGCTAAGAATCCAACTTACCGTGCCTATGAGGTTAATCTCCCAAGTGTCCAGGAGCACTAAAGTAACCAAAGTTGAAACTGGAACAAAATTCTGAATTAACATAGCAGTGAAATTAGGAGAGCATCAACCAAAAAAAAAAAAAAAAAAAAAAAAAAAAAAAAAAGGACCCCCATGCATGTAATATAAACAGCTGTGTGAAGTTGTCACTTTGTGGGACAACAGTATGTTGGTGTAAAGGCAACTCTGAAGTATGTGGAATTGAGAAACTTGTTTTTGTTGATAGTGTGTTTGTATGTGCCTGGAAGTAATTATTTTTAAGTAATTTACAATTTGCATGATGAGTTAGAGATGTTTATAAATACTGTACACTAGTCAAAGATAGGGAATTGATACGTATCTATATATTAAGGGCCATATTATTAAACATGGAGAATGTGTGCTCCTTCTTCTCCCCCAAATTTGTATTAGCCTGTTATTGTAAATTTAAAGTTTGTTACTCAAAATGGTGATAATGACCAAAACTATAACCTTCAAAATTTAAGCACCTTTACTCCAGGGTACACTACTAGTCTTACCTGGGCCCTGGTTGGTGCCACGCCAGAGTCTGCCTCAGTGTTTACATGGTAGGGCAGCATTGTGGCAGGATATCATTGTTCTATAGTCCAAGTTGCCTAATGACGGCACACTGACACTGATTGTCGAGAGTGTGAACTTTGGCAATGAGTCGCTGGAGATGGTAGACAAGTTTTGCTGCTTGGGAAATAAAGTAACACCCCATTCTTAACATTCATCAATTACAAACCCATAACCATGTCTGCCGGTGGTGGGGCCAAGGCCGCCACTATCAACTGAATTAGATGTGGCTGGGGAAAGTTCAAAGAACTGTTGCTAATTCTAACCATGAGAAGACTTCCTCTCCCCTTGAAGGGAAAGGTGTACGCTTCCTGTATAAGAAGCGCAATGACCTATGCTTAAGAAACGTGGATGATATCAACAGAATGGAATGTAACGAGATGAGAATGAGATGGATGTGTTGGGCAAAACTGCAAGAAAGGATATCTAGTGAAGAGCTGAGGAGTTGGCTAGGTATCAAGAGTATCAGTGATGAGATGCGTGCAAGCAGGCTTGGATGGTTTGGGTATGTGGAGAGGATTGATGGACCTTTAACCCTCCACCCCCGGCTATGTATTATATATATATTCCCCGAAACCCGGGTGTTTTGGCCGAAAAACGTCTAGGCTAGGCTACCGTATATTTGTTAATCTGACTGCTTCCCGCATTCCCGCGCATCCCCAAGCGTAGCTGTGTTATTTACCTGTAGAATGGCATTAAGTAGAGCTCTCTAAGTCAACTGGTTGAGTTGTGATGATGATTTCATTGGAGATAACTTTATGGCCAAAACAGCCACTTTACACTACTTTTCGATACTTAACAACAACATACAGGCACACACGAACAAGCGACGCTCTCCTTCTTGTGGCCGGAGATGCGGGGCGAAGGTCCAGCCGGCTGTTGTTTACATGCGTCGGACCGACGCCTCGCACACGAAGCTAACAGGCTTTGACCTCATGGGTGTTTAAGAGCCCTTCCGGGCAGCTCGTGTATGCTTTTTTATGGGCGTTCAAGAGCCCTTCCGGGAACAGAGGGTTAAGGTGGGTGAAGTGATGCAAGTCTGTGAATGTGGAGGGAGTTGCACCAAGGGGTATACCAAGAAAAAAGTGGGATCAGACCATATGGTTAGATCTTTAATTGAAAACCTGAAAAGTGAGGCAGCTCTGAACAGGGCTGCCTGGAGCGCCGCCATTAGGATGTAAGACTGGAACCGCACTTGTTTTTATAATTCATTTACCGTATCATGTATCTATGTACACTGTACAGTATTTCTTTTAATTAGAATCCTTGCCTACTTCCTATTTAGGATGGTCTGATTTCCAGCATGGGGAAGGGGTAGACTCTCCACTGTATAAGAAACCTGAATAATCCTTCCCAAGTTTGTGTATAGCCAGATGCAGACAGTCAAGTTGTTTCTTACAGTTTCTTACAGTAAATCCTCTGGAAAAAGGCAAACTAGGCCTGTGTATCCAGCTCAGTGCTAGTACTGTACTTGCACTACTGCGGTCGTTCACGGTGGCGGCAGCAGACGCAACTTTTTATACCGCTCTTTCAAGGATTTTAGATACAATACATAATATGCTAACTGGTCTGTAGTTACCAACTTCTAGTTTATTTCCTTTCTTGAATAGAGGGGTTACAATAGCTTCCTTCAGTTCAGCAGGTACAGTGTTGGTGTTAATTGACAAGTTGATGATGTGGCTTAGGGGGCCTGCTATACCAATGGCTCCATCGTAGAAATTTGGCAGGAATTTTGTCTGGTCCTGTGCTTTTATGTACATTTAGGTTAGACAGCTCGTCAAAAGTGTATTTTGGTGTAACATTTTGCAATCCAAATGTGTTTGGGTGTATGTCTTTATCTCTGTAGACATTTCGAAAGGTGGCCGTTGTTGTCGTGTATTTATTGAGAGGTTGAGGTAGGATCTGTGCAAGTGTGTTTGCTATGGAGGTGAAGAAGGAGTTGAAGTAGGTTGAAATTTGTCGTTTATCGTGGCAAATCTGATCATTAATGGTGAGAGCAATATTAGTGTTAGACGAATCCCTTGTCTTGTTGCTGTAGCCTGTTGTTTTTAGGTGCCTCCATAGTTTCTTTGGGTTATTCTGATATTCCTCTGCCTTATTGTGAAAATAATTCGTTTTCGCTGATTTTATTTTCCTACTTAGTTTATTCCTGGCCCTGTTGAACTCATGTTTCAGACCTTGATCCTGTCTATGTTTCGCTAGCCTTTTTAACAGATTGTCTCTGTGTTCCAGATGGTGTAGTATGTCATTGTTGATCCATGGGTCTGACCTTGCTTTAATTCGTATGTCTTTCAGAGGAGCTATTTCGTCTAGAATGTTTGTGATGATGGTTCTGAAGCCAACCCATGCGTCATTAACGTTTGTACTTCCAAACACTGGAGACCAGTCTGTATTCCAATAAATGTCCAGAAATGTTTCTTTATTGTAGTTTCTGAGTGACCTTGTTTTGATAATCTTGTGATTCTCTAGGGTAATTTTTGTGGTTTTTCGTGTGCAATATGTGACGAAGTGATTACTTATCCCAGTCTGTATAACCCCTGATTGGGATATTTTGTCCTCTCTGTTACAGTGTATGTGGTCTATTATTGTGGCAGTGTTCTCAGAGATACGTGTGGGGGTTGTGATGAGTTGTTTGTGATTGTGCATTGTCAGTATATGCCTATATTTTCGTACAAGCCTATCATTTCGTTGTTTGTAACACAGATTAAAATCCCCTAGTATGATGGATTCATTCCGAGGGTCTAGCGATGACAACGTTCGTTCAAATTTGGTCAAGAATTGTGTGTCGTCTGGTGGCCTATAGCATACCCCAATTGTGATGGGTCTTGTCCTCGGCAGGTGTAGATCGATCCACAGAGCTTCGTGATTTTCTACATGGAGGTCGGTCCTGGTTGTGTGTGTGAGGTTATTTTTTACATACAGACATACTCCTCCCCCATGCCTATTGCGATCATTCCTAACCATATTGAAACCTTGAATGTTTATTTCACCATCGTTTATACTTGAATCCAGCCAGGTTTCTGTGATTGCAATTATTGAAGCTTTGGCCTTATTAGCTAACAAGTTTAATTCTGACAATTTATGGTACATTGATCTGGCGTTAATGTGGATAAGATGGAGCCCTTTGTTGGTGAACACTCTGTATTCATCTTTGATTTTGAATGTGTCCTGGCTGGATTCTGAGTTGTTAATACTAATTGGTTCATTTACATTAATATTCGGTAATGAATGCAAGGCACATATGTTGCATAGGAATTCCCGTTCTTCACTGTTGGTCTTCTTAGAGATGCACTTCATGTGAGCTACAGTTTTACACTTAACACAGTTTATGATCCTTTGTTTTCTTGTTATGAGTGATTCACAAATGATTTTAGGACCCTTAATAGCAATTTCCCTACATTTATCGCATTCCACTTCTTTTCTGCTAGTAACGTAAGTATTAACATTACCATTAATAAAACTGACAAAATTATATATCTTAATTCATATTAACATTACAAAAGTGGCCAAATGTATCAATTAAGAGACAACAAAATAGCAGTTGTATAAATTGTTGAGTCAGATTAAGTTTACTTAGTTGACCCTCAAAAATATATAAAGAAAAATGGTCCAAATAGAAAACGGAGGGTTGGGGATACAGATATATTTTACTTAGTTGACCCTCAAAAATATATAAAGAAAATAGTTTCAAATAGAAAACTGAGTGTAGGCCTATATACACCCTACTCGCAAAGGAATGTTGGTTACATTAAGTTACATATACTGAACTCGACAACGGTATATCATTGCTGTGATAATAGGCTACTACACTTAACATAATACAATTAACATTATTATCTTCTACATAATTAATAAGGTTGGCAGGACAAATAATATGGAATTTGAAATCTAAATGATCAATTATCAGATGGAATGAATAATTTCACCTGGTGACTGGATGACTCGGCCCATGGGACAACTCGGCTCGGACAGCTCGGCCCACTTTTGGACAACTCGGTCACGACGGCGAGACAACTCGGCCCATTATTTGAGACAGCTCGGCCCCATGTTTTGCTATGGGCCAATTTGACGAGACCAGTCAGGATATAGGATGGGGAGAGCTAAGTGGAGGGTTTATGGCGTGTGTGTTATGTGGGCGAAATGTTTGTTTATTGTATAATTATGTCATAGGCTATAGTTCTCTCGATTCGGTTAGGTTAGGTTAGGTTAATTACGAGTTGTCCTGGTGGTGTAATTGTAATGCCCTCGAAAATATCCCACAACCCCAATAATGTACTACCCGAGTTGACGTCAGGTATAGTGTAAAATAGTCGTGGATGGGAAGTCCAATAAACTCATCACGTGAATCACCACGAGACTATCACCTGGTTCTTACAAATCGGACTAAGGTTACTATACTTTTAGTACGTCCGTGGTAGTACAGTGGGTTAGCGCACGGGCCTGGTGGTGATGGCCATGGTCACTGACCAGGGTTCGAACCCCACCCAAGGCATCTCAAAACCTGTGGGTTTTTAGGAGGGTTAAACTCCCTTCAGAGGTTCGAGCCCCGCGCCAGGCACCAGGAAAAGGTTGACCCTAAGTGGGCCTGGGGAGTTTTCAGGAGACCATGAATTCCCTTCACACCCAGCATTTCATTCTGTTTTTCTACAGGATTAACTTGGGTAATGTGAGTTCTAACTGACAGGGTATATAAGGCTGCATGCACAATACAAGGTATGAGGAGTAGAGAACACAAAATAAACACACGGTAACAAGACACACGATCACGTTTATTAAAGATGATTAATAGGAAGCATAAGAAGGTATGAATACTCGTACAAGACAAATGATAGAAATGAACAACTAGCATTAGTGGATCTGGATGGAGCCTAGTCTCCCACTTCCAACGTTCAGGTATACTCTTCTGATCACTGGCTTGGTTCGCAAGTTTATATACTGGAAGACATCAATGTTACTCATAGATTCAATTTCACTAATTAGATTTATTACTGGCAGTTCTGGTGCACAAGTAGTAGTTCACAGACTAGAATTAGACACACGTATTTTTAGAGCACAGGAATTCTAGTAACCTCAGGGGGGTACTGATCTAAGTTTTATATTCTTATAGCAGAAATACGTAGAACACAAATCAGTGGGCGAACGTTAGATATCACTAGGGTTTTACTTCTATGTAATAATATCTGAATAGGGGTAATTACGAGAGTTAATGTCGCCTGTTAATTAATGAACACTGATACGCTTAGCACTTCCCAATAGAATGGTTGTATATGAATTATACTGGGGCAAAGATATAGCCACTTCATAGAAAGATTAATAAGGGAGTCTCTAATTAGTACTGTAACACGGTAGTACTAATAAAGTGAATCTTGGGTAGTATTTGGTTGGTCTGGTCCTGGTTATCTTGCGTCCGTGATGTTGGGGGCTAACGACTGGTTCCGCGGCCGTCCAGGGGGTCCATATGTAGGAAGTTCTCAAGACGAATCTCTTGGCGATCGTTGCTGGCTACACGCTTATATACCCACTGGTGTGTGAAGGTTATAAGGTGCACGTAGATTTCTTGTACGTGGACAGATGCTTCTATCTCAAATCTGCCACGGAGTCTGCCGGCTCTGGAACTCAAATCTCAGGAACAACACAAGGGCAGAGCTAGAGGTCAACTTAAGGGAGCCAGCCACTGGTTGGTGTCTATCTTTCAACTGATTTTACTGGGGGCGGGAGCTGGGTTTATAGGCTCGGTTTTGGACCCTGTAGGCCATAGGGATCTCGAGTCTTATGGAATTATTTGAGCTCTTAATAGATACGGGGACTAGGTAAGGTGGTGATTACTGTTGTGGCACATGGCTATAGGGAGCCTTCATAATGTGATATAACTGAGCCTTAGTAAGAAGTACTATTTTGGCTATACTGGAAGTATTGAGGGGAGGGAGACTGGATCTACTTTGCGAGGAGGACTGGGACAGCTGTGATAGGAGCGTCTCTCTTATATTGCTCAGTCTTCATTCTATGGTATAGCTGAGGTGCTGTTTTGACTTCCGGGTCATTGCCAGGTAGCACAGGAATTCTTCCTATCAATGAACTAACCATGCATGACTAACCCCTTTACTAACCTCTATTAACCCACAATAACCCATTCACCTTTCTTGCATACTCGGATAATCAAATTATCACCACGAGACTATCGCCTGGTGCTTACAAATCGGACTAAGGTTACTATACTTTTAGTACGTCCGTGGTAGTACAGTGGGTTAGCGCGCGGGCCTGGTGGTGATGGCCATGGTCACTAACCAGGGTTCGAACCCCACCCAAGGCATCTCAAAACCTGTGGGTTTTTAGGAGGGTTAAACTCCCTTCAGAGGTTCGAGCCCCGCGCCAGGCACCAGGAAAAGGTTGACCCTAAGTGGGCCTGGGGAGTTTTCAGGAGACCATGAATTCCCTTCACACCCAGCATTTCATTGGTGGCAGTCACGGAACGTGATCTGGTAGCTACATAGAGCACCCATCACGCGGACCCTAACAATATTGAGATTGCTGAGGTGATACAGCTACGATACCTTACGACCTTAAAGAGGCTAGGGACTAGCCTAAATAAAGAAGGATAAAGTTTAATGCCCTCGAAAATATCCCGCAACCCCAATAATGTACTACCCGAGTTGACGTCAGGTATAGTGTAAAATAGTCGTGGATGGGAAGTCCAATAAACTCATCACGTGAATCACCACGAGACTATCACCTGGTTCTTACAAATCGGACTAAGGTTACTATACTTTTAGTACGTCCGTGGTAGTACAGTGGGTTAGCGCGCGGGCCTGGTGGTGATGGCCATGGTCACTAACCAGGGTTCGAACCCCACCCAAGGCATCTCAAAACCTGTGGGTTTTTAGGAGGGTTAAACTCCCTTCAGAGGTTCGAGCCCCGCTCAAGGCACCAGGAAAAGGTTGACCCTAAGTGGGCCTGGGGAGTTTTCAGGAGACCATGAATTCCCTTCACACCCAGCATTTCAGTAATGGTTAAGGTGGCAAAAATCTGTGTGTGATAACCCGGGTTCGAATCCCGGCGGATCATATATACTTTAATTAATTTCATTGGGGGTGTTTGGTGTTGTGGTGAAATTAATAAAATATAGATTAACACGGGGCCGAGCTGTCTCGTTTTTACTGGGCCGAGCTGTCTCGCCGTGGGCCGAGCTGTCCCGTGGGCCGAGTAGTCTAGCATTCATTTCACCTTCGACCAAGACAAAGGATGTCGTATAATTTTGTAGTTACATATAAGAAACTGGGCTTAAAAATGGTCTTAAAACTTATCTTAAATACTTCACAATTCATTTCAACTCACCTTCAACAGAAGGTTTTATCTAAACACAACACAAAAGGCAATGTATACTGAGTTAAGCCAAATATTTCCCCTTAGTCCGCCCGAGGCTGGCGACTGGGAGGGAATGAAGGCACCTAGAGAGGTAGCTAGGGCCCTGCTGTAGGACTCGGGGTCAACGTCCTTTGTCATAACAATAACCATACCTTGATTAAATGAGCTCCTCAACTTACTTAGGAGTCTAATAAGACTTTCAAAGGATAATTGAATTACTTTTATATGATGCAACGAATTTCAGGCACAAACATGTTAATTATTACTTACGATATCCTAGGTAAGACTATATATAGTGTTATGCCCTGATTTTATACAGGATTAACTTGGTATAGGTGAGTTCTGCAAGACTGGGTTATTGGATTTCTTGCAAAATACATAAAGAGAATCAACAGAGGACATAGATTATAGGTTTGACTCCTGCAAGGAGATAAAGAAAACCTAATATTTAGTAGTGGCCCCGTAATCATTGACGATTATGCCTATTACATAAGGCATCCTCTTCAAACACTCATTTACCGTAGTTTGAATCTACCGCGCAGAGCATAACAAATTGAGGAGCCTTCATCATGAGCGCACGCAACCTCACTCATGGTTCGTCATGTTGACGTTACTGTGCTCCTTAGTGAGATCAAGAAAACTCAGTCAGAAGTTTCTAATCTGAGAAAGTGTTCCTCAGCCCAAAATGACTGTATGAAGGACTTATTGAGTGCAACTGGTGATCTGAGTAGTAGAGTGCTAGTGATTGAGGACTACAGCCAATCCCAAGGAAATTTAATATCTTCAGGTGGCTTTCCCTCAAATAGGCCTAGGCCTACTGCATCTGTAAATGACACTAATCCAGAGCATATAAATACCACACCTGCAGTGTCCACTACCAGCCGCACTACATCAGATAGCGCCCCCTCCACTACACAGGAGACCACGGCCACATCCACAACTGTCCACGACACAACGATCAGAACCGACGGCGACGACTCCGACGAGACAACCCGAGGGAGGCCTAACTCCGTTGAAACCTTTGCCACAGGGGAAATTACTGATGCCACCACCAGCTGCTCCACACCAGGTGCCAGTGGCGCCTCCTCCATCACACAGGAAGCCACAGCCATAACGAGTAGAACCAACGAGACAACCCGAGGTAGGCCTAACATCAACGTAACTTCTGCCACTGAGGAAATTAATGAAGTCTACCCTGCAGTGAGGAGCGTCGGAAGCGGTACACCCGCTATAATGAGTATAGCAACACCTGGGGCCTATAATGTAGCTGTAAGTACAGGCAACGCGCAAGGCATCACTACAGCACTTGCGACGGGAAGGAGCTCGACGACAACCCCTATCGACAGGATCACAACGCCTCCACCCTCAGGTGATAAGGGGGAGGGTACTGTTCAAGGACAATGGTTTAGGGTACATTCCACCAAAGGTAAAACTCATCACATACCTGAGGGGGAACAGAGGCTGAATGGAGGTACCGGTACTGGTACCACAAACAATGTTAGGAATTCTATGGCTGTGCAAATTCAACCTAGGAACTTTATGCATCAGGGGATTAAGGGTAAAAATAAAAGTACGGGGATAAGTACAGTTAAAAAAGTGAAAAGATCACGCATAGCCAAAGTATTCGCGACAGGTTTTAAGCCAGGAGTGACGGCATCCGACTTGAAAGAATATCTCTCCAATAAACTCAGTCTTAGTATGGATGTTGAACCAATTATTCCCTGGTCTGATAGGCACACATATATTTCATTCAGAATAAACTGCGAGTGTCCAAATCCCGAGGTGTTTATGGATGAAGAACTTTGGCCAGAGGAAGCATCGGTGTACTGGTGGAGAGAACGTAGGGCACAGGTACCGGTATCAACAAATGAGGACTCTATAACTACGGTAACCCACCCTCCCAACAACTCTTAATCATGGATATAAAGTCTACTTCATCTCCCAACAATTTGCGTATTGCTACTTATAACTGTAGGGGGCTCCCTAAAACCAACAGAGGGCTTCTCCTACGCCCTGATGTAGTAGACGTATTTAATACCAGTGATATTGTGTGCCTGCAGGAGACTTGATATTTTAAACAGGATTTGGGTAACCTCAGTACTATCTGTGATAATTTTCATGGGTTTGGGGTCTCGACAACCGATGCTATGGATGGTCTAGTAGCAGGTCACCCACCGGGAGGAGTAGCTATTTTGTGGAGGGACTCTTTAGACAGCCGGGTTAAACCACTTGTAACAAATTTACCATGGTGTACAGGTATAGAAATAGAAGATATCCAACGGAAAGTAGTTATTCTTAGTGTGTACTTGCCCTACCAATGTAATGAAAATGAAGAACAATACCTGGAATGCCTTGGAGAGCTAAGTGCTCTTTTACAAGAACTAAATACCACCTGCTACTCTGTAATAGGGGACTGGAATGCTAATCTGAAGGACATGAGTAACTCTCTGTTTGCTAGTCATATGACTAACTTCTGTGGTGAGCATGATCTAATTATCTCTTCTCAGCTCATGCTCCCTCATAGTAGTTACACATGTGTCAGTGCAGCATGGGGCTCAACGTCTTGGCTAGATCATACCGTAGCTAGTGCTGATTTCCATGATATGATAACAAATATGGAAATTCAGTATACATATACAGATGAAGATCATATCCCATTGACCTTAACAGCTAGTTTGGAAAGAGCGCCAGAATTAACCCAGTCAAACAATAGTGTAAATCCAAAACTGCCATGGGGCGGGCTTGACGAGGAGGATTGTGAGCAATTTTGCACTTTAACACACACTCTCCTTTCTGAGCTTGATCCTGGCAGTGAGGATGCCATTACCTGTGAAGACCCCAATTGTGTTAATGCTAGTCATCGAGAAGAAGTCAGCAAGCTGTACAATAATATTATATCTTGTCTTACTAAGGCTAGTGACATAGTATTTCACAAGCATAACAAAAATTACTCTTTTAACAAACCTGGGTGGAATGACCATGTTTCAGAACTATACCAGGCATCCCGAGATGCTCGTAGTGTATGGCTGGATCATAACAAACCGAGACAGGGACCCATTTTTGACATGTTCACCAGACTAAAGGCTAGATGCAAGTATGCAATCAGATATATAAAAAACAATGAAAATGTATTAAGAAGAGAAGCATTGGCCAAAAACTTTGCTAGCAAAGACACATTGGCCTTCTGGAAGGATATTAAAAAAATGCATAATAGCTGCACACCTCTACCCGTTAGTGTAGATGGGATCTCCGGTACTAATAACATAGCCAATCTTTGGAAAACACATTACCAAACTTTGTTTAACTCTGTTGGGCACCAAGGAAATACCATTGCTGCTACAACAGAGTGTAACAAAGAAGAAAAATATGACACAATTAAAGTTACAAGTGAAAAAATCAAGGCTGCAATAAGTAGGCTAGATGCTAACAAATCCTGTGGTTTTGATGGTATATATGCTGAACATTTGAAGTACTCCTCCACTCTCCTCTTGGAGAAACTCAGCAGTTGCTTTACCAGCTTTCTAATCCATGGTTTCCTACCAGAATCTATGATGTCCGTTACCTTGATACCAGTAATTAAAGACAAGGCTGGCAAAATTACATCAAAAGACAACTATAGACCTATTGCCCTTGCCAGTATTGTAAGTAAGATACTAGAGTTAATCATTTTAGACAGAATCTCAGTGTATATCTCAACTAATAGTAATCAATTTGGTTTTAAAAAGAATCATGGTACGGACCAGTGCATCTACACTCTGAAGGAGCTAGTGGATGGGTACATCAAAATGAACAGCTCTATTTTTGCATGCTTTCTTGATGCTAGTAAGGCATTTGACAGAGTCTGCCACAATATCCTGTTTGATAAATTAGCAACAAGGGGAGTGCCATCCTATATACTGAGAATCTTGAAGTACTGGTACGCCAATCAAACATTTAATGTAAGATGGGGTAACATTATTTCGGATTCCTTTACAGTAACCAATGGAGTGAGACAGGGTAGTATTCTCTCACCTTACTTATTCAATGTATATATGGATGAATTAAGTGATAAATTGAATAAAGAGCAGATTGGATGTTATGGTGGGAATAAAATCATCAACCATCTCATGTATGCTGATGATCTGGTCATTATTGCACCGTCTTCTGCGGGTCTGAGCAAACTTCTTGATATATGTGAATCTTTTGGTAGTAAACATTGTGTTAAATTCAACCCACTGAAAAGTGCTGTTCTTATATTTAGATCAAAATTACTGTATAAAAGTAAACTGCCAAATTTCTCACTCAATAATCAAATTATTCAAGAAGTAAACAAAATAAAATACCTGGGACACATTATCTCAAACGATTGCTCAGATGATGCAGATATCGGCCGTCAGCGCAGACAGCTATATTTACGTGGTAACACCATCTTGAGAAAATTCCACATGTGTAATTGGGAAACTAAAGTCACTTTGTTCCGGACATATTGTTCCTCTATGTACACGGCCCATTTGTGGTGGAAGTATAAGAGAGCCACCATAAATGGTCTGTGTACATCCTATCATAATATACTCAAGATGTTCATTGGTCTCTCTAAATATGAAAGCACTAGTATGGTGTGCACACTGTTGGATGTGCAGTGCTGTCGGGCTGTCATCAGGAGACTGGTGTACAGCTTTTCGCAGCGACTGCAATCCTCCAGTAACACGCTGATTGTAGCTCTTTGGTCTAGTGATCATATCTATGAATCCCGTATTATATCTCACTGGCAGAAGCTGCTGCACACATAGTATGTACTGTAATGTAATATATAGGTCTAATTGAACTATGAGCAATGATCTGTGCAATAGGTGTTAACCAACATTGAGCAATAGCCTTAGTTAGCCTATCTGTGTTATATTGTGACAAAATGTGATATGTGCTCTATTCTGTAAATAGGCCTACTGTTTTTTTTATTTTATTGTGTCTTTATTAATATATCTTTGTGTATAATTATTATCTGTGCTCTGACGAGAAGTGTATGTGATATGGACCATTAGGTCGTACTGTATTTATACTGTATCTATCTTATGTGTCTGGAATAAAGAATTATTATTATTATTATTATTATTATTATTATTATTATTATTATGAAATTGGGTACTCACTACGAAAAAACTTCGTAAAAAATTACAAATAAAAAGAAAATAAGAATAACTAATCATAAGCTTTCCATAACTTCGTGGATGTACTTGTGTGGATCTTTGACCAGACGCTGACTTCAGGCGTCATTCTTCTTTCACTGACATATCAAGTAAACCAAAATCCTTAATACATCAACGAATGGGAAGGGGATGGTCGGGAGGGCCCCAGTCGTCAATAATTACGGGGCCACTACTAAATATTAGGTTTTCTTTATCTCCTTGCAGGAATCAAACCTATAATTTATTAGTGGCCCCTCCATCATTGACGATTATGCCTGATATCTAAGACTGGAGGGGGACATTCGTAATCATATCATAACTCTAGCAAAAGCAGATAATCAAACAACCACATAGTATTCTTACTTTGTAAAAAAGATATATTTGTGTGCATAAACTTTATACAGCATATAAATATACAAAAAAGGTGACAAGCAGGAGCGTGCTTCGAAGAAGCCTGCTTGGACAAAAAAGGGGTTAACTCCGAGACACTGTACACAGAGCTGGTAGTTAAGAAGGCACCCCACTTAAAGTAAGTGGTGAAAAATAAAAACATCAAAGTTAACATGTGCACATATAAACCCCATTAACTCGTGAATATATAACTAAAATTATACCCTAAAAATAAAAGGAACTCGTGTACTGTCGCAGAAGTACTGAATTCTTGTACTTCTGCAGAGGTACTTGCATTACAATTACAAGTTGCGGCCGCAACTACTAAGATTACTTAAATTTATATTGCTTGACAGCCAAAACTATTTACAAGCATTGTCGTTCTACTATGATTGTACGTTAGCACAATTTCCTGTAATGAATACTACAGAGAAATTTTATATCACAGCACCTACACCCTGTATCACAGCTCGTAAGCTCCGCACACATACTCTGGCGGGGTCTAGGGTGTCCTATGTTACACTGACTGCCCCCCCCCCCCTCTCTTTTCTTCATCTAAACACTAAGTGACCCAGAGGCCACCTAGACCCTCTGCCGTAAAGCTATACATGGCATGGAAGGCCTGTCTAAAGCTACTGAAAGGTATCGAGTCAAAACAGTATGATTAGAGGACCAGAGGTGCGTGGCTGCTATGTCCTCAACAGAAAAATTCTTAAGGAAACGTAAAGAGGTCGCCCATTTGCGTAAATCGTGAGCTCTACCCACAACGCCGGGATTACTTTCCTGAATGACGTTAACTAAGAGAGAAGCCAGTTCACGTTTCATTACGCGTTTACCCGTACTTGATACCCATAAAGCACCTTGTTGATTCCTAGGTGCGACTTTCAAATATTTGGTTAGCGCTTGCACTGGACATCAATTATGGTGCACCTTTCCCCTTTTCAACGCCGGCACCGTGAACTCTGAAAACACGTGATCACTGTGTTCATTCTTGGCGATGAACCCCGGGGAAGGGGCAATATGAATACAATCATTGAGCCTACCAAACCTGATGCAATTAGGTGTGTTGCTCATCGCCGCCAGCTCAGACACCCTGTTCCCGGTAGCCAAAGCCATAAGGAATACTGCCCTTTTTAAAAGTAAGTCAAAATCTGCAGTATTTTGGTACCGCCGGGAATGAAGTAATGACAACGCTTTGTCCAGAGACCAGGTAGGCATGAGCTGACGGGGAGGTGGGCGGAGTTTAAAACATGCCCTCATGAAACCTGTCTCCTCCGCTAATGGTATGGTTAGACCTGTGAGGTCAAAGAATGGCATCCTAATTGCTGTTAAGTGATTCTTTAACGTTACTACAGATAGACGTTTCTGCTCAAACAGATAGTTTAAATAATTAAAAACCAAAGCCACCGAAGGCACGGATTGTTCTGTTCTGAGTATCCAAGAAGTGAAAGACTGCCAATGCGAATGATACTATCTCTTAGTAGATTGTGTGATTCATGAATTTATCGGTCACGTTTCTACCATACGGAGCTAGCCATTTGGCCTCCTGAATGTCCATAATGCAAAAGTCAGCGAAGTCTCTAGGTTGCCAATCGTGTCTAAGTGGAAATACCCGACCGGGAGCGACACCGGGTTCGGGCACCACGTTTTTAATTGCTGGTACCACGCCTGCGCCGGCCACAGGGGCGCGATTAACGAGACTACGCCCCGATAATCCTGTAGTTTGTTTACTACTTGGCACATCAGAGAAGCGTCTGGCGGCGGAAACAGATAAATGGAACTCCACATGTTCCAGTCCGTCACCAGTGTGTCGGGTCCTCCCGCCGGCGTGGTTGTCCGGCGGGTTAGGTACAGCGGGAGTTTGTGAGTCTCCTCGGACCAAATAGATCCACTTGTGGACGGTAAGGCTTCGCAATCATTAGGTCAAAAATGTTTTGCTTGAGTGCCCATTCTACTGTCATGCTCTGTCTCCGAGATAGAGCGTCTGCCCAAACGTTCGCTACGCCGGGGAGATAAGAAGCGTGAAGCTGAATGTCCAGCTTGTCGGCTAGTACAAAAATCTTTTCTGACACGTTGAGCAACCTCCGAGATCGCGTTGACCCCTGTTTCTGAACGCAGTGAACCGCATTCAGATTGTCCATCCTGAAGGCCACTGATTTGCCCCGCAAAGAAAAGCCGTGAGCCTGAAGAAAATACAAGGGGACTAGTAACTCTTTGACATTTATGTGGGAGGATTCTGAATGGAACCAAAGCCCTTGACCCTGATGCCCTTGGTTTGACTGAAAGCCCCAACCTATCGTGCCTGACGCATCCGTGTCCACCCATATCGTCGGCGGAGGAGAGGTCCATGACATGACTGAGTGCAATGTTTCCCTCTTCGCCCAGACCGCTAGTAAGGTGTGTATTAATTTTGGGATGGGCCATAATGTTTCCGCCGGCAATAGTGGCAATTGTTGCCCTCCAAAATTAAACGTTTGACTTTCAACCGGCCCAACTTTACAGTTAGTTGAATCCAGTTGAGAGCCGACCAGAGATTCCCAGACTCTCTGTGTCGTAGTCAGACTGTGAAGAAACAGAAACAGTTTCTTGCGAAACTTGTTTCGATTGTCCACACTCTGACTCAGAGTGAGAGCAGCTGTGTCCCAGACCAGCCCTATCCACTGGACCACTAGTGAGGGAACAAGGTTTGACTTTACAGGTTTACCTTGAATCCTAGAGATTTTACATGATTTAATGTTATGTTGACATGATTGATGCATAACTGTTCCGTCTCCGCCACCACCAGCCAGTCGTCTAGATACCACAAAATCCTGATCCCTTGTTGCAACAAGGGCATCAGGGCTTGCTGGACTAATTTCGTGAATATGCGAGGTGCTAGGTTTAAACCGAACGGCATCCTCTGAAAGACATGTCTGATGCTTGATTCTTAAGGCCAGAAAACGTTGAAACCGTTTGTTTACCGGGACGTGCCAATACGCGTCCGTCAGGTCTAAAGAACACATCCACCCTTCCGGCAGAAGTGTTAGTCTGATTTGATTCACTGTCAGCATCCGGAAGGACACGTTGTGAATGTGGAGGTTCAGATAAGACAGGTCTACGACCGGCCTCATCTGAACACTGTCCCTTTGGGTACCAGAAAAAAGTTTGGATGTAAAAACTGGGTAATTTTGAAGAACCGGGATGATAACATTCTTGGCCACCATCTCTTGGATCAGTGACTCCACCTCTAATGAAACAAAATTTGCCTTTGTCGGCTGACGTAAGCGAGGTCGCCGGAGCCACTGCCAGGTGATGCCTTTGCGTGCCACCATCCTCGCCCATGTGTTTAAAGGCCATGCGCGATGATTCGCCCGGAACGACCCAGTTAGCAGACAAGGGTTCGCCGGCTGGACTACCCTCTGATCCACCCGCCGGAAGATTGGCCCTGGGAGTGAGGGAGACCCTAGTTTTTTGGTGGTGGTGGTGGTGTAAGTTTAGACGACTGGCCGGGTTTGGCTGGAGACGGGCCCTGGCCCGGCCTTTGATACCTCTGTCCTTTATGATTACCTGAAGACTTTCCTTGCTTGTATCTGTACTGACCTTGGGTGGAAGAGGATTTAGGCAAATGAAAGGATTTTGCCCCACCAGACTGAGCTTTAGCGACTGGTTTGGGCTTGGTAAAAGTGAAAGCAGGTTTCTTAGACGGGGCGGGACTGTGCTTCAAGGCCTAAGCCATGTTAAACACCGTCCTCCATACCTCCGGGGACATTAAAGAGGCAGTTAGAACTGGGGACATTATTACTTGATTTGCAATCCTATCCGGGAGCTTTCGGACTAGAGACATCCTTAGATCTTGTCTTGCCCGCACCGCCTCTAACAAGGCCGTGCGTATATCTCCCATTGACTGTATAGAAGTCTGGAGAAGCAAGCGTCTAGACAGTTCGATCGCCTTTCGGACTTCTGTGTCCGCGATAGCCTGAGTAGATCTTAGCGTTGACTTTGCTACCTGTTGCGTAACTATATACTGAGAAAATAGTCTATACGCCTTTCCCCGTAGCCTAAACTCCCGGTCTAGGTGAGCAGTGGAAGGTGTAGAAAAGGGATCTTTAAGCTCGCATAGATTAATTTTAGGGGCAGCTAAAAAAGCAAATAGAGCAGAGGGAACTCCGCCGGCAGAGTATACCAGGAGAGAGAACCAAGAATGGCTTTCTTGTGGAATTTGGTGTGAAGCTTTAGAAGTGAATGTAGTTGCAAAAGTTTTGCGCCTCGACTTTCCAGTCCACCCAAGGTCCCGGACCCAACTGCTCCACCTTCAAAACTGGATTCGCGGCTGAGTCTGTGAATGTCTTTAAACCTAACTCAGGTGTTAGAGCCGACAGCGCTTTGATATCATTGAACCCGTCATGTTTTGTCCAGTCCGAAAATAGTTTTGAAGCTGACGCAGGGGGTAGGGCAGGTGTAGAAGAATATACAAAATAATCATGATGATAATAGTTGGGGATGGCCTTAATACTAACATCAAGTACATTTCCCAGCATATCTAGAGCCCTTAACTTCCTAGATTTATTCCCTTGGATTACCCACTCTCGTGGTACCGGAAGCTCCCCTGACATAGTGGACTGTGCTACCTCTGGCTTTGTTGGTACCATTGATAACTCCCGTCCACTCACCAACTCTCTGCAATCTCTCTCTCTCCGCCGCAATGTTGCATCTCTCTCGCTATTCTATCGCTACTATAATAATCAGTGTTCCTCAGAGCTATCCCAGTGCATACCACCTCCTTTACGTAGGGCACGTGGTACCCGTCTTGCAACTCAATCCCACCCCTACTCTGTGCAACTCTCCAACCCAAGAGTGAAACGTTACTCTCAAACTTTCTTCTACTCAACAGCTGAGCTCTGGAACTCTCTCCCAGAATCAGTCTTTCCCTCTTCCTATGACTTAAATTGCTTCAAACTCCGTGTGTCCAGGCATTTTGGCTCGAACGTCCCTTGATTTTGGCCCTGTCACTCTTTCAACTATGGGGGAGGCACTCGCTATAGGTAGTTATGCCTTTTGCCTCCCTCAATCACATAGAAAAAAAATAAAAAATAAAATAAATGCCATCGGAGGTACACAAATAGTGCCTGGAATAAGCCAATACACAACTTATCCAGAACACACATGACACAGTAGTACATATTTATACAATAAATCAATAACACTTGCACATGTAAAAAAGCTACGAGAGGCTGGCTAGGCCTAAGCAGACGGAGTATCGCTTAAACATGTCGTAATAAAAACAAAAAGCACTGAATTATATCACAACAGGAACAGCCGCCAACACACCTCGAAGAAATAAACCCGGGAGAGGGAAGCACTGACACAGGACCTAGAAAACACTTCACTAAGGGAAGAAAAATACGCTAGGAACGTCAGAAAACAAACAAATAAGGCAACTTCATCAGAAAGATAAAAAGAAGCCTAATAACGCGTAGTTAAAGCCAACTAAATAACTAGGCTAGCTAGCCACGAAAACGTTTCACACGTCCACCACGGGACCACGAGGGTACGCCCGAAATAGGCGTCCCAAACACATGACCCAAATACACTGAACTGCGGGCAGCCCGCCCATGACACTCCTGCTACGCATATCCTAACCTTACTCGATACATCCCAGAGTAAACAAATGAGAAAAAATTCACTAGGGACGCAGCAAATGCGGAACGAGCGGAGCGTGGGGAGACACGTCAGGGCAGGTTGAGCGCAGAGCAGAGAAGGAAGAATGACACCTGAAGTCAGCGTCTGGTCAAAGATCCACACAAGTACATCCACGAAGTTATGGAAAGCTTATGATTAGTTATTCTTATTTTCTTTTTATTTGTTATTTTTTACGAAGTTTTTTCGTAGTGAGTACCCAATTTCATAATGACGAACCATGAGTGAGGTTGCGTGTGCTCATGATGAAGGCTCCTCAATTTTTTATGCTCTGCGCGGTAGATTCAAACTACGGTAAATGAGTGTTTGAAGAGGATGCCTTATGTAATAGGCATAATCGTCAATGATGGAGGGGCCACTAATAAATAATCTCGGATAAATGGTTTGTAATACAGCTTTATTCTAAATAACACTCAGGTGTAAGGTACGTAATAGAATTCACACGAACAATAGATGTTGGAGCACTCAGGTAGGTTATTGGACTTATTACAATCTCCTAGCACTTATCGCGGATTTGGATAGAGACATACTTCCAACGTTCAGGCATTATTCTTCTGATCACATTGCTTTATGGTACGTAGGGTACATGAATCACACAGGTTAGGTATTTCGCTTTGTTAACTCTCTGGTAATATGACTCTTAATCAAGGATGAAAGTATAAGTAATGTGGTTATTGCCCAAGAATTAACGTAAAGGGATAACTGTAACTAGTTGCACTGGTCTAGGATGTTCACTTGTCTAGGTGATACTTCGGACCGAAAATATCAGTGAGGGCGAATCAGGTTAAACCTGATGGCAAGAATAATTACGGGAGTCAGTTCGCCTAAGCTAAATTTCACTGATATATATTAATACATACTAGCATAATAATCACTTGTTTCCTAACATCAGAGAAAGTTGAGACACAATCGAATACACTGGATGGTTGAGTTAATAGCACCGTAACACTGGTACTTTGCGAAGTAACACTGTGATAGAGTTTTCCTGGTTGTTGTTGTTGTTGTTGTTGTTCCCCAAGCTGCCTGGCCGAACAGCCTGGTTATCTTGCGTTAGTGATGTTGGGGGTTAACAGTAGCTCTGGGGGCCGTCCAAGCTGTCCGGTAGTGTAGAGAAGGTTTTGCAGATGGGCTTCTTGCGGGTGGTTTTGCACCTTTTTGGCAACAAATGCTGATGGGGTAAGACAGTCGATTGTTGCCAAGGAGTTATTCTTGCAGAATCCTCACTCAAGAGTTTCTCGCTTAATCCATGGCGAGAGGAGTGAAGGGTGCGTGCGTAGCTCTCTCCCTGTGTATCATCCTCCTCAACATCCAGAGGGGCTGTGCCGATATAAAGGTGCAGAGGGGACCGGTAGTGTACCAGGTCAACACTAAACAAGTATTGAGGGACCTCGTCACACAGAAATCACACATAAGTGAACCTTCTGTCACCATTCCTGCCTGGTCTAGTTTATATATCGGGAAGACACAGCGGCTTGGCAAGTACTCTGGCACAACCTCGCTACAACACCTATTGTGCTACACTCTAATTAGCTGCGGAGATGTAGAGACCAACCCCGGCCCTAGGTCAACACTGAAGAAACCTCACCACCAACCAAGTAAGACAGACACCGTCATTTCAACAGTCCCTAGCAGAAAAATTCGTTATTACAAACCGGGCCTACAGGTACCCCAGCCTCCCGTCACGCTCCAATTCAACCCACAACACAACCCAACACGGTCGGCGACCCAGTCTCCCGTCACGCTCCAATTCAACCCACAACACAACCCAACACTATCGGTGGCTCAACATGTAACTGGAGCAGCTAGGAAGAAAGGCATCAGTCGCAACAACATCAACAATGGAGCAGCATTAGCAGCCAGGAATAAAGACAACATCATCAAACAGCAAATACAGGTGGGGCAGGGAGGGGTCACAGGGGGAGACATAGCCACAGACAGTCCCCACCCTAGCAGCACAGCTGATCACCACACCGCCAGACGTACGACGAACAATAAAAAGAATCTATAATAATAATAATAATAATAATAATAGTTCTTAAAGCTAGCGCATGCTAAGCTAGCTAAGGATAGCTCAATAAGGCCGATTAGGCGTATTTCCATTGGGGTCCTGTACTACTACCCCATCCCTTTGCTCATGAGGGATGGTAACGACTCAGTGCTTGTGAAAAATCTTTAATGCGCCGAGCGTGGGCGCGAACCCGGGCCTTCTGGGTGGAAGTCCGAGACGCTAGTCACTACACCAAGCGAGCCGCTTGTACAGTGTGCGATATTAGATTCAACAAAAGGAGTCCAACATCACAAATGTAGTATTTGTAATGAAACAGTACACGATCGATGTACTTATGTTAACAGCAGAAAAGAAATGGAATGCGATAAATGCAGGGAATTAGCAATTACCCACTCCACCAACTCTACATTACCCACAGCATTACCATTAATACCACATATATCGGCGACCCAAGTAGCACAACATGCAACAAGAACAACAATAAAAACAGGTAGCACTCGCAAATACATCAACAGGGAAGCAGCATCAACGGACAATGAAAACAACAACAACAACAACAGCAAACAACCACAGCCCGACCGCGAGTATCCCCTACCCTCTCCCGCACAAACAGCTGATCGACGCGGACCAAACCACACCTCCAGTCGCATGATAAACAGTAAGAAAAAACTATGTATAGTCTGTAATATTGGTTTCAACAATAGGAGTTCACTTTTACAATGCAACAGTTGTAATGAAATTGTTCATAACCGATGTACTTACGTTAACAGTAGAAACGAAGTTGAATGTGTTAAATGTAGGAACTCAGCTGTGCAACATCGCGAAACCATGTTTTATTTGTGAATCACTCATAACACGACGTCAGAAGATCCAAAACTGTGTAAAGTGTAAACATGTAGCTCACATGAAGTGCATCTCTAAGAAGACCAACAGTGAAGAACGGGAATTCCTTTGCAATAAGTGTGCCTTGCATTCATTACCGAATATTAATGTAAATGATCCAAGTATTAACAACTCAGAATCCAGCCAGGACACATTCAAAATCAAAGATGAATACAGAGTGTTCACCAACAAAGGGCTCCATCTTATCCACATTAACGCCAGATCAATGTACCATAAATTGTCAGAAATAAACTTGTTAGCTAATAAGGCCAAAGCTTCAATAATTGCAATCACAGAAACCTGGCTGGATTCAAGTATAAACGATGGTGAAATAAACATTCAAGGTTTCAATATGGTTAGGAATGATCGCAATAGGCATGGGGGAGGAGTATGTCTGTATGTAAAAAAACAACCTCACACACACAACTAGGACCGACCTCCATGTAGAAAATCACGAAGCTCTGTGGATCGACCTACACCTGCCGAGGACAAGACCCATCACAATTGGGGTATGCTATAGGCCACCAGCCGACACACAATTCTTGACCAAATTTGAACGAACTTTGTCATCGCTAGACTCTCGGAATGAATCCATCATACTAGGGGATTTTAACCTGTGTTACAAACAACGAAATGATAGGCTTGTACGAGAATATAGGCATATACTGACAATGCACAATCACAAACAACTCATCACAACCCCCACACGTATCTCTGAGAACACTGCCACAATATTAGACCACATAAACTGTAACAGAGAGGACAAAATATCCCAATCAGGGGTTATACAGACTGGGATAAGTGATCACTTCGTCACATATTGCACACGGAAAACCACAAAAATTACCCTAGAGAATCACAAGGTTATCAAAACAAGGTCACTCAGAAACTACAATAAGGAAACATTTCTGGACATTTTATGGAATACAGACTGGTCTCCACTGTATGTAGTGGAGACTGGTCTCCACTAAATACGACATAAGAGATAGACAAACCAAACTGAAATGATTACTGATTACGGATTACTGATATTTACTATAGGATGTAAGGTATCTTAAAATAACCCCCTAGAAATACTTTCTCTAAAGTATCTATTTCTTTATCCTCCCCATTTCCCCAGCTAACCTAATCCCACAAGGACCCCAATGGAAATACGCCTAAGGCCTTATTGGGCTATCCTTAGTTGGAATTATGCAAGGCTGGTACATGTCATATTTATAACATACTATGTGGTACCAACTCTGAAAATTGCTAACTGAATAAATATTATTATTATTATTATTATTATAAGTACAAACGTTAATGACGCATGGGTTGGCTTCAGAACCATCATCACAAACATCCTAGACGAAATAGCTCCTCTGAAAGACATACGAATTAAAGCAAGGTCAGACCCATGGATCAACAATGACATACTACACCATCTGGAACACAGAGACAATCTGTTAAAAAGGCTAGCGAAACATAGACAGGATCAAGGTCTGAAACATGAGTTCAACAGGGCCAGGAATAAACTAAGTAGGAAAATGAAATAAGCGAAAACTAATTATTTTCACAATAAGGCAGAGGAATATCAGAATAACCCAAAGAAACTATGGAGGCACCTAAAAACAACAGGCTACAGCAACAAGACAAGGGATTCGTCTAACACTAATATTGCTCTCACCATTAATGATCAGGTTTGCCACGATAAACGACACATTTCAACCTACTTCAACTCCTTCTTCACTTCCATAGCAAACACACTTGCACAGAACCTACCTCAACCTCTCAATAAATACACGACAACAACGACCACCTTTCGTAATTTCTACAGAGATAAAGACGTACACCCGAACACATTTGGATTGCAAAATGTTACACCAAAATACAATTTTGACGAGCTGTCTAACCTAAATGTACATAAGAGCACAGGACCAGACAAAATTCCTGCCAAATTTCTACGAGATGGAGCCATTGGTATAGCAGGCCCCCTAACCCACATCATCAACTTGTCAATTAACACCAACACAGTACCTGCTGAACTGAAGGAAGCTATTGTAACCCCTCTATTCAAGAAAGGAAATAAACTAGAAGTTGGCAACTACAGACCAGTTAGCATATTATGTATTGTATCTAAAATCCTTGAAAGAGCGGTATACACCCAAATTGAACACTACCTCAAACAAAATGATCTATTCTATAAGTTTCAATCAGGTTTCAGATGCATGTACTCGACAGACTCCTGTCTCATCCACTCAACGGATCACATTCGTAAAGAAATGTCTAAAGGTAACTACACCGGTATGGTTCTTCTTGATCTACAAAAAGCGTTTGACACAGTAGACCATGATATCCTATGTAATAAACTACAACCCATTGGAATACCTATAGAATTGGAATGCTACCCCTCACGAGTTGGGTGGTTCCATGTTTGCTAAACATATGTTAAGGTTTTGTGAGGAGCAAGGTTTAATTTTGTCCTCCAAAAACCTGCTTCCAGAAAATAGCTATACATATGTTAGTGAAGCATGGGAGACCAGGTCGTGGCTTGATCATGCAATCTCTAGCTCTGACTTTCATGACTCTATCTCAGAAATGGCCATAAGATACGACATTACGGATGACGACCACATACCTATAGAATTAACAATCCAAATTAATAAAGCACCGGAAATAACAGAAACTAGCAATAGCATCAAGGCAAAAGTTCCATGGAATGTAATCTCAAATGAAGAGTGCCAAATGTACTGTGATAAAACCAAGGACTTATTAAATAGGGTGCAATATGATGGTAATGGTGTAGCACAATGCAGGGATCCAAAATGTAGTGATGCACAACACAGAAAGGACATTATTAAATTTTACAATAGTATAATAGATTCTTTATCAAAAGCGGGGGAAAGTATTTTTAATAGCCGTAAATATAAGTCCTCATTCAATAAGCCAGGTTGGCAAGACTATGTGGCTGACCTGTATCAGGCCTCCAGAGATGCTAGGTCTCATTGGCTTGAAGTAGGTCAGCCTAGACAGGGGCCTATATTTGAACTTCACAAAAGAGCAAAGGCTAGGACCAAATATGCCATTAGATTTATTAAGCAAAATGAAAACCAATTACGGAAGGAAGCCCTTGCAAAGAGTCTGGCAGAAAAGGATACTAACTGTTTTTGGAAGGACATCAGATCCATGCAAAATTGTAACACACCATTACCTGTCAGTGTTGAGGGGGTTACGGGTGAAGAGAACATTGCTGACTTATGGAAAACTCATTTTAAGGAACTACTTAACAGTGTAAACCAAAGGTCTACTAATGGTGCAATTCAATATGTGAAAGATAGTAATTATGAAGACATTAAAGTGACTGAAAGTGATCTTGAGAATGCCATAAGAAAACTTAACCTAAATAAAGCTTGTGGGCTGGATGGTATATATGCAGAACATCTTAAATATGCAGATAAGTTGTTAATAGATAAACTTAGTTCTTGCATCACCAGTCTATTTACGCATGGTGTCCTGCCGGAGTCTATGATATCCGTAATACTTGTTCCTGTCATTAAAGATAAATCAGGTAAAATTACAGCAAAAGACAACTACCGCCCAGTAGCACTTGCTAGTGTGGTGAGTAAGGTAGTTGAAATGATAATGCTAGAAAGAATGTCTGCATATATTGTCACCAGCAGCAATCAGTTTGGCTTTAAGAAAAATCACGGCACAGACCAATGCATATATGTGCTGAAAGAAGTGATTGATACATACAACAAACTAAATAGCTCAATTTTCTCTTGTTTTCTTGATGCAAGTAAGGCTTTTGATAGGGTGCATCACAAAACCTTATTTGAAAAATTAGTTAACAGGGGAGTGCCTAGTTATATTGTTAGGATACTTATTTTCTGGTATGCTAATCAAAAAATGTGTGTAAGATGAGGCAACATCCTGTCAGGCTCTTTCGCCGTAACCAATGGTGTTAGGCAGGGGGGGATATTGTCTCCGTATCTTTTCAACGCCTACATGGATGATCTTAGTCTGGAGCTGAACAAGACTTGCACTGGGTGCTGTATTGGCAGCACCATTGTAAATCATCTCATGTATGCTGATGACCTAGCCTTAATCGTGCCCTCTGGAGCAGGACTGGATAAATTATTAAGAGTATGTGAAAAATTTGGAATCGAACATTCAGTCAAATTTAATCCTATAAAGAGCAATATCATAATATTTAAATCTAACCTTCTATTGAAATCAAAGCTACCTAAATTCCATTTGTATGAAGAAATTATAGAAGAAGTAAGTAAAGTAAAGTATCTAGGACACTATATTTCATGTGATCGCTCAGATGATGAGGATATGGGTCGTCAGCGAAGGCAACTTTACATGCAGGGAAATTCAATATTAAGAAAATTTCATATGTGCACATGGGATACAAAAATAACATTGTTCAACTCCTACTGCTCACCAATGTATACAGCACAACTATGGTGGAACTATAAGAAAATTACAGTGAATAGACTAAGTATCTCATATCACAATATCATGAAAATGTTTCTGGGGCTCTCAAAATATGAGAGTACAAGTACGCTATGTGCCTATATGAACTTACACTGTTACAAATCACTCATTAGAAAGCTAACATATAAATTCATTCAGCGCCTTAACACTTCTGAGAACAGGATCATTAAAATGCTACAAACTCCAAGCATAGTGTACACCTCCAGGATCCAGGCACACTGGAGGAAGTTGCTCTATATTTAACCTTAAGTAATGATTTCAGGTCTGCTACTCTACAGAATTAGCATACCGGTACTGATCCTCATAGTGCAGTACAGTACCGATATTCCTATACTGTACTGTAGCAACATACTGTACCGGAAGCTAAATGATGTGAGGCATGGTACTGTACACAATTAGGACAGTGGTTTTGGTAACACAGTAGTTTGATGACCACTGTTTTTGGTTGAGGCAGTGCTGTGAACTACATGATAGCAAGCTGGGTATTATTTAATTTCTTTTTATTTTATGTAGCCTATGTACAGTAGCTTATATATATTTATATATATTTATGTTACTGTAAGGTATATATGGACCCCAGGTATGGTCCCCTCTGTACTGTGTGAGTCTGAAATAAAGTATTATTATTATTACAAGCAATGGGCATAGGGTCTGTGAACTGGTTTAAATCTTATCTTAGTGGTAGAACCCAAAGAGTCAAAATTGATGATAATATATCTGATCCTATGCCAATTAACTGTGGGGTCCCGCAGGGAAGCATCCTTGGTCCCTTACTCTTTCTCTGTTATGTGAACGACATGGAACTGAGCGTCTCATGTAAATTATTACTGTATGCAGACAACAGCGTGCTTCTGGTTTCAGGAAAAGACCCAATAAGTATTGCCGCTTCACTTTCCAAAGAACTAGCATCATGTAGTGAATGGCTAGTGGACAATAGACTATCTCTTCACCTGGGCAAGACGGAAGCTATCTTATGTGGAACAAAACGCAAACTGAAAGACATTGTGGGCTTCTCGGTCAACTGTAATGATATTCCTATAACAACAGTGTCACAAGTTAAATATCTCTGACTGAAACTGGATGCGAGTTTGTCAGGTGAAACAATTTTGGAATCTATCCTGAGTAAGTGTAGAGCACGTATAAAATACCTGTATAGACAGGTGGGATGCTTGCCCGCGGCGACCAAAAAGACCCTCTGCCAAGCGCTTGTTCAATGTCATTTTGACTATTCTGTGTCATCCTGGTACTCTGCATCATCTAAATCAGCACAGCACAAACTTCAGGTCACTCAAAATAAAATGGTTAGGTTCATGCTGAACCTAGGACCCAGATCACATGTTGGCCAGGAACAACTTCAGTCACTAGGTATGCTCAATGTCTCTGACAGGGCCAAACAAATCAGGCTCACTAATGCCTTCAAAATTTTCTATGACAGAGCTCCAGAGTATCTAAAGAATGATTTTGTTAAAGCAAATGAGAGGTTCCCCACTAACTCTGGCAGCAATCCCACCAGCACTTCAAGTTAAAAAGGAGGAGCTTCAACGTCTCGTGAGTCGCCTGATACACATCGATGCCCACTCAGCTCTGGCCCTGCTCAAGAACTGTTTCTCCATCCCAAAACTCCAATACCTCCTGCGCACATCGATGACTTACACGAACAATGGCGGCCTCCAAGAATTAGACGGCATAATCCGAGAAGCAGTGACCAGCATCACCAACGTGGAATTTAAAGAACGGGCCTGGACACAAGCCACCCTTCCTGTCCGCCTCGGGGGCTTGGGCATACGGAGAGCCTCGGATATTGCCTCCCCAGCCTTTATCTCTTCCCTCATCGCGACCAACGACCTCGTATTGTCCATCCTTTATTCTCAACCCGGAATGACACTTAATGGGGACGTAACAGCAGCGATTAACACCTGGAAGGGAAGTAGAGGAGGAGCCTCAGGGTACCTCCAGGAGCAAGCAGAAAGCGTGGGATACCATCTCGGCGAAGAAAACTCAAGAAAATCTCCTAACCAATGCAGACCAGGTTGCAAAAGCACGCCTCCAGGCAGCCGCCCGTTCGGAGAGTGGCTTGTGGTTACACGCCATCCCCATCCCACCTCTTGGAACTCACTTGGATGCTGAAGCGCTCCGGGTCGCCATCGCGCTCAGAGTGGGTGCGGCAGTTTGTCACCCACACACTTGCAAGTGTGATGGGAGGATGGATGCTCAAGGTCACCATGCCTTGTCATGTAATTACAACGCAGGCCGCCTGCCAAGACACGCTGCACTAAATGATGTCATAAAACGGGTCCTGCAGAGTGCTAACCGTGCATCAATCCTCGAATCACATGGACTTCACAGAGAAGACGGCAAACGGCCAGATGGGATGACCACTTTCCCTTACAAGAATGGCCGGTGCCTCGTGTGGGATGCCACATGTGTTGACACTTTCTCCACAACCAACGCCGCCAGAAACGCCGACGAAGCAGATGAAGCCGCCCGGATAGCAGAAAATAAAAAGCGAGAAAAATATCAAGCCATCGCCAGAATTCATCAGTTCGAGCCCCTGGCATTCGAAACTTCAGGAGTCTTCGGCCCTACCACCCTTAAGATGGTGAATGAAATAGGCCGTAAAATCAGAGAAGTTTCAGGAGAACCCCGGGAAACCCTCTGGCTCAAGCAAAGACTAGGGATGGCTATCCTCCGGGGCAATGCCACCAGCGTCATGAGCTCAGTTCGACAGGACTGGGTCATGCCACTGTGTGAGGCCCCGGCAGGAGTGGTGTATCCGTAGTCTTTCCACAGTAGGGTAAAACAAAACATAAACTTTATTTGTATGTAACATGTGTGATGAACATTAACCCGGTGAGACCCAGCGTCGCACGTGTTGCGTCGGCAGTATTTGATCACCAACTCCCAGCGACGCATCACGTGCGTCCGACATATAAAAAACACTTACGTGGCTCGTAAGGTAGGAAATGGCGGGAGAATAGGAGGGGGAGGTACCGTAGTGTGTGTGGGAGCCGGGCCAGTAGGTGTGAGCGGGCCGAGACAGCCGCGCGGCTGGTGGTGGTGGGCTTAGTGGGGATAGTTTACACCCTTAGTTCACCGCCATTTTGAACCTTCATTACTCCGGTCGTATGGGAGCTAGAGGCTTGAGATTTATGTGAGACACTCCTTAGGATGTATGCCGTACAATGCCATACTCAGTTTTTACCCTAGTGCTCCCGGGCGGGTGGTCATGCGGGGGAGACGAACTATTGAACCCCCCCCCCCCAAATGACCGAAATGATTTTTTTTTTATTTTTGTCTTCATTTCTCACCATTCTCTTCCGTTTTGGCTCAACAATTTTTTTTGAGGCCCCCCCCCCCAAAAAAAAAATGTCCGAGGTGATTTTGTTTTCCTTTTTTTTTCATTTCTCATCCTTGTCTTCCATTTTAGCAAACAAAAAAAAGAAGTGAAAATGGCTTGGGACTGGGGTGAACAAAATATTATAACTAGCCGGGGCTCAGCGGGTTAATAAAAGGGGATGTGTTGGATGGTTGAAAGCCACAGTTGCTCGCGCGTTTGGGGCTAGCAACACGTATTATGAAAAACATGCATCCTCCCCCAGAAACAGGATGTTTAATTTTAAGGTCCCGAGAATCCAAGGACAGGGTAAGCAAACATTCTTCTTCACTGCCATCAAAGACTGGAACGACCTACCCCAGTCAGTCCGTGGAAAGAGAACACTGTATTCCTTCAGACGTAGCCTGAAGGAACACCTGAACTGGACAGCTGCGAGAAGGGAGCACCAAGCTTGTGTCTACTACTAAATACGACATAAGAGATAGACAAACCAAACTGAAATGATTACTGATTACGGATTACTGATATTTACTATAGGATGTAAGGTATCTTAAAATAACCCCCTAGAAATACTTTCTCTAAAGTATCTATTTCTTTATCCTGCCCATTTTCCCAGCTAACCTAATCCCACAAGGACCCCAATGGAAATACGCCTAACGGCCTTATTGGGCTATCCTTAGTTGGAATTATGCAAGCTGAATCGAATGGCGCAAACAGAATTACAATCGGACCATTAGTTTAGGATTTCGATTTTGACTGAGCCTTCCTGGAGGGCCCAGGGGGACCGTTTTTTGGACTTTAAAAGTCCTCTGTAGCCCAAACTATAAGTCCTAGGGAATTCTACTTGGTGTCATTCGATTTTTCTCGGCGAGCTGCTTCTAGACATGGTCGTAGATTTCGTTTTCGCCCAGCCATTCGGCCAGAATCGAAAATATTTTTCTCAAAAACCTTGGGCCAGGCAAATCGGTGATTTTGGTCGAATTTTTACTTGTCAATATTATTACATATTTGGATTCGTCTCGCCGTTGCGGATTCAACGGTATAATTTTGTATTAATTTTGACCTATTTTTAGGCCCCCCTAGGCCTATTTTAAAGTTTAAAAACTCCATAGACGAGTTATTTAAGAACGGATTTTGTTTAATTTTATACCATAAGTATACTTTGGCAAGCTCAATCGAATGGCGCAAACAGAATTACAATCGGACCATTAGTTTAGAATTTCGATTTTGACTGGGCCTTCCTGGAGGGCCCAGGGGACCGTTTTTTGGACTTTAAAAGTCCTCTGTAGCCCAAACTATAAGTCCTAGGGAATTCTACTTGGTGCCATTCGATTTTTCTCGGCGATCTGCTTCTAGACATGGTCTTAGATTTCATTTTCGCCCAGCCATTCGGCCAGAATCGAAAATATTTTTCTCAAAAACCTTGGGCCAGGCAAATCGGTGATTTTGGTCGAATTTTGACTTGTCAATATTATTACATATTTGGATTCGTCTCGCCGTTGCGGATTCAACGGTATATTTGTTAGTAGTCTTGGCAAATCCAACGTCAAGGCTATTAACCTAATTGCAATGACGACTTGTCTATTTTGACTGCTATGTCGTCATTCCAACCGCGGTTAAAAAGAAAACGTCTAGAGTCTACTCCTTATCTTGCTCTAGGAGACGTTGTACATTAACCAAAACTACCACCGAAGGTGAAAAAAGTATAGAAGAGAAGAAAAAGGGGTTTACCTTAGTTACCGCTCAAGGCCCATCCCGTGTTCCGTCATGCGCCGATCCCTGTCGAACGTGCGCATGAGCGACCCTCTCTTGTTATAATTTTTTCACGCGTCGCCATTGTTGTGCTCCTTCAATTCACCCTGTTTTAGGTTCGTTTCGGCTTTTCTGGCCTTCTTTTTGTTAGACAGATGTTACGTGATCTAGGACACACGTAAATGGGCTCCTCAGTGTGTTTAATGGAGACGCGTGTGGAAATAGCTACCGAAGGTACGGGGGCGCCTGGCGTTCCTCGTATGTGTTTTTCATTCCTTTCTCTTTTCATATTCTTTTTTCCTGTTAGTCTGGGCATAGTTTAGCTTATTTTAGCCTAGCTTGTTTCTCATTCAGGAATTGCTATGCCCTATGAGTTTTCATATTTTCATAGCCTAGGTGTACAGTTGGTTCACAATCTGAGATTTCGTGGTGGCGGTGCTGTTTGTAGGGTTTGTGTCGGCCGAATTATTAGCGTTATTCCCGAGTCCCCCCTTTCGAGCCTTCACTGTGTCTCAAGGGCCTGGGCGCTTGGTGGTTCGTGATATCCAGGGGTACCCCACAGGGCCTCTCCCTCACACCACAGGGTTTTTCGCCCCTGACACATTCTCTCCTCACGGCTAGGCCACCCTTTTTCTCGCCAGTTTCATTTACTGGTTTTTGTGTTCCCTTACTGTTTTCACCTCCATCCTTTCATTCCCTTTTGCCCAATCCTGGGGTACCCTAAGGGGGCCCCTGTTTGTGCCGAACCACCCTTCCTGCCACTTCTCCTCATGGGCTTTGCTCTATCTCTGTGGGTGGGGTGGTTCCTGGGGGATGTGCCTCCTCTCCCCTGGTGTGTCTTCCTTGCCTCTCCCCTGACCGGTTGAGTCAGTATATTATCAAGGAAGACACTGCTCAGCTTGATGGCCATCGTCGCTTGGAGTCATAAGGAGTTGACGCTTTTTTCTGGGCCTGTGTTGGTATTCCCTAGACGCTCCTCTCGCTGCTTTTGGGCCGGGCCATCTCGGCCGGCCCCGCAATTTTGGGGAGTGCCCGATTCGGTCCACGGACGATTCGGCTCCCCGCAAATTTGCGGAGATCGCTGGGGGGTCTCGCGGTGAGGCGGGAGGGTTGTGTCGGTACGGTTATGCCTCCATTGGCCCGCAAATTTGCGGTTATAGTTGGCTTTCCCGGTGACCCTTTTTTGTGTCATCTTGTTGCCTGGTACTATATTGGTGTATGCACTTGCCTGGTGTTATGGACCCTGCATGTGAGGTGTTGAGTGGTGGTTAACACTTTCTCCATCTTTGCAGGTTCTGCTTGTGCTCTTCCGCCTCACCCGCCCTCCTCACCTCCATCGGTGCTCCCGGTTTAGAGTGAGTACGACTTCCAGTTTGCATGTGTGTGTTCCTGTTTACCCATGCTCATTCCCTGGTTTTTATTGGACATTATCTTCACTTACTCCGTCAACGTGCTGCTTATGGTGTGTGTTCTTCCATTGCAGGTGGGATGCCTTGCTTTCGCCAGGGCTGTGGCTCCCCGTGCTTGGACTGCCACAGGTCCTGCTTACGGCATTCGCAATGTGTGTCCTCTACGGCCTACCTCCGGCTTTGTGTGGCCCGTGTATGGACCTGGTGGATGTGGTGGACCATCACCCTGGTTCCTCTGACGCGGCAGTGGCCTCTGCATCCCTTCAGTCTGTGTGGGCGGTGGTCTCCCACCACATCAGGACTGTGGGCCACCGTTCCCCGGCCTTTGTTGACGACCGGATCCGCGTCGCCCTGGGCATCCCTGACCCATCTGGGGGCCGTTTACCTGGCCCTCTCCCTGCTCGGGCCCTCCTCCCTGAGTCCCGTGGTCGGTCGTCGCATCGTCGGGTGGATCCCCAGCTCCGTCCACGCTCTCGCTCTCGCTCTCCTCGTCGCTCGTCCTCTACTGCCCCTCCTCGTCCTCCTGCTCACCTTGACTCCGCCGTTCGCCCTCGTCATGGTTCTCGCCCTGAGGCCGGGGTTAGCGTCTCTGCCCCTGTACGCCCTTCCCTGGCCTCTCCGGATAGGGGCTCTACTACCTTCCGCCCGCTTCCCCTGCACAAAAGACGTCCTCTTCATTTGTCCTCTACGCGCGCGGATGTTCATGCTGTAGCTGGCCCTCTGCTCCCTCCTTCTACTCTGTCCAGGAGGATCCGCCAGGATGTAGTTGCTTCTCCTCCTACTTCTCCTGCTTCGGTGCCTCTTCTTCCTTCTCGGTCTCGTCCCAAGGTGGAGGTTCCTCCCTCCTCCGCCTCGGTGTCGGGCCGCCCTGTTCTCTCAGCCCCGGGGATCCTTGCTCTGTTTCCCCCCGCGGCTCCTTCTGACCTCCTTTCACCCGGCCAGCCTTCCCCCTCCCGTCATCCTGCTCCTCTTCCTTCTTCTATTCCTGATCTTCGCTTGCCGGCTCCCGTGAGGGTACCCCGCCGCTTGACTCGGTAGAGTATAGCGAGGTTTCGGGGTCCCCTTTCTCGGGGGCTGACGTGTCGCTGGAAGAGGGGGATGGTGATGTTTCCCCCTCGGGCGTTAGTGATCGGGAACGAGACCCTCAGGACCGCCACGGCTGTCGTCGCTCGCCTTCTTTGGGCCGCGACGCTGCTGTTTCGTGTCATGGGTCTCGCTCTCGCTCACGCTCGCCCCTGCGGGCCGAACTATCTTCGGGGGGGTCGCCTCTCTCGGATCGATTTTCGGCTATGCAGGGGTGGGTTGTGTCACACTTCGACGCGCGCTTGGAGGCGATGCAAGAATCCCTCTTATCGCGCTTCTTGGCGGTGACACAACCTCAGCGCCTCACCCAACCTGCCCCTGCTTTGGTCCCCCTCCCCTCTGCGGTGGACCACATTCCTTCTCGCCCTGCTTCTCCGCCTGCCCGGTCGTCGGCTAGTACTGCTCCTGCCCTGGCTCAGGTGGTTGCCCCTACTGTCTCACATGCGGGGGTCCTCCGTCTGCTAGGGCAGGGTCCGCGCTTGCCCCCCATCCAAAAGGCCCAGGTCCCATCGCGGACTATGCCGCTCCTCTATGGCTCCTTGGCTGTTTGGAAGGGGGTGCGGGCCTCCCACCCGGAGCGTGCTACCGACTTCCCGTCAGGTGAGAGGGCCCTACCTTTGGACTGGTCGGTCCAAATAAATGATAAGATGCAGTTCAGGGCGATCAGGGTGGATGGTCAGGTGGCCGACGTGGAGGTGCGGGCGTACCCGACAAGGACTGACCTTCAGTACTTTTCGGTGAAGCCCAAGCCCCCGTCTGCTCCTCGAACTAAGCTCTGGTCAGACTTCAGCCGCCAGGACATCCTTCAGGATGTTCAGTCCCTGGCTGTGTTAACGGGACTGTCCTCCTATGGGACGGGTTTGTGCGACGACGGTAAGCCTGGCTTAGCCGTCGTGCTCGTTAACCCTCTCCCATTGGAGGCCTGGTTTGCTGAGGCCTTAGACTTTGCCAACCGTTCCGTCGACAGATCTATTTCAGTCCCTCCCCCAGAGTCGTCACTGCTTTTGCCTCCTCTGGTATCTGTCGGCGGATTGGATGGCAAGTTCTGGTCCTGGATTAGCGCTCCCAAACTTGAAATTTGTGCTATTGCTAACCCGTTCTTCTCCCACCCAGATAAGTCCTCTGTCGACAGGGATTTTACCTTGCGGCAGAGGGTGGCGAACTTATTGTCTTGTCTTCTAGGTTCCCTCCAGACGTCTGTTCACCACCTGCGACTTATCGAGGCGACTGCACCTGGCGATCTTCGCGAGGGTTTGGGCCACGTTCGGCGGATCCACCTTCAGCTCGCGGTGTCTTTGGTTCCCGAGCTGAAGGCGGTTTTGTGCGAGGCAACTCGACAACGCCAGACGGTAAGGTCCTCGTTCTGCCGGAGAGCCCCTTTGGATATTCGTCAGGGTCTGTTATACTCCGAGCTATATACATCGGGGCTTTTTGCGCAGGATGCTTGGGAACGCTACGCTTCTCTGTCAGCGGACCCTGCTTACGACACGCAAAGACGCGCTGTGTCGCGACCAGGGTCTTCGCAGTCTCGTCCTTCTGCCGGTCCCCTTCGGGGTGCTGCCGCCACTGCTGCCGCCAAGAAAGGGCGCAGGAAAGGGAAGTTGCCGGCCAGAGCGTCGGTTCCGCCTCGCACTTCTGCTCCTGCTCCCTTTCATCCCCGCCGAGAAGGGGCTGGCCAGCCTTTCACTTCCGGCCGCACTTCGACGGGGTCAGACGCACGACGGACAGGGGATGGGGTGACCCGCCCTTTTCGGCGAGGTGGGGGGGGTAGGGGTGGTCAACGTGGCTCTTATGACCGCAGGGACCGTACCGGGGGACCCTCCACGTCAAAAAATGTGTAGGTTCTCCAGGTCGGTCTCCTCCTTGTTCTCCTTCTCGCCTCGCAGAAAGGGTCGCTCACCTCATCTCGGGGGCTCCCACAGGTTATTTTCGCCCTTGCGCCCTTCGGTGGCCACGAGGGACATGGGGGCGGAAGATTGCACGGAGGGGTCTAACCTGGAGATGGAAGTCCAGACCCCCACTCAGCTCTTGTCAACGAAGCCGGCCTGTCTCTTCGGAGGTGGCCGACGTGATTACATCCATGCACGAGCAGGGAATCGTCAAGGAGGTGAAAGCCGGTCTACCGGTTTTCCTCTCCCGTGTTTTTCTGGTACCGAAGAAGGACTGCGACGCGATGCGACCGGTGGTGGATCTGTCGGCCCTCAACGGGCACATCGTGAACACACGGTTTCGGATGCTGACGGTGCACCAGGTACGACTGGCCCTGCGACCTCTGTCGTGGGTAGTGTCGCTGGACCTCAAGGATGCGTATTGGCACGTTCCGATCCATCCTCGTTTCCAGCGATTCTTGGCCGTTCAGACTTCCGATCGTGTGTTCATGTTCGACAGACTTCCCTTCGGTCTCAACATCGCGCCGCGGATCTTCTCAAAACTGGTAAAGCAGGCTCTGGATCCTCTCCTCAGGGGCGGCCTCCAGATCCTGTTTTACTTGGACGACTGGTTGATAGTTTCAGACACCCTAGAACAGTGCGTCCGCGACACCCTCACAGTAGTTCAACACATCACACAGTTAGGGTTCAAAATCAATATTCCCAAGTCGCGCCTGACCCCGTCGCGTGTCGTGACGTGGGTAGGTCTCGAATGGGATCTGACCAACGCTACAGTGACCCAGAGTCAGCCAAACGCGGTGAAACTTCGCAGGAAGGTCTTCGCCGTGTTGCACTCGGTCTCCCTCACGAGGAGGATCTGGGACTCGTTAGTGGGTTCGCTGAATTGGGCCGCTCTGACCATTCCCTTAGGGAGGCTCAGGCTGCGCCGCCTAATACTCATGGGCAACAAGGTGTTTCCGTTGGCCCCTATGGATCGGCTCATGCCGATCCCGCGTACCATTCACAGACACTTAGGACACTGGGTTGCTCGGGGCACGCTCTCTGCGGCTGTGCCCTGGACCGCCCCCCCGCCGACGATCTGGGTAGATACAGATGCGTCGAGCGAGGTAGGGTGGGGTTACCAATCCAACCTGGGACATCAACATCACGGCAGATGGGTGGGACACACACACCTACACATCAATGCCCTCGAACTGTTGGTTCCCTTGTTCTTCCTGAGGGACCACGCGCTGGCCCTTCGGGGAAAGTCGGTGGCCTTCAGGATGGACAATCAGACAGCTGTCCACTGTATCCAAAAGCAGGGGTCCTCCAGGTCTTTGACTCTGTTGGGGATCTCAGAGAAGTTGTTCTTCCTCGCGAACCGACACAACATCTCCCTGCACGCCTCCTACCTGCCCGGGACTGCCAACCTGTGGGCGGACGCCCTGTCGCGAGGACAGGGCGTTCTTGTAGAATGGGCAATGAAACAGACTGTATTCGACGACCTCGCAGCTTCCTGGGGTGTTCCGGAGGTCGACTTGTTCGCATCGAAGGAGACGCGCAAGTTGCCTCAGTACCTATCCCTCCGGACTCGCACTCCGGAGGGGGGTCCGGACGCTTTCATGGAAGACTGGAACAGGTGGCAGTCGATATACATATTTCCGCCACCAGACGCACTGTTGATGTGCAAAGTCCTCGCGCGGCTGCGGCTGTACCGCGGCAGAGTCTGGCTAATAGCGCCTCTGTGGCCAGCCCAGGCTTGGTACTCCCAGTTGAAGCGGTGGTGCCCGAGTCCGGTCCCTCTCCCTCTCTCAAACTTCCACTTGAGCCAGGTTGGCGACCTGCGGACCTCGTTGGCCTTCGCATCGTGGATGTTCGTGAGGCACGGTGGCTCCCAGTCCACGGACGGGACCTGACTGACTTCCTGAAGCGTTCATGGACGTCTTCGACTTGGGGGACTTACGAGTCCCACTGGAGGTCTTTTACTAGGTGGATACAGGACACTCACCAGACTGTTCGCTCTCCTTCCCTCGTCCTACACTACTTGTTTCACCTCTTCCGTACACGTCGCTCTCAAGTCAACACTATACGTAACCACTTGTCTGCCATCCGGGAGGTCTTTGAGTCCGTCACTGGGCTGGTCGTTCCACCGAAGGAGCTGGATTCCTTCATGAAGGCTGCCTTCAGGGAGCGACCGCCTCCGCGCCAGATCCCTCCTCAGTGGGATCTGGGGCGTGCTCTGGACCTTCTGGCTTCACACACATATACACGGGACACTACACCGGTTCAGTTGCTCGAGCGTACACTCTTCCTTGTCGCTCTGGCCACTGGGGATAGGGTGTCTGAACTAGCTGCCATGTCGCGGTCCCAGGAATGCATGCGATTCTCCCCGTCCTTGAATGTCGTCACGTTAGCCCCCTCCCCTCATTTTGTTGCCAAGAATGAGAGAGAGACCCACGTTTTCAAGCCTTTCACCATCCAGGCTTTAAAGCGTGGGCATACTCACCATGTGTTGTGCCCGGTGCAGGCCTTGCACTCCTATGTTGAGTCTGTGGCTCCGACTTCGGGTACTGCTGTGTGGGTGTCTCCTCGGACTGGTAGGAGGCTCTCGAAGGTACAGATAGGACGCCACATTTGTCGGGTCATTCGTGCCAGTAACCCTGCTTGTCGGGGTTCTGCGCACGATGTGCGATCCTTTGCTGCCTCCTTACGGTTCCTGCAGACTCGTTCGTTGCCTGACGTCGCCTCGGCGGGTTTGTGGTCTTCTGTCCATACCTTCGTCTCCTCCTACCTCTCCATGTCCATTGTTAGACCCCCTCGGCCTGTGATAGCTCTCGGGAGTCGTGTTTCCTAGGGCTCTCGCGAAGTTGCCTGGTCTTCCCCCCTCGTCACTCTTTCTTTTCCTTTGTTTTATTTCGAAAAGGGGGGGAGGGAATTACGGGTTTGCAACACTGGATTACAAGTTTGGGGTTATGTTATATGTATACAGTACATAAGTGTTTTTGCCTCATTGATAATTGTGTTTTGTTTTTGTGATCAGTGTTTTTGTTCATTTTGGAAGAAAAGGGATTTTGTGTACAGTACTTTTTGGTTTAAGACAAGTCTATGGTTTTGCATTACTATGAATGACGGGCACGTGTTAAAACTGCTCTTTTTAGCTACTCCTCAGTTTTTCACTCTTTTATTAAACTCTCTTGTTTAAATTGTGTTTCTTTGTCATTCATAATTTTGTCTTATGCATTGGTTTTTTTGGTAGGTTGGGCTTGGATGTCCTCCTCCTATTTGTTATGCAGCCTTGACGTTGGATTTGCCAAGACTACTAACAAATTGCGAGGTTTGACGTACCTCCCAACTTACCAAATAGGAAAACCTACTATTTGGTAGTAGTCTTGGAAAATCCAACGTACATAATACCCTCCCTCACGCCGGACCCCTGCCCATCCGCGTTCTTCTGCTGACGTGAGATGTGATAACAAGAGAGGGTCGCTCATGCGCACGTTCGACAGGGATCGGCGCATGACGGAACACGGGATGGGCCTTGAGCGGTAACTAAGGTAAACCCCTTTTTCTTCTCTTCTATACTTTTTTCACCTTCGGTGGTAGTTTTGGTTAATGTACAACGTCTCCTAGAGCAAGATAAGGAGTAGACTCTAGACGTTTTCTTTTTAACCGCGGTTGGAATGACGACATAGCAGTCAAAATAGAGAAGTCGTCATTGCAATTAGGTTAATAGCCTTGACGTTGGATTTTCCAAGACTACTACCAAATAGTAGGTTTTCCTATTTGGTAGGTTGGGAGGTACGTCAAACCTCCCAATATACTTTTTTTATTTTGACCTATTTTTAGGCCCCCCTAGGCCTATTTTAAAGTTTAAAAACTCCATAGACGAGTTATTTAAATTAAGAACGGATTTTGTTTAAATTTATACCATAAGTACACTTTGGCAAGCTAAATCGAATGGCGCAAACAGAATTACAATCGGACCATTAGTTTAGGATTTCGATTTTGACTGGGCCTTCCTGGAGGGCCCAGGGGACCGTTTTTTGGACTTTAAAAGTCCTCTGTAGCCCAAACTATAAGTCCTAGGGAATTCTACTTGGTGCCATTCGATTTTTCTCGCCGAATTTTGACTTCAGAAGAGGGAGGGAGAGAAAGAGAAGGGAGAGCAGAAGAGGGAGGAGAGACAGAAGGGAGAGCATTAGAGGGAGGAGAGAGAAAGAGAGAAGGAAGATCAGAAGAGGGTGGAGAGCAGAAGAGGGAGAAGGGAGAGCATTAGAGAGAGGGGGGAAGCAAATGAGGGAGGAGAGCAGAAGAGGGGGAGAGAGAAGGGAGAACAGAATAGGGAGGAGAGAAGGGAGAGCAAAAGAGGGAGGAGCAGATAGAGAGAGAGGGGGGGGAGAAGGGAGAGCAGAAGAGAGATTAGAGGGTGGAGAGCAAGAGAGAAGGGAGAGCATTAGAGGGAGGAGAGAGAAGGGGAGGAGAGCAGAAGAGGGGGAGAGAGAGAGAAGGGAGAACAGAAGAGGGAGAGAGAGAAGGAAGAGCAGAAGAGGGAGGAAAGAAGGGAGAGCAGAAGATGGAGAGAAGGGAGAGCAGATGAGGGAGGAGAGAAGGGAGAGCAGATGGAGAGAGAAGGGAGAGCAGATGAAGGAGAAAGAGCAGATGAAGGAGGGAGGAGAGAAGGGAGATCAGATGAGGGAGGAGGGAAAAGGGAGAACAGATAGAGAGGGGGGGGAGAAGGGAGAGCAGACGAGGGAGGCGAGAGAAGGGAGAAGAGATTAGAGGGTGGAGAGCAAGAGAGAAGGGAGAGCATTAGAGGGAGGAGAGAGAAGGGGAGGAGAGCAGAAGAGGGGGAGAGAGAGAAGGGAGAACAGAGAGCAGAAAAGAGAGAGAGAAGGAAGAGCAGAAGAGGGAGGAAAGAAGGGCGAACAGAAGATGGAGAGAAGGGAGAGCAGATGGAGAGAAGGGAGAGCAGATGAGGGAGGGAGATCAGATGAGGGAGGAGGGAGAATGGAGAGCAGATGAGGGAAAAGGGAGAGCAGATAGAGAGGGGAGGGGGAGAAGAGAGATATGCTGCCAGACCAGTGTTAACCCTTTCAGTACCAGCGACGTGTCTTACCTTTTTACTATTTGACACACTTGTGTGCAGCTTAGGAAGGATATGTGCTAGGTAAAAGCCTTGGTTGAGTAAGTCGAAGCCTGATAATTGCTACAGATCCTTCCTAATCTGAATACAAGCGTCCAATAGTCCTAATAATATTAACAAAAGGACGTCAACGCTACTGTACGGGTTAATGATAAATATCGAGGGAAAACCGCTCGTGTCATACCACCTTTACACTAGTCATACCTTCCACATAATATACAGTAGTAAACACATTGCCCGGGGTGGCATACTCGAGACAGACTGAACCAAAACTACATTTATAGTTCCAATTCTTAGGGTCCTTCACCACTTTAGCGTTCCCTCCCCCCTTTCTCTGGTGAACTTTATCAGGAGTCATACTAATCCTAACATATATTGAATACTAATACTCATCCAAAACAATTAAGGCTATTTCAAACTTCAATTCAATAATAAAATTAATACTTATACTATTCCTTACTCATCAAAAACAATTAATGCTATTTCAAACTTTAATTAAATACTAAAATGTATACTTATACTATTCCTTACTCATCAAAAACAATTAATGCTATTTCAAACTTTAATTAAATACTAAAATTTATAGTTATACTATTCCTTACACATAAAAAACAATTAATGCTATTTCAAACTTTAATTAAATACGACAATTGATAATTATACTATTCCTAACTTTCAATATACTGTGCAGTACATATAATAAGCCTACCTTTCCATCAAAATACTAAAAACACAGCAATTATACTAGTCATCTATCAAGTTATGGCTGTCTCGAGTCGGCCACCCACAATAACACACACAAATAATCAACACATACAAACAAATAACAAATATATCATCAGTTTAATTTTAACTGATAAGAGTGGCGGCAAATTGAACTCTTTAAGGGGGGAAGGCCTGGTTTTCTGCTCACCCTTCTTCCTCAAGCTTACCCCCAATAATTTTAAGATGTTAACATGTTTGCCCCATTAGTTACTAGATTTTCAGACCTTTCGCCGCATTGATTAGTCAATATTTAGACCTTTCGTGCTATTTAGGTGCCAATTTTTTTTCCCTAGCGAACGATAGTGAGCCTGTAATGTTACAACAACTGACCTTTGGCCCGGACATTTTTCTACCAAAAAATTTACAAATTTATCTAAAAGGGGGATCTGATGTTTCTTTTTTTTTCAGTTTGATGGACCTCTAGGCAGGAAACTACAACAAATATTAAATACATGCAAACATCGAAACCATTAACCATCCACCCTTAATTGCCTTTGTCTTTATATTATGTCGTCCTTGCAAGTTTTACATTATACTGTACTGGAATTTTAATAACTAATTTCACAGCACACTTATCGATACCGAATGCAAAATGATCAAACTACACTGTCTGCATCAACTTCTTGCAAACTTTTCATTATCTACACATTTCACTACAACAAAAACTACTTCTCCTAATCGACCAGCCACAGAAACAGCTGAGGGACCGCGAAAGTGGTCCCGGAACTTTAAGTCTTCTTTCTGTTCAGGCTCTGTCTAGTGTCGGCCACCCACAGCAAAGGGGTATTTGCCTAAGATATACTGTACATACACATACATACAAAGCTATATAAAGTACTTGTCTAGTGTCGGACACCCCCACCAAAGGGGTATTTGCCTAAGATATACATACACATACAGTACATACACACATACATACAAGCTATATAAAGTACTTGTCTAGTGTCGGCCACCCCCACTAAAGGAGTATTTGCCTGAGATATACATACATACATACATACAAAACTATATACAGTACTGTATCATGAAAATATGATTTTTATCATCAGCTGCAATAAATAAGACAATAGCTCAATCAATTATATCAAATTACAAATGAAAAAGCAACAACTTAAAATGTCAAACTTGCAAACTAAACAAGCAAAAACTGGGACAAACACAATATAAAGCCAAAATCACACAAGAGCATTTTTAGCCAACATTCGATACTTAACATTTGTCTGGCAACATTTCTGGAATATTTTCAACGAGCATCACAAACTACACTGACGAAACATTAATTTAGGTGACAAATATTTGTAATGTTGACCTCATATGCTGCCAGACCAGTGTTAACCCTTTCAGTACCAGTGACGTGTCTTACCTTTTTACTATTTGACACACTTGTGTGCAGCTTAGGAAGGATATGTGCTAGGTAAAAGCCTTGGTTGAGTCAGTCGAAGCCTGATAATTGCTACAGATCCTTCCTAATCTGAATACAAGCGTCCAATAGTCCTAATAATATTAACAAAAGGACGTCAACGCTACTGTACGGGCTCATGATAAATATCGAGGGAAAAAGCGCTCGTGTCATACCACCTTTACACTATTCATACCTTCCACATAATATACAGTATAGTAAACTCCCTTTTATCCAAAATTCATAACTCTTTTGAAATTTTGGATAACCTATTTTTTGGGATAAATGAGTCCCTCTATATAAATGGTCAACTATACGGTGTTCAATGCATCACACAAATTTCTAAACTTCAAATTATCATCTTATTCAAGCTATGTCCACTTCAGAGCGAATAAATTGAGGCAATTAAGGACCCACAGTTTGGCCAAGCCAAACTTAGAATATGCTAAAATCAAACCAAAGATCATACAAATACTCAAACCAAAAAATAACTAGTATCACAGCTCCCATACTCTGGCGGGGTCTAGGGTGTCCTATGTTACACTGACTGCACCCCCCCCCCCCCCTTCTTCCTTGAAATTAAACAAAAAGTGACTTAGGGGCCACCTAGACCCTCTGCCTTAAAGCTATACATGGCAAGGAAGGTTTGTCTAGAGCTACTGACAGGTATCGAGTCAAAAACGTATGATTAGAGGCCCACAAATGTGTGGATGTAATATCTTCAACAGAAAAATTCTTAAGGAAACGCAAAGAGGCTGCCCACTTGCGTAAATCGTGGGCCCTACCCACAACGCCGGGATTACTCTCTTTAATCACCTCGACCAAGAGAGAAGCCAATCTACGTTTCAACAAGCGCTTACCCGTACTTGCTACCCATAAAGCACCCTGGGGGTTGTTGTTGTTGTTGTTGTTCCCCAAGCTGCCTGGCCGAACAGCCCCAAGGCCCCGAGCAAGGCCAAGGCCCTAACCGAGCACCCCCACAGAACCCTTCCTGCCGACCACAATAAAGCCTGGATGACCGAAGCCACTCCATGGCGGGGAGCTGAGGAGGGTGCGGAAACGCCCTGGAAACCAAAGCCCCACCCAGGGCCCTGTGCCCTTCAGCAATTATGAAGAGAAAGTTGAGGGGCAAAGGAAAAATGTGACGCTTTGGCTTCCAATCTTGGTAGATTAGGAGGTCAATCCACGGAAGAGACGCCGTCACTTGAGATCTAGAAAATATATAAGTAAAAGGAACAGTCAAGAGTAAGCTATGGGTATGGCAGAGATCGCTCAGTTCTCACTCTGATAGACCAGCCCATCACCATACCTAACACCCTGGGGGTTTAGAGGAGCTACTCTCAAATATTTGGTTAGAGCCTGCACTGGACATAAATTATGGTGCACCTTTCCACTTTTCAACGCCGGCACCGTGAACTCTGAAAACACATGTTCACTGTGCTCATTCTTGGCTATGAACCCTGGGGAAGGTGCAATGTGAATACACTCATTAAGCCTACCAAACCTGAGGCAATTAGGTGTGTTGCTCATCGCCGCCAGCTCAGATACTCTGTTCCCGGTGGCCAAAGCCATAAGGAATACTGCCCTTTTTAAAAGTAATGTAAAATCTGCAGTATTTTGGTACAGACGGGAATGAAGTAACGACAATGCTTTGTCCAGAGACCAAGTAGGCATGAGCTGACGGGGAGGTGGACGGAGTTTAAAACATGCCCTCATAAAACCTGTTTCCTCCGCGACTGGTATGGTGAGACCGGTAAGGTCCCAAAATGGCATCCTAATCGCTGTTAAGTTATTTTTTAACGTTACCACAGATAAACGTTTCTGCTCGAACAGATAATTTAAATAATTAAAAACCAAAGCCACCGAGGGCACAGTTTGTTCTGTCCTAAGGATCCAAGAAGTAAAGGCTTGCCAATGCGATTGATACTGTCGTTTTGTAGACTGGGTATATTGATTCATGAATTTATTGGTCACGTCTCTACCATACGGTGCTAGCCACTTGGCCTCCTGAATGTCCATAATGCAAAAGTCAGCGAGGTCGCTAGGTTGCCAATCGTGACTAAGTGGAAAAACCCGACCGGCAGCGACACCGGGTGCGGGCACCACGTTTTCAATTGCTGGTACCACAACTGCGCCGGCAACAGGGGCGCGATTAGCGAGACTACGCCCCGATAATCTCGTAGTTTGTTTACTACTTGGCACATTAGAGACGCGTCTGGCGGCGGAAACAGATAAATGGAACTCCACCTGTTCCAGTCTGTCACCAGGGCGTCTGGCCCACCTGCCGGCGTTATCGTCCGGCGGGTGAGGTACATTGGGAGTTTGTGAGTCTCCTCTGACGCAAACAGATCCACTTGTGGATGGTAAGGCTCCGCAATCATTTGGTCGAAAATGGTTTGCTTGAGCGCCCATTCTACTGTTGTGCTCTGTCTCCGAGACAGAGCATCTGCCCAGACGTTTGCTACGCCTGGGAGATAAGATGTGTGAAGATGAATGTCCAGCCTGTTGGCTAGAATAAAAATATCTTCTGACACGTTTAGCAACTGCCGAGATCTCGTTGACCCTTGTTTCTGAATACAGTGAACCGCATTCAGATTGTCCATTCTGAAGGCCACCGACTTGCCCCGCAAAGTAGAGCCGTGAGCCTGAAGGAAAAATAAGGGGACTAGTAATTCTTTGACATTGATGTGGGAGATTTCTAAATGGGACCAAAGCCCTGGTGCCCTTGGTTTGACTGAAACTCCAACCTATCGTTCCTGACGCATCCGTGTCTACCCATACCGTCGGCGGAGGAGAGGTCCATGACATGACTGAGTGCAATGTTTCCCTCTTCGCCCAGACCGCTAGTAAGTTGTGGATTAATTTTGGTATGGGCCATAATTTTTCCGCCGGCAATAGCGGAAAATATTTGTTGCCCTCCAATATTAAACGCTTTACTTTCAACCGGCCCAACATTACAGTTAGTTGAATCCAGTTGAGAGAGCCGACCAAAGACTCCCAGATTCTCCGTGTCGTAGACAGACTGTGAAGGAACAGGAACAGTTTCCTGCGAAATCTGTTTCGATTGTCCACACTCTGACTCAGAGTGAGAGCAGCTGTGTCCCAAACCAGCCCTATCCACTGAACTACTCGTGAGGGAACAAGGTTTGACTTTACCAGATTTACCTTGAACCCTAGAGTTTTGACATGATTTAATGTTATGTTGACATGATTTATGCATACTTGCTCCGTCTCTGCCACCACTAGCCAGTCGTCTAGGTACCACAAAATCCTGATCCCTTGTTTTAACAATGGCATCAGGGCTTGCCGGACTAATTTCGTGAATAAGCGAGGTGCCAGGTTCAATCCAAACGGCATCCTCTGAAAAACATAATTTTGATGCCTGATCCGTAAGGCCAGAAATAGCTGAAATCTTTTGTTTACCGAGACGTGCCAATACGCGTCTGTCAGGTCTAAAGAACACATCCATCCTCCCGGCGGAAGTGTTAGCCTGATTTGATGCACTGTCAACATCCTGAATGACACGTTGTGAATGTGAAGGTTCAGATAAGACAGGTCTACGACGGGTCTCATCTGAACACTGTCCCTTTTGGGTACTAGAAATAGCTTGGATGTGAAGACTGGGTAATTTTGAGGGACCGGGATGATGACATTCTTGGCGATCATTTCCTTGATCAGTGACTCCACCTCTAATGAAACTAGATTCGCCGTTGTCGGCTGACGTAAACGAGGTCGCCGGAGCCACTGCCAAGTGATGCCTTTGCGTGCCACCATCCTTGCCCAAGTGTTTAACGGCCATGCTTGGCGACACGTTCGGAACGACCCAGTTAGCAGACAAGGGTTCGCCGGCTGTACTACCCTCGGATCCACCCGCCTTGAGACCGGCCCCGGGAGTGAGAGAGACTTCAGTTTTTTTATGGTGGTGGAGGTGGAGGTGGTGGTGGTGGACGCTTAGCCGACTGGCCGGCGTTGGCAGAAGACGGGCCCTGACCTGGTTTGTTATAGCCTCGTCCTTTCTGACCTGTAAACTTACCCTGTTTATACCTGTACTGACCTTGGGGGGAAGAGGACTTAGGTAGGTGAAAGGGCTTAGACCCCCCGGGCTGTGCTTTTGCGACTGGCTTGGGTTTGGGAAAGTGAAAGGCAGGTTTCTTAGAAGGGGTGGGACTATGCTTAAAGGCCTGAGCCATATTAAAAACAGTTCTTCACACATCTGGGGACATTAAAGAGGGAGTTAGCACCGGTGACAAGACCACCTGGTTCGCAATTCGATCAGGAAGTTTCCTTACCAGGGACATCCGGAGATCTTGTCTCGCCCGTACCGCCTCAAGCAAGGCTGTGCGGATATCACCCAATGACTGAATCGACGTCTGAAGGAGCAATCGCCGAGATAGTTCAACCGATCTTCTGGCATCCGCGTCCGCAATTGCCTGAGTAGATCTTAGCATCGATTTCGCCACCTGGTGCGTCACAATGTATTGGGAGAAGTCTATACGCTTTCCCCCGTAGCCTAAATTCCCGGTCTAGGTGAGTTGGGGAAGGTGTAGTGAAAGGGTCCTTGAGTTCACATAGATTGATTTTGGGGGCAGCTAAGAAAGCAAACAAAGCAGATGGGACTCCGCCAGCAGAACACACTGGCATAGAGAACCAAGAATGACTGTCCTGAGGAATTTGGTGGGAAGATTTCGAGGTGAAGGTGGTCGCAAAGTTCTGAGCCTCTGTCTCCCATTCCACCCAAGGTCCCGGGCCCAACTGCCCCACCTTCAACACTGGATTAGCAGCTGTGTCTGTGACAGTTTGCAAATCTAATTCTGGAGTGAGAGCTGACAGTGTTTTTATATCATTAAAACCATCATGCTTGGACCAGTCAGAAAACAGTTTTGAAGCTGAGGCAGGGGGCAGGGCAGGTGTAGCAGTATATACAAAATAGTCCTGGTGATAATAGTTAGGAATGGCCTTAACATTAACATCTAGTACATTACCCAAATTATCCAAGGCTCGTAACTTTTTAGATTTATTGCCTTGGATTACCGACTCTCGTGGCACTGGAAGTTCCCCTGACAAGGTGGGCTGTGCGACCTCTGGTTTAGTGGGGATCAATTGTACCCATGACTCGTCGGGACCGTATAATAGGGGCATCGCTACCTTTCTTAACGGTGCTTTATCTAAAGGGGGCGGATTCACATCCGTTACCACCCTTACACTAGAAGTAGTCAGTGCCGCCGAAGCAGGCCTAGCGACCACAGATGGTGATATAGAGGGAGGGTGAGGAATCTTAGTTAAGGCAATGGAAGTAATCAGAGGCCGAACATTGGAACTTGTCATGGAAGCTCCCAGGTCCACTGTAGGAGTCTCCGGCTGTTGGCCAATTTTTGTTGTTAGAGCATTAACCAATAACCCATCTATTTCTTCTGCCGTGACAAATTTAGTTGATGACGAACTCAGAGGTGAATCATTCCGATCCTGTGCGTCGTCTAAAACTGAACCCGACTCCTGCACCTCCATATCAGAGATTATAGACACCTCGTCTTTGTCATCTGGCTCACCGTGAGAGGATTCCGCCGAAGCCGGAATCCCGTCGTGTTGCCAAGTCAAGTCTGGAATGGATGATGGGATCGCCGCGTCCCGGTGGACATCAGCCACTGCTTGTGTATCTTGAGCCAGACGTGGGCTTTCAGTCCCTGGTCGAGAATACCGCCATACCCCCAGGCCTTGGCCTGCACTCCCTTGGGAGTTTGATACTCCCTCAATCATGGAGCCCCCACTCGACTCTGCTAGAGGACGATCACTGTCCACCGAACTCTCCAATTCTAAGGTTAGAATACTAATTGGTAAACTGTCTTTTGTTGCTGACACCACACTTGCCCCATTAGATTGGATACTAGATCTGTGGGGAGTAGAGGCATGAAGAGAGGCACTAGACTCCGGTGAACGCCGGGAGGCCTTTCGTTCATGCGAATCTTTCCTAGAAGATTTGTGGCTACGGTGCGACCTAGAACTGCCTTTGGACTTTGTAGACTTTTCACTATAACTACTTGTGGACCCCTCTGCCTTGCTCTTCTTACTCGCCGGCGAAGAAGAGAGACTAGGCGGCTGCTGTCTAAGAGGTGACCTGGACCTGGATCGCGCCCGTGACGAGGAGGCCGCCACCGGGGGCGTAGGTTCTCGAGGTCTCTTAGATGTGCCTGGGGCTGGAGAAAGTGTAATACCCTGTCCAGTCTCTGCCGACTTTCGTACAGTTACTCTAGAGGGACGTTTAGTAGGGGGGTGCTCAATTAGTAACTTATCCCAAAGAGTTACGTTATCGCATTGAAGTGACTTATGAGCCACTGTGGTAGTATAAGTGGTCATCTGCTGCCTAACCTCCCGTAAAGCGACCGCTGCGGTCTTATCATTGTCTTGCAAAACTTTATGGCCTAATTGAGAGCAGAAGGTACAGTTCCGCATAACCCACAGACCCCTTGAGCGGTCGAGACATTTAACACATTTAATGCTAAGGGTGTGTGCAAAGATAGGGATACCTGAACAGGAGGGCGTAATGCACAAAGCAAAAACAGGGGCAAAGGTAGCCATGACAGAGACTGGTGGGAAACTTACTCCAGGTTCTCTATAGACCCACCAGGACCCAGCTCTGGAAAAAAAGAAAATTTCCAGGAATTAATGCTCATAAGGTTAACCCAACATGTTCGTGCACAAGTGTTAAATAACCCGCCGGGTAACGAGACGTAATACTCAACGACTACAGCTCGCTACGCGGTGGGGTTCTTTAGTAAAGATTTTCAGAATATCTTAACCTGTCCAAAAGATTTATGAATACCCTCTGACATGATATAAAGACCAGCATGGCGTTTATAACTGACTTAGTCTTCCCGGTGGTGTTTGTTTCAAGATTTTATTGGAAAAAAAAAAACTAAAAAGATGCCGGCCCCCGTATTATCTCGCAGATCAAAAACTGGGAAGCCTGACAAAAATACGAGATCTGACTTCTCCCGAAGTGTTTTTTAGATCGCCGTGTGTGTGAAGGCGGCGATACAAAACGTATCCCTCAATTGTCTGGTTAACTACACTGAATTGCAAATTCGTTATTCCCACCCTTCCAAGGAGCACCCGCCGGGTGTGAATTTAAGTAAAAAAACGTTAACCCCAATTGTGCCCTAAATCGCCGTATGTTGAAGGCGGCGATACAAAATGCATCCCTCAATTGTCTGGTCAACTATACTGAATTTTACAAATTCGTTAATCCCACCCTTCCAAGGTGCACCTGCCGGGTGTGATTTTAAGTTTATAACGTTAACCCCAATTGTTCCTATCCCCACTTCTTTGCAAAAGATCGCCGGGGAGGAAAACCAAACAACAACAGCCTAGCTTTTTACTGGCTTTGCAAAACCGGGAAAAAGCTACACACAACACGTGTCCGCATGAACACTGTTAGATGGGTACAGCCATCCCGCCGGGATTCATAGGGAGCCTGACACAGGCTCCACCACAGAGACGCAGTCCTGGAGAGCCTCAAACAACCACTCGCCGGGGAAAACAAGCCTGTTTTTAAAACCACGTGTGGCTAAAACTCGGCAACCAGCCGGGTTTTTCACGGTGTAACCGAGAAAAAACCCGCCGGAAAAGGCAACCCACCCCGTCCAGATTCCATCTGAACGCACCAAAAATACCGTGGAGTTAGCCAAAGCACAACTAACCCCGGGCCCACAACATAGTCCGTGGAAATAGCCAATACACAACTAAACCAGGACACATAAATAGTCCGTGGAATTAGGCAATACACAACTAAACCAGGACACACATGACACAGTAGTACATATTTATCACATAAAACAATAACACTTGTACATGTGGCAAAGCTACGAGAGGCTGGCTAGGCCTAGGCAGACGGACATAAAAGTAAACATGTCGTAATATAAACAAAAAGCACTGAATTATATAACAACAGGAACCACCGTCAACACACCACTGTAGCACACACTTCCGGCAAAGGGAAGAACTGACTCGGGACCCAGAAAAAACTTCACTAAGTGAAGAAAAATACGCTGGGAACGTCAGCAAAAAGAAGCTACCTCATCAGAAAGATAAAAGGAAGCAATAATAACGCGTAAAGAAAGCCGCCTGCATCACAAAGCTAGCTAACTGTGAAAAAGTTCACATGTCCACAACAGGACCACGAGGGTACACCCGAAATAGATGCCCCAAAAACACGACCCAAATACACTGCACTGCGGGCAACCCGCCCAGGACACTCCTGCTACGCATATCCTAACTTACTCGATACATCCCGGAGTAAACAAATGAGAAAAAACTCACTAGGGACGCAACAAATGCGGAACCAGCGGAGCGTGGGGAGGCACGTCCGGGTCGGTTGAGCGCAGAGCAGAGAAGGAAGAATGACGCCTGAGTCAGCGTCTGGTCAAAGATCCACACAAGTACATCCACGATATTATGGAAAGCTTATTGAATAGTTATTCTTATTTTCTTTTTATTTTTATTTTTTACGAAGTTTTTTCGTAGTGAGAACCCAATTTCATAATGACTGAACCATGAGTGAGGTTGCGTGCGCTCATGATGAAGGCTCCTCAAATTTTTTATGCTCTGCGCGGTAGATTCAAACTACGGCGGATGAGTGTTTGAAGAGGGTGCCTTATGTAATAGGCATATTTATTAGTGGCCCCTCCATCATTGACGAACATGCCAATTACATAAGGCATCCTCTTCAAACACTAATCCGCCGTAGTTTGAATCTACCGCGCAGAGCATTTAAAATCTGAGGAGCCTTCATCATGAGCGCACGTGACCTCACTCATGGCTTCAGTCATTATGAATTGGGTTCTCACTACGAAAAAACTTCATAAAAAAATAAAAATAAAAAGAAAATAAGAATAACTATCCAATAAGCTTTCCATCATATCGTGGATGTACTTGAGTGGATCTTTGACCAGACGCTGATTCAGGCGTCATACTTCCTTCTCTGCTCTGCAGTCAACCGGCCCGGACGTGTCTCTCCACGTTCCGCTGGTTCCGCATTTGCTGCGTCCCTAGTGAGTTTTTTCTCATTTGTTTACTCCGGGATGTATCGAGTAAGGTTAGGATATGCGTAGCAGGAGTGTCCTGGGCTGGTTGCCCGCAGTGCAGTGTATTTTGGGTCGTGTGTTTGGGGCATCTATTTCGGATGTACCCTCGTGGTCCTGTTGTGGACAGGTGAACTTTTTGACAGTTAGCTAGCTTTGTGATGCAGGCGGCTTTCATTACGCGTTATTGCTTCCTTTTATCTTTCTGATGAGGTAGCGTATTTTTGCTGACGTTCCCAGCGTATTTTTCTTCACTTAGTGAAGTTTTTTCTGGGTCCCGAGTCAGTTCTTCCCTTTGCCGGAAGTATTTGCTACAGTGGTGTGTTGGCGGTGGTTCCTGTTGTGATATAATTCAATGCTTTTTGTTTATATTCCGACATGTTACTGTTATCCGTCTGCCTAGGCCTAGCCAGCCTCTCGTAGCTTTTCCACATATACAAGTGTTATTGATTTATTTTCTAAATATGTACTACTGTGTCATGTGTGTCCTGGTTTAGTTGTGTATTGGCTAATTCCACGGACTATTTATGTGTCCTGGGTTAGTTGTGTATTGGCTAATTCCACGGACTATGTTGGGCCGGGCGTTAGTTGTGTTTTGGCTACGCCTCGGTCCGGTGTTGCGTTCAGATGGTATCTGGACGGGGTGGGTTTTTTCCGGCGGGTTTTCTCGGTTTCACCTTGATAACCCCGGCTGGTTGCCGAGTTTTGGCCACGCGTGGTTTAAAACAGGCTTGTTTCCCCGGCGAGTGGGTGTCTGTGGCTCCCCAGGACTGCGTCTCTGGGGTGCCTGTTTCAGGCTCCTTATGATTCCCGGCGGGTTGGCTGTACCCATCTAACAGTGTTCATACGGACACGTGTTGTTTGTAGTTTTTTCGGTTTTGCAAAGCCAATATAAAACTATGCTGTTGTTGTATTTCCTCCCCGGCGATCTTTTACAAAGAAGTGGGGATAGGAACAATTGGGGTTAACTTTTAAACTTTAAATCGCCCGGCGGGTGTAACCTGGAAGGGTGGGATGACCGAATTTGCAAAATTCAGTTTAGTTGACCAGACAATTGAGGGATGCATTGTGTATCGCCTCCTTCAACATACGGCGCTTTAGGGCACAATTGGGGTTAACGTTTTTTAAACTAATATTCACACCCGGCGGGTGCTCCTTGGAAGGGTGGGAATAACGAATTTACAATTCAGTTAGTTAACCAGACAATTGAGGGATACGTTTTGTATCGCCGCCTTCAACATACGGCGATCTAAAAAGATACTTCGGGAGAAGTTAGATCTCGTATATTTATCAGGCTTCCCAGTTTTTGATCTAAGAGATCATTCGGGGGCCGGCGTCTTTTTTAGGTTTTTTTTTCTCCAAAATTGAATCTTGAAACAAACACCACCGGAAAGACTTAATCTGTTATAAATGCCATGCTGGTCATTATATTATGTCAGAGGGTATTCATAAATCTTTTGGACAAATTAAGATATTCTGATATCTTTTACTTAGGAAACCCCACCGCGTAGCGAGCTGTAGTCGTTGAGTATTACGTCTCGTTACCCGGCGGGTTATTTAACACTTGTGTGCGAACATGATTGGGTTAACCTTATGAGCATTAATTCCTGGAAATTTTCTTTTTTTCCAGAGCTGGGTCCCGGCGGGTCTATGCAGAACCTGGAGTAAGTTTCCCACCAGTCTCTGTCATGGCTACCTTTGCCCCGGTTTTTGCTTTATGCATTACGCCCTCCTGTTCAGGTATCCCTATTTTTGCGCACACCCTTTGTATAAAATATGTTAAAATGTCTCGTTTGGTGTGGGTTACCTTTCCGGCGTTTTTCTCGTTGCTCCGAGAACACCGTTTTGTTTACCGAGTATTAGTCAGGATGGCTAAAATAGGTAAGTTACCCCGACGAGTTTGGTCGCTTGAGGGCTCATCTGAAACTGCGTTTTCTGTGGTCGAGCCTGGGATCAGGCTTCCTGTGTTATTCATTGCTTTATGCATTACGCCCTCCTGTAATGTCTCGTTTAGTGTGGGTTACCTTTCCGGCGTTTTTCTCGTTGCTCCGAGAACACCGTTTTTGTTTACCGAGTTTTAGTCAGGATGGCTAACATAGGTAAGTTACCCCGACGTGTTTGGTCGCTTGAGGGCTCATCAGAAACTGCGTTTTCTATGGTCGAGCCTGGGATCAGGCTTCCTGGGTTATTCCCGTCGAGGGGGGCTCCACACAGTTATCTAGGTGATCATGCTGACACCTGTTGGACATGGTTTTCTCTGCTTTTCAAAGCCATTGAAACAATGCTGTCTGATTGTTTGGTCTTTCCCTCCCGGCGACCTTTTTACAAAGAGGTCTGGGGCAGGTATAATTGGTTTGACATTGCATATAAAACCCGGCGGTTGTACCTTCGGGTGGTTATATTAACGGATTTGCGATTCGCGATAATTTGCCAAACAATTGATTGATACAATGGGGTATCACGGCCTTCAAGACGGCGATCTATGAGGGCTTCTGGGAGAAGCCGGATTAGAGATTAAGATAGGCTTAGACTTTTTATGGGATAAAAAGATGCTTGAATCTTACTAGCCAATATAAAACTATGCTGTTGTTGTATTTCCTCCCCGGTGATCTTTTACAAAGAAGTGGGGATAGGAACAATTGGGGTTAACTTTTAAACTTTAAATCGCCCGGCGGGTGTAACCTGGAAGGGTGGGATGACCGAATTTGCAAAATTCAGTTTTGTTGACCAGACAATTGAGGGATGCATTGTGTATCGCCTCCTTCAACATACGGCGCTTTAGGGCACAATTGGGGTTAACGTTTTTTAAATAATATTCACACCCGGCGGGTGCTCCTTGGAAGGGTGGGAATAACGAATTTACAATTCAGTTAGTTAACCAGACAATTGAGGGATACGTTTTGTATCGCCGCCTTCAACATACGGCGATCTAAAAAGATACTTCGGGAGAAGTTAGATCTCGTATATTTGTCAAGCTTCCCAGTTTTTCATCTACAAGATAATTCGGGGGCCGGCGTCTTTTTTAGTTTTTTTTTTTTCCAAAATTGAATCTTGAATCAAACACCACCGGAAAGACTTAATCTGTTATAAACGCCATGCTGGTCTTTTATATTATGTCAGAGGGTATTCATAAATCTTTTGGACAAATTAAGATATTCTGATATCTTTTACTTAGGAAACCCCACCGCGTAGCGAGCTGTAGTCGTTGAGTATTACGTCTCGTTACCCGGCGGGTTATTTAACCCGTGGAGCCCCAGCGACGCGTCTGACGCGTCGGCTATGTATGTAACGCACAGCCCCAGAGACGCGCCTAACGCGTCACCCTTATAGCTCCAGTCGTAAGTCTCAGAATGGCTCTAGATTTATATGGGAACTACTTTGGGATCCGGCGGACTAATTCCAAAACGTTTTGTCCATACGCGTGCGCGCGCGGGGACGGAAGAGGGCACCCGCCTTCCCACACCTCATGGTCAGTTTACCGCGCACCCTCTCGAGTGAAACACCATGTCTCGACGTTATAGTGCCCGCCTTACCCGCCCCTGCAGTACAGAGGAGGTCATGGATATACTGTACGACACTGACTCGGCATTGGACGAGTCTGGAGACGAGTATGCCCCCTCCCAAGCCGAAATAAGAGAGCTAGAGGAAGAGCTTGCTCAGATTCCTGTCAGGCGGCATAGGCCGTCACAAAGACAGCAAGGGGCAAGTGCACCTCCCCGCCGCCCACTTCCCCAAGACCCCACTGAATCCTCAGAAAGTGGGGAAGAGGTTGTTGTTGCAGATGAACCTGCTGACCCTCAAAATTACGTGCGTGTACCTGGGGAAGAACGAAAGGGATTGAAGAGAAGAAGGGGCGAGTCTGGGAGTGAAGAGGAGGTACCCCCACAACCCCGCCTGCCTTCTCCCCCACTTCGCATAATCTCCCCACTCAAGAAAAATACCCCGGGGAGGTTCTATGGTCGTCATAAACATAGTGACGAACAACAACGTGGTGATGGACAAATAGAACAACCTGGTGATGGAGAAATGGCACAACGTGGTGCGAGACAAGGGCGGTCACGTGACCCAAAACGCTCCCTCTTCCCTCCTGACCCAGAGCACGAGGGGGGGGATGAGTCACCACCACCACCACCACTACTACCAGACTCTCCGCCTCGCCATTCTTCCCCCCCACTATCACCTTCAGGCTCCATCCCGTACACCCCCCCACGAATGTCTCCCTCACCTGAACCAGGCCCCTCCCGCGCCACTGCATTATCACTGCAAGTAAGGAAGTGGTACATCAGGAGCCACCAAGAACCGAAAGTAAGAGGAGTGATAGGGAAAGAGACAGAGAGACAAGTACGAAGTCAAAGCAAGGAGACAGAGCGAGAGATAATGCAGGGAGCAGGGGACCGGAGAGAGAGCCAGGATGTGGTGGAGAGGGTGGAACAGAGGGAGAGAGAGGGGGGAGGAGAATAGAATTAGTGGGGGAGGTGGAACTGGGTCAGGGAAGGGATGGAGGAGGAGGTGAACCTGGTAGGAGGCAGAGAGGGAAGAGAAACAAGGAGGTGGATTCAAATATACTGTGCTACTACACTAATATAGATGGAATAAACAGTAAAAAGGTAGAGTTAGATAATATATTAAGAAAAGATCAACCACAGATAGTCTGTTTGACAGAGACAAAGCTGAACCAGGACTTTGACAGCAACATAGTGTTTAGTGAAGGATATAATATATGGAGATATGATAGGAAGGGTAAAAGGGGAGGTGGAGTGGCAGTATTAGTTAAGAACCCTATGACAGCAAAGCACGTGGAGTTAAATAATGACAGGGCAGAAATAATGGCAGTTGAACTCAATGATATAGAAGGAAAAAAGCTAGACATAGCAGTAGCTTACATGCCACCAAAGACCAGAGCATGGAGGGAGTTGGAGTATGAGGAGATGGTAGAGGATATGATTCAGTCGTTGAGAAGATTGCTTTTAAGGAAGAATCGATTGATCTTGGTAGGAGATTTCAACTGTAGTGAGGTTGATTGGGAATCGGGAGATGCAGGGCCAAATCAGAGATCTTGGGGAAGTCGGCTAGTGGAGTTGGTTACGGAAAATGTACTTGCACAACATGTGAAGGAAAATCCAAGAATGAGGGGTAATAACGAACCTTCTAAACTCGATCTGATTTTTACAAAAGATCCTCACGAAATTAGTGATATAAACTATCTATGTCCTGTAGGTAAAAGTGATCACCTATTACTAAAATGGAAGTTGACCTCGAGTAATGCCAATAGATTAGACAATAGCTACATAAATGACAGATTAAATTATAGTAAAGCTGATTATGTATCCTTGAAAAGATATTTAGAGGGAGTAGATTGGGATCTTATTTTGAAGGAACGGGACGTACAAGGTAAATATAGTAGATTCCTCGAAATTTATAGAGTAGGAACCAATATGTTTGTCCCAAGATATAAAACTGGAAATTTTACTAAGCAGAAAGATTGGTTTAATTTGAAATGCAAAAGAGCTTTGGGTAGGCGTGATGCAGCTTGGGCTAGATTAAGAAGAAGGAACACTGAGAGTAATCGGAATAAATATAAACAGGAGAGGAGTAGATATGTTAACATAATTAGGCAAGTTAAAATGAACTATGAGAAGAACATAGTAAATAAATGTGAAAGTGACCCTAGATTATTTTATAAATATATAAACAGTAAGTTGAAGGTAAAGAAACAAATTACTAAATTAAGAGTTGATGCTAGAACGTATGAAAATGTATCGGACATGTGTGAGGTAATGAATAACAAATTGGGGTCAGTTTTTACTAGAGAGGAAGGTTTTGACGAACCACAGGCGGGAGTACTGGAGAGTGGTCTTAGTAAGATTGAAATAACTAGAGACGAGCTGTTATCTGCGATGAGAGGACTTGAAGTAAGGAAAGCTATGGGACCGGATGAAGTGTCTGCCTGGGTTTTAAAGGAGTGTGCAGAGCAATTAGTGGAGCCAGTGAGGGACATAATTCAAGCTTCCTTAGATAAAGGACAGGTTCCTGTTGAATGGAAAAGAGCTAATATCATTCCGATATACAAGAATGAAAACCCTGAGGACCCTCTAAACTATAGACCAGTTTCACTTACTAGTATTGTATGCAAGATTTGTGAAAAGCTAATTAGGAAGAGATGGATGAAAATGTTGGAGAGAAAGAAGATAATAACCCCAAAGCAATTTGGATTCAGAGAAGGGACATCTTGTGTTACCAGTTTGCTATGTTATTACAGTAGGGTGATAGATGTACTCCAAGAAAGAGGCGGATGGGTGGACTGCGTCTACTTAGACCTTTCCAAAGCATTCGATAAGGTACCACATAAGAGATTGTTATCTAAGCTTGAGACGCTAGGATGTGTCAGGGGGAGTTTGCTGAAATGGATGGAGAGCTATTTAACAGATAGGGAAATGAGGACCAACATTAGAGGAACTTACTCATCGTGGCGGAAAGTTGAGAGTGGTGTGCCGCAGGGATCTGTGTTGGCACCTCTCATGTTCCTTATGTACGTGAATGACCTGCCGATAGGCATAAACTCTTACATGTCAATGTTTGCAGATGACGTAAAAATTATGAGACAAATAACAAATAAAAGTAGTTGTGAGGAGCTGCAAGGGGATTTAGATAAAATATACGAATGGAGCACCAAGTGGAAAATGAAATTTAATATAAGTAAATGCCATGTGTTAAATATGGGAAGAAGTGTGAATAGACCAAATTGGGAGTACAGGATGGGAGATAATATAATTAGCAAGGCCGAAAAAGAAAAAGATTTAGGGTTGATTATACAAGATAATTTGTCGCCAGAGAAACATATTAACAAGCTCTTTAGCGAAATGTATGCAATGGCCGGGAATATGAAAGTTGCTCTGAACTACTTGGATGAGACCATGGTAGCGAAAATTATGAAGAGTATGATTAGACCAAGATTGGAGTATGCAGCAGTGGTGTGGTCCCCGCATCTAAAGAAGCATATTCACAAGTTAGAAAGAATCCAGAGAGCAGTCACTAGATTGGTTCCAAGTCTCAGAGAACTGCCATATGAAGGGAGGCTAGACAAATTAAATCTACCGAGTCTAAAAGAGAGGAGAGAGAGGGGAGACATGATAATGATGTACAAATGTACCCGGGGGCTGGAGAGGCTGGATAGGGAGGATATATTAATTATGGATACAGGAATAACTAGAGGCCACAGCTACAAAGTAAAAAGACCTACCTGCAAGAACGATATCAGGAAGTTTAGCTTCCCCTATAGATGTATTGACAAATGGAATGGGCTGGAGGAGGAGGTGGTAGGGGCAAGGAACATCCATATTTTCAAGAAAAAATTGGATAAAAAGTAGACTGAGAGACGGGACAACACAAGCTTAGCTCAACTCCTGTAAACTACAATTAGGTAAATACAATTAGGTAAATACCAGCCTCTCCACAACGCCCCGATCTGCCCCAACGCCCTGCAAGCAAACGACGTGGGCGTGTCATATCTCGCGGGCATGCCACCCGCGGCCGAATGCAGAAGGTGAAGCAAATAAGACGCCCCAGCAACGACTCGAGCTCTAGATCTAGCTCTCGATCATGTTCGAGGTCTAGCTCCAGACCCAGGTCCACCTCTCGCCCACGCTCCACCCGCACTCGCCCAACCCGCCCCGGTGCCCCTGACGATGACCCTAATGAGCCCGATGCCCCATCTAGCGACGACGAAGGCGCTGATAGGTGGGATTGGGTGGATGGGGAGAACTATCTACCAGGACAATACCACTTTTTGGGGGCAGCTGAGGCCGGCCCTACCATGCCCAATCGTGGACCTGACACCACAAGACTGGGTGTTTTTCTGCAGTTCTTCACTGCCAACCTTGTCGGCTTGATTGTTGACCAGACGAACTGGTACAACTATTATTTTATGGCAGGGAAGGAGCAGAAGAGGAACTCGGCACGTCTCTCATGGGTGGATTTGTCTTCCGATGAGTTCTACGCATTCCTGGCACTGGTCATCCTGATGGGGGTCACCAAGAAGACGTCTCTCAGGAAGTACTGGTCATGTGACCCCCTCATCGCAACCCCCTTCTTTGGGAAAGTCATGAGCAGGAATAGATTCACGGCAATCATGGGAAACCTGCACTTTATTGATAGCCTGGCAAGCCACACCAGGAACCAGGAACGCCCCAGGAATACCAAAGACCCGATGGAGAGGATAAGACCTATATTTGAATACCTGAAAACTAAGTTTGCAGCCTCCTTCAAACCTTACCAAAAACTAATCATTGATGAGAGTCTGGTGCTATGGAGGGGGAATATTAGCATCCGACATTACATCCCCAGCAAGCGTCACCGTTATGGCCTGAAACTGTTCGTGATGTGCGACTGCAAAACCGGCTACATCCAGGACATCATCCTCTACATGGGCAAGGTCACTGAACTGGTGGAGGAGAGGACATATGGGATATCTGGGGCCGTTGTCATCACCATGTTGGAGGGATATTTGGACAGGGGCCACATCTTGTACCTCGACAACTGGTACACCAGCCCTTCCCTTGCCAAATTCCTGTACAGCAGAAACACTGGCGTCTGTGGCACCGTCAGGAGGAATCGTGTCTACATGCCAGAGCTACCCGAAAGGCGGGAGAAGGGCTCCATCATCCACCTCCAGGCAAATAATATCTTGATGCTCTCGTGGATGGACAATCGTGACGTCAATATCCTCACCAGTATCCACCTGCCCCGCTTAGAGGACACCAAACGCCGTGACAGAGCCACAGGTGAGGCGGTCAAAAAAAACAGTTGCAATCATTGACTACAACATCAACATGCGGCTGGTTGACAAGTCAGACTCTGTCATATCGTCGGTCGAGTGTGCCAGGAAGACGATGAGGTGGTATAAAAAACTATTTTTCCACCTACTCGACCTCACCCTCTACAACTGCCACATCCAATATCATGAAATAACAGGTGAAGTTGAGACGATGGAGTCGTACTGCATCGAACTTGCACGGGAGCTTCTGTTCTTCTTCAGGGATGGTCCCCGCCGCCAGCAACGTCCCGCAGCTCGTTTTCAAGCACCAGAAGGCCCCGCCAGACTGACACAACGCCACTTTTGCGATTTTGTCCCGCCCAACCAAGTAAAACCCAACCCACACAGACGGTGTCATGTGTGTCGCAACACAGGCAGACGCACACCAAAACGGACAGACACCCGGACGATGTGTGAAGAATGTAATGTGGGACTGTGTTTTCCCACCTGCTTCAGGGATTATCACACCCTCGAGCACTTCTAAGTGTTCAAAGTGTTCAAAGACTGCGATAAAAGACGCTATAATGTAATACTAACAGTGTATATAAAAGACGCAAAAAGTGAATATAAAACAGTGTGTATATATATATAATTTACAAGTGCAAAGTACCGAACAATATAAAACACTAAGTAAATTCTAAACTTATAAAACTGTGTGCAAATAATTATAAGAATACGAGACAATAAGTGCGTAAAACAATGTATATACACCTCATAATCTTAGGTAAAACAATGAACAAGTACAAATAATTCAATGAAAAGGAGAGACAGAGTGACCTTGAGTGAAAGTGACAGCCAGACAGAGAAAGAAAGAGGGAAGGGTGCTGTGGAATGTGGGTCACTCGGTCCGCTGTCTGGCCGTGTGTTCGTACGTGCGTTTTGTTATTGTCCTGAGCAAAGATGGCCGCCCAAGATGGCCGCCATCACCATGGCAACGGGGACGCTAACACTCGTGCGCACTTGTAATACTTGAATGAAGGCACTTATCACACAACAACTTCAGTTATATTGACATTATGTGATATACAAAGACATTCTATGAACTCTGAAGCGCACTTTATGTCCGAGAGGTACAAAATAAGTCATGCTGCCTGGCGGCTGGCAACTGGCTGCTGGCGCGGGAGATTTGAAATGGCGCTAAGGCTCCTCTGAGGCTGGGGACCCCCACTACCTCCCAGGACCCCCAAATGGCCTAGGTAAGTACTTTTTTCACATTTCTTCATGTCTATCATTATTTTGTAACACATTCTGATATATTTATAAAAAAAAAAAATTGGAAAATTGCCCGGGTTCTGGTGCGCAAAAATAATAAAATCGGCCGGGGCTGTACGGGTTAACACTTGTGTGCGAACATGATTGGGTTAACCTTATGAGCATTAATTCCTGGAAATTTTCTTTTTTTCCAGAGCTGGGTCCCGGCGGGTCTATGCAGAACCTGGAGTAAGTTTCCCACCAGTCTTTGTCATGGCTACCTTTGCCCCGGTTTTTGCTTTATGCATTATGCCCTCCTGTTCAGGTATCCCTATTTTTGCGCACACCCTTTGTATAAAATGTGTTAAAATGTCTCGTTTGGTGTGGGTTACCTTTCCGGCGTTTTTCTCGTTGCTCCGAGAACACCGTTTTTGTTTACCGAGTTTTAGTCAGGATGGCTAAAATAGGTAAGTTACCCCGACGAGTTTGGTCGCTTGAGGGCTCATCTGAAACTGCGTTTTCTGTGGTCGAGCCTGGGATCAGGCTTCCTGTGTTATTCATTGCTTTATGCATTACACCCTCCTGTAATGTCTCGTTTAGTGTGGGTTACCTTTCCGGCGTTTTTCTCGTTGCTCCGAGAACACCGTTTTTGTTTACCGAGTTTTAGTCAGGATGGCTAACATAGGTAAGTTACCCCGACGAGTTTGGTCGCTTGAGGGCTCATCAGAAACTGCGTTTTCTATGGTCGAGCCTGGGATCAGGCTTCCTGGGTTATTCCCGTCGAGGGGGGCTCCACACAGTTATCTAGGTGATCATGCTGACACCTGTTGGACATGGTTTTCTCTGCTTTTCAAAGCCATTGAAACACTGCTGTCTGTTTGTTTGGTCTTTCCCTCCCGGCGACCTTTTTACAAAGAGGTCTGGGGCAGGTATAATTGGTTTGACATTGCATATAAAACCCGGCGGTTGCACCTTCGGGTGGTTATATTAACGGATTTGCGATTCGCGATAATTTGCCAAACAATTGATTGATACAATAGGGTATCACGGCCTTCAAAACGGCGATCTATGAGGGCTTCTGGGAGAAGCCGGATTAGAGTTTAAGATAGGCTTAGCCTTTTTATGGGATAACAAGATGCTTGAATCTTACTAGTGTTTCAAGTGTAAAGGGATACTTGAAAGACTTCATCTTTAATAAAGATATGCTTCATCTTTATGAGGATTCAGAAGTTATGCTTAATTCTTTTGGACAGGTAAAAGATATGCTGAAATCTTTAATAAGCCATTGAAACAATGCTGTTTGTTTGTTTAGTCTTTCCCTCCCAGCGACCTTTTTACAAAGAAGTCTGGGGCAGGTACAATTGGTTTGACATTGCATATAAAACCCGGCGGTTGTACCTTCGGGTGGTTATATTAACTGATTTGCAATTCGCAATAATTTGCCAAACAATTGATTGATACAATAGGGTATCACGGCCTTCAAGACGGCGATCTATGAGGGCTTCTGGGAGAAGCCGGATTAGAGATTAAGATAGGCTTAGACTTTTTATGGGATAAAAAGATGCCGGAATCTTACTAGTGTTTCAAGTGTATAGGGATACTTGAAAGACTTCAAAATTAGTGGTGGAGTGCTACGGTTCGTTGACCGGCGGTTTTGTGGCACATATTTTGTACCATTTTTGGGTGTAACCCTATGAGCATTAATCCCCGGAAATTTCTCTTTCCAGGGCGGAGTACCGGTGTTGCACCAGGTGACCAGGTAGTTCCCGGGGGCGGGGTAGTTTTCCCCCAGTCTCTGTCGTGTCGGCACTTGAACCTCTCATTGCTGTATGTTCAACGCCGTTAAGCTCAGGTATCCCTATCTTATTTTTATTTGTTAATGAAATAATTTAATAGCTGAATCATAATAAACATATATATTTTCTATGATTATATTATGATAATATTGTGTTTATTTATAGTAATTTATTTTAATACAATTAAATATATATTAAATTAATTAGAATACTTTATGATTTTGCTCACCAGCTCTGCTTTCAATGTGTTAATGAGCTATGGGAGCTTTTAATTATCATAAACCTTTACGGAACTCGGATGAGGGCTCCCATTCAGAGAGTATACCGAGCTCGCAAGCGAGGGACAGCCACAGCCAAGGTGTATGGCGATACTCACAGTCCTGGCAGGACAGCACACATCCCTTTGTGACTCAACTGGTGCTGACGTCCACCGGGATGCCGATGTACCATCTTCTATCCCAGTTTTAACATGGCAACATGTGGAGGTCCCGGCTTCGGCGGGATCTTCCCATGATAGGCCAGACTTAACGGATGAAGAACAACGATCTCTGGTCTCAGAGATGGAGGTTGAAGAGTCCAGTCACCTTCTAGGCGACTCTCAGGGTACTGTCGAATCTCCACGGAGTTCGTCATCGGCTAGGTATGTACCGGCGGAAGAGATTGATGGACTACTATTGAATGCACTTAATAGGTTCTTTGGCCCTACGCCGGTAACTCCTTTTGATACGGGAGATCCCGCGATGTCGACGATTGTGCGACCTCTGGCTACATCCTTTGCTTTAGCTAAAATACCTAACCATCCTCTTGTGTCAGATCCAATTTCCAATGTGCCAGGCACAGCAGCTCTCACTACTTCCACTGTGCGAGTCTTATCAGACATATCTCCCCCTCCTTTAGACAAGGCGCCAGTTAAAAAACAGGAGCTATGCCTCTTTTATACGGGCCGGATGAGTCAGGGGTAGCAATGTTACGGAAATGTTTTGGATGTTCATATTAAGGACATTCCAGGTTCTTATAACCATGACTTATTCTTCCCACCAAATCCCTCCAGAACGCCATTCTTGGTTCTCTCTTCAGGTTTTTGGTGCCGGCGGAGTCCCCTCTGCTTGGCTGCCACCCCCCACAATTGGCAGCCTAGAAACCTCGCGGACTTGTTCATTATGGACATTCAGGAGGCCAAGTGGCTAGCACCATATGGTAGCGACGTGACCAAGATATTCACGAATCAATATACCCAGTCTACAAAGAGACAGTTTCAATCGCATTGGCAAGCTTTTACGTCTCGGATTCTTAGAACAAAAACAAACTGTGCCCTCGGTGGCGTTGGTTGTTAATTATTTAATTTATCTGTTCATGCAGAAACATTTATCTGAAAGTGATTTATGTGGGCAGGTTTTAAACTCCGCCCACCTCCCCGTCAGCTCAGGCCTACATGGTCTCTGGACAAAGCATCGTCGTTATTCTTGTTCCAGTATGTACCAAAGACTGCAGATTTTACAAAAGGGCAGTATTCCTTATGGCTTTGGCTACCGGGAACAGAGTATCTGAGCTGGCGGCGATGAGCAACACACCTAATTGCCTCAGGTTTGATAGGCTTCATGAGGGTATTCACATTGCACCTTCCCCAGGATTCATAGCCAAGATTGTGCACAGTGAACACATGTTTTCAGAGTTCACGGTGCCGGCGTTAAAAAGGGGAAAGGTGCACCATCTTTTTTGGCCCAGTGCAAGCTCTAACCAAATATTTAAGAGTGGCACCTCTAAATCACCAGGGTGCTTTATGGGTCGCAAGTCCGGGTGAACGCTTGATGGAGCGTACACTGGCTTCTCTCTTGGTCGAGGACTTTAAAGAGAAGAATCCCGGCGTTGTGGGTAAGACCCACGATTTACGAAAGGGGACAGCCTCTTTACGTTTCCTTAATAATCTTTCGGTGGAAGTTATTAAGTCCACACAGTTGTGGGCCTCTAATCAGGAGTTTTTGCCTCGATTCCTTTCAGTAGCTCTGGACAAACCTTCCTTGCCATGTATAGCTTTACGGCAGAGGGTCTAGGTGGCCCTTTTAGTCACGTTTTGTTTAATTTCAAGAAAAAGGGGGGGGGGGGGGGGGGAGGGTGCAGTCAGTGTGACATAGGACACCCTAGACCCCTCCGGAGTATGTGTTCGGAACATACGAGCTGTGATACTGGTTGTAGGCATTGTATTATAAAATTTCTCTGTAGTATTCATTGCAGGAAGTTGTGCTAAAGGCCAATAATAGTGTTACAACAATTCTTGTTGTAAGTAGCTTTGGCTGTGAAGCAATAGATTACTCGGTAGTTGCAACTACGACTTTTACTTTTGAAGTAATTACTTCTGCATAAGTACACGAGTTCAGTACTTCTACGAATGTACAAGAATTAATTTATGTTTGGTTATATTTTTAGGAATATATCCACTAGTTAATGGGGTTTATATGTGCACATGTAAACTTATAAGTTTTTAGTTTTCACCACTTACTTTAAGTGGGGTGCCTTCTTAACTAGCAGATCTGTGCACAGTCTCAGGGTTAACCCTTTTTCAAGCAGGCTTCTTTGAAGCCCGCTTGTACGCCTTTTTGAAGATTTAGGCTGTATAAAGTTTATGCACCCGAATATCTCTTTTTTACAAAAGTAAGAATACTATGTGGTTGTTTGATTATCTGCTTTTCTAGAGTTATGATATGATTACGAATGTCCCCCTCCAGTCTTAGAAATCAGGCATGTTCGTCAATGATGGAGGGGCCACTAATAAATTATAGGTTTGACTCCTGTAAGGAGATAAAGAAAACCTAATATTTAGTAGTGGCCCCGTAATCATTGACGACTGGGGCCCTCCCGACCATCCCCTTCCCATTCGTTGATGTATTAAGGATTTTGGTTTACTTGATATGTCAGTGAAGGAAGTATGACGCCTGAATCAGCGTCTGGTCAAAGATCCACACAAGTACATCCACGATATGATGGAAAGCTTATTGGATAGTTATTCTTATTTTCGTTTTGTTTTTATTTTTTACGAAGTTTTTTCGTAGTGAGAACCCAATTCATAATGACTGAAGCCATGAGTGAGGTCGCGTGCGCTCATGATGAAGGCTCCTCAAATTTTAAATGCTCTGCGCGGTAGATTCAAACTACGGCGGATTAGTGTTTGAAGAGGATGCCTTATGTAATAGGCATGTTCGTCAATGATTACAGGGCCACTACTAAATATTAGGTTTTCTTTATCTCCTTACAGGAGTCAAACCTATAAATCGTCAATGATGGAGGGGCCACTAATAAATATTGAGGCGTGCCTGGATAAGTTTGGCAAGAGCGAAAGAATATTTCTGATTGGGAATATGAATGGGAAGGTGGGTGATAGGAAAGGTGATGGAGTGGTGGGAGGGTGGGGTGTACCGTCAGAGGTGAATGGGAATGGTAGTGCACTAGTGGACGTATGTGTGGGGAGGAGGCTGTGGATAGCCAACACCTTCTTCCGACACAGAATGATACACAGGTACACAAGGAAAGTGGTGTGGAGAAGGAAGATGAGACAGTGGTGGAACGAAAGGCACGGATTGATTATTTATTGGTGGCTCCTTACGTCAATGACGTAAGAAAAGAATTAACACAGTTTGAACACCGAGCCTACGCGCATTCCGATCTTCCTGAGCTGTTTCCCATACCTTGCCTGGTACCCCCACCCCCCAGGTGCGTTCTCTCTCGATCGTCGCCCAGCCAGATAGGACGTTTTTTCCTTACCTTCCTGTCAGTTTTACGTAGCCCCTCTTAAACGCATCAGTTTTTAGTCCCTAGTGAGTCTAATTGCAAATTGAGTTGCATATGCATTTAGGAATGTATTTATTTTAACTATTTCACTTGTAAACCTGCATAAGTAAGGACTCAGTTCTGGGCTGGTCTACGATCGTGCTTTTCAAGGACGCCACTTTCGCTTTTTTACTTAGTGTTTTTTGTTTCTTGTTTTTTCTATCATACGAGCCTCGGCTCATTAGCTGCAGTGTCTCTTTTTTCTGTGAAAGGGTGTTTTAACATTGTAGCTTGATATTAATTCCCTTAAGTGTTGTTGTTGTTGTTGTTGTTCCCCAAGCTGCCTGGCCGAACAGCCCCAAGGCCCCGAGCAAGGCCAAGGCCACAACCGAGCGCCCCCACAGAACCCTCCCCGCCGACCACAATAAAGCCTGGGTGACCGAAGCCACTCCATGGCGGGGAGCTGAGGAGGGTGCGGAAACGCCCGGGAAACCAAAGCCCCACCCAGGGCCCTGTGTCCCTCAGCAATTATGAAGAGAAAGTTGAGGGGCAAGGGAAAAATGTGACGCTTTGGCTTCCAATCTTGGTAGATTGGGAGGTCAATCCACGTTAGAGACGCCGTCACTTGAGATCTAGAAAATATATAAGTAAAAGGAACAGTCAGAGTAAGCTATGGGTATGGCAGAGATTGCTCAGTTCTCACTCTGATAGACCAGCCCATCACCACATGACTAGAACCCAATCCTCTCAGCATCAGCTAGGAAAGGCCCTAGAAAGCCGCCTTTGGCGGGGGGATAGCGCCCCTATTTCAACCCTTTTCGGGGTTGGGCACCCGCCGGTTGGACACCCGCCTTAAGTGTTGAATTCTATGTTAGTGTCAAATTCATAGATCTTTAATTCTTTACATGTACCCCCAAGGTTGTGCGCTGGCCAGGGGTTACTTGTCTTACCATTGTTAAATTGTTATTAAAAAACAAATTACCAATTCCTAATTTCGAAAATGTTTTTGACCTATTTTCATTCAATGTTTCACACCATATCAACCACAATACCTTCAGTATTAACTCCCAAGTTTTCTATGTGAAGATGAATACATATTGCTTTTACATTAATCAATCAAGAGTGCCTCATCACATATATTTGTTAGTAGTCTTGGCAAATCCAACGTCAAGGCTATTAACCTAATTGCAATGACGACTTGTCTATTTTGACTGCTATGTCGTCATTCCAACCGCGGTTAAAAAGAAAACGTCTAGAGTCTACTCCTTATCTTGCTCTAGGAGACGTTGTACATTAACCAAAACTACCACCGAAGGTGAAAAAAAAAAAAACATAGAAGAGAAGAAAAAGGGGTTTACCTTAGTTACCGCTCAAGGCCCATCCCGTGTTCCGTCATGCGCAGATCCCTGTCGAACGTGCGCATGAGCGACCCTCTCTTGTCATCATTTTTTCACGCGTCGCCATTGTTGAGTCCGCTTTTGTTGTGCTCCTTCAATTCACCCTGTTTTAGGTTCGTTTCGGCTTATCTGGCCTTCTTTTTGTTAGACAGATGTTACGTGATCTAGGGCACACGTAAATGGGCTCCTCAGTGTGTATAATGGAGACGCGTGTGGAAATAGCTACCGAAGGATTCAGGATTTGCTATGCCCCTATGAGTTTTCATTTTTTTCATAGCCTAAGTGTACAGTTGGTAAACAATCTGAGATTTAGTTGGTGGCGGTGCTTTTTGTAGAGTTTGTGTCGGCCGCATTATTAGCGTTATTCCCGAGTCCCCCCTTTCGAGCCTTCACTGTGTCTCAAGGGCCTGGGCGCCAGGTGGTTCGTGATATCCAGGGGTACCCCACGGGGGCCCCTCCTTCACACCACAGGGTTTTTCGCCCCTGACACATTCTCTACTCACGGCTAGGCCACCCTTTTTCTCACCGGTTTCATTTACTGGTTTTTGTTTTCCCTTCCTGTTTTCACCTCCATCCTTTCATAGTCTTTTGCCCGATCCAGGGGTACCCCACGGGGGCCCCTGTTTGTGCCAAACCACCCTCCCTGCCACTTCTCCTCATGGGCTTTGCTCTATCTCTGTGGGTTGGGTGGTTCCTGGGGGATGTGCCTCCTCTCCCCTGGTGTGTCTTCCTTGCCTCTCCCTTGACCGGTTGAGTCAGGATCATATCAAGGAAGACACTGCTCAGCTTGATGGCCATCATCGCTTGGAGTTCATAAGGAGTTGACGCTTTTTTATGGGCCTTTTTTGGTATTCCCTAGACGCTCCTCTCGCTTTTTCGGCGCCGGACCATCTCGGCCGGTCCCGCAAATTTGCGGAGAGCTCGATTCGGCTCCCCGCAAATTTGCGGTGATCGCTGGGGGGTCCCGCGGAGATGCGGGAGGGTTGTGTCGGTACGCTTATGCCTCCTTTGGCCCGCAAATTTGCGGTTATAGTTGGCTTTCACTGTTGACCTTTTTTATGTCATATTGTTGCCTGATACTATATTGGTGTCTGCACTTTACTAGTGTTATGGACCCTGCATGTAAGGTGTTGAGTGGTGGTTAACACTTTCTCCATCTTTGCAGGTTCTGCTTGTGCTCTTCACCCTCGCCCGCCCTCCTCACCTACCTCGGTGCTCCCGGTTTAGAGTGAGTACGGATACCGATTTGCATGTGTGTTACTGTTTACCCATGCTCATTCCCTGGTTTTTATTGGACATTCTCTACACTTACTCCGTCGACGTGCTGCTTATGGTGTGTGTTCTTCCGTTGCAGGTGGGATGCCTTGCTTTCGCCAGGGCTGTGGCTCCCCGTGCTTGGAACGCCACAGGTCCTGCTTACGCCATTCGCAATGTGTGTCCTCTACGGCCTACCTCCCTGCTCTGTGTGGCCCGTGTATGGACCTGGTGGAGGTGGTGGACCATCACCCTGGTTCCTCAGACGCGGCGGTGGCCTCTGCTTCCCTTCAATCAGTGTGGGCGGTGGTCTCCCACCACATTAGGACTGTGGGCCACCGTTCCCCGGCCTTTGTTGACGACCGGATCCGCGTCGCCCTGGGCATCCCTGACCCATCTGGAGGCCGTTCACCTGGCCCTCTCCCTGCTCGGGCCCTCCTCCCTGGGTCCCGTGGTCGGTCGTTACATCGTCGGGAGGATCCCCAGCTCCGTCCACGCTCTCGCTCGCTCGCCTCATCGCCCGTCCTCTACTGCCCCTCATCGTCCTCCTGCTCGCCTTGACTCCGCCCATCGCCCTCGTCATGGTTCTCGCCCTGAGGCCGGGGTTAGCGTCTCTGCCCCCGTACGCCCTCCCCTGGCCTCTCCGGATAGGGACTCTACTACCTTCCGCCCGCTTCCCCTGCACAAAAGACGTCCTCTTCATTTGTCCTCTACGCGCGCGGATGTTCATGCTGTAGCTGGCCCTCTGCTCCCTCCTCCTACTCTGTCCAGGGGGGTCCGCCAGGATGTAGTTGCTTCTCCTCCTACTTCTGCTTCGGTGCCTATTCTTCCTTCACTGTCTCGTCCCAAGGTGGAGGTCCCTCCCTCCTCCGCCTCGGTGTCGGGCCGCCCTGTTCTCTCAGCCCCGGGGATCCTTGCTCTGTTTCCCCCCGCGGCTCCTTCTGACCTCCTTTCACCCGGCCAGCCTTCCCACTCCCGTCCTCATGCTCCTCTTCCTTCTTCTATCCCTGATCTTCACTTACCAGCTCACCGAGTCACCGCCGCTTGACTCGGTGGAGTATAGCGAGGTTTCGGGGTCCCCTTTCTCGGGAGCGGAAGTGTCGCTGGAAGAGGGGGATGGTGATGTTTCCCCCTCGGGCGTTAGTGATCGGGGACGAGACCCTCAGGGGCGCCACGGCCGTCGTCGCTCGCCTTCTTTGGGCCGCGACGCTGCTGTTTCGTGTCGTGGGTCTCGCTCACGCTCACGCTCGCCCCTGCGGGCCGAACAATCTTCGGGGGGGTGGCCTCTCTCGGATCGATTTTCGGCTATGCAGGGGTGGGTTGTACTCACCTAATTGTAGTATACAGGATTTGAGCCTAAGCTCGTGTTGTCCTGTCTCTCTCTCTACATTTATCCAATTTTGCTTTAAAAGTTTGGATATTTCTTGCTCCCACCACCTCCCCATCCAACTTATTCCAACACTCAATGCTTCTATACGGGAAGCTGAACTTTCTTACATCAGACTTACATATAACTTTCCTCAACTTACAATCATGACCCCTGGTTCTTCCCTCGTCCCTCACCACAAAATCTCCCTTGTCGATCTTCTCAAAACCTTTCACACACTTAAACATCATGATCATGTCACCTCTCTCTCTCCTCTCCCTCAGCGTGTCAGTGTGTCACACTTCGACGCGCGCTTGGAGGCGATGCAAGATTCCCTCTTATCGCGCTTCTTGGCGGTGACACAACCTCAGCGCCTCACCCAACCTACCCCTACTTTGGTCCCCCTCCCTTCTGCGGTGGACCACATTCCTTCTCGCCCTGCTTCTCCGCCTGCCCGGTCGTCGGCTAGTACTGCTCCTGCCCTAGCTCAGGTGGTTGCCCCTGCTGTCTCCCATGCAGGGGTTCTCCGTCTGCTAGGGCAGGGTCCGCGCTTGCCCCCCATCCAGAAGGCCAAGGTCCCATCGCGGACTATGCCGCTCCTCTATGGCTCCTTGGCTGTTTGGAAGGGGGTGCAGGCCTCCCACCCGGAGCGTGCTACCGACTTCCCGTCAGGTGAGAGGGCCCTACCTTCGGACTGGTCGGTGCAAATTAATGATAAGATGCAGTTCAGGGCGATCAGGGTGGATGGTCAGGTGGCCGACGTGGAGGTGAGAGCTTACCCGACGCGGACTGACCTTCAGTACTTTTCGGTGAAGCCCAAGCCCCCGTCTGCTCCTCGGACTAAGCTCTGGTCAGACTTCAGCCGCCAGGACATCCTTCAGGATGTTCAGTCCCTGGCTGCGTTGACGGGACTGTCCTCCTATGGGACAGGTTTGTGCGACGACGGTAAGCCTGGCTTAGCCGTCGTGCTCGATAATCCTCTCCCATTGGAGGCCTGGTTTGCTGAGGCCTTAGAATTCGCCAACCGTTCCGTCGACAGATCTGTTTCAGTCCCTCCCCCGGAGTCATCACTGCTTTTGCCTCCTCTTGTATCTGTCGGCGGATTGGATGGCAAGTTCTGGTCCTGGATCAGCGCGCCCAAACTTGAAATTTGTGCTATTGCTAACCAGTTCTTCTCTCACCCAGATAAGTCCTCTGTCGACAGGGATTTTACCTTGTGGCAGAGGGTGGCGAACTTATTATCTTGTCTTTTAGGTTCCCTCCAGACGTCTGTTCACCACCTGAGGCTTATCGAGGCGACTGCACCTGGCGATCTTCGCGAGGGTTTGGACCACGTTCGGCGGATCCACCTTCAGCTCGCGGTGTCTTTGGTTCCCGAGCTGAAGGCGGTTTTGTGCTAGGCAACTCGACAACGCCAGACGGTAAGGTCCTCGTTCTGCCGGAAAGCCCCCTTGGATAATCGTCAGGGTTTGTTGTACTCTGGAGCTCTATACATCGGGGCTTTTTGCGCAGGATGCTTGGGAACGCTACGCTTCTCTGTCGGCGGACCCTGCTTACGACACACAAAGACGCGCTGTGTCGCGACCAGGGTCTTCGCAGTCCCGTCCTTCTGCCGGTCCTCTTCGGGGTGCTGCCGCCAGTGCTGCCGCCAAGAAAGGGCGCAGGAAAGGGAACTTGCCGGCCAGAGCGTTGGTTCCGCCTCGCATTTCTGCTCCTGCTCCCTTTCATCCCCGCCGAGAAGGGGCTGGCTAGCCTTCCACTTCCGGCCGCACTTCGACGGGGTCAGACGCGAGACGGACAGGGGATGGGGTGACCCGCCCTTTTCGACGAGGTGGGGGGGGGGTAGAGGAGGTCAACGTGGCTCTTATGACCGTACCGGGGGACCCTCCACGTCAAAAAATTTGTAGGTTCTCCAGGTCGGTCTCCTCCTTGTTCTCCTTCTCGCCTAGCCGAAAGGGTCGCTCACCTCATCTCGGGGGCTCCCACAGGTTGTTTTCGCCCTTGCGCCCCTCGGTGGCCGCGAGGGACGTGGGGGCGGAAGATTGCACGGAGGGGTCTAACCTGGAGATGGAAGTCCAGACCCCCACTCAGCTCTTGTCAACGAAGCCGGCCTGTCTCTTCGGAGGTGGCCGACGTGATTACATCCATGCACGGGCAGGGAATCGTCAAGGAGGTGAAAGCCGGTCAACCGGTTTTCCTCTCCCGTGTATTTCTGGTACCGAAGAAGGACTGCGACGCGATGCGACCGGTGGTGGATCTGTCGGCCCTCAACGGGCACATCGTGAACACACAGTTTCGGATGCTGACGGTGCACCAGGTATGACTGGCCCTGCGACCTCTGTCGTGGGTAGTGTCGCTGGACCTCAAGGATGCGTATTGGCACGTTCCTATCCATCCTCGTTTCCAGCGATTCTTGGCCGTTCAGACTTCCGATCGTGTGTTCATGTTCGACAGACTTCCCTTCGGTCTCAACATCGCGCCGCATATCTTCTCGAAACTGGTGAAGCAGGCTCTGGATCCTCTCCTCAGGAGCGGACTCCAGATCCTGTTTTACTTGGACGACTGGTTGATAGTTTCAGACACCCTAGAACAGTGCGTCCACGACACCCTCACAGAAGTTCAACACATCACACAGTTAGGGTTCAAAATCAATATTCCCAAGTCACGCCTGACCCCGTCGCGTGTCGTGACGTGGGTAGGTCTCGAATGGGATCTGACCAACGCTACAGTAACCCAGAGTCAGCCAAACGCGGTGAAACTTCGCAGGAAGGTCTTCGCCGTGTTGCACTCGGTCTCCCTCACGAGGAGGATCTGGGACTCGTTAGTGGGTTCACTGAATTGGGCCGCTCTGAACATTCCCTTAGGGAGGCTCAGGGTGCGCCGCCTAATACTCATGGGCAACAAGGTGTTTCCGTTGGCCCCTATGGATCGGCTCATGCCGATCCCGCGTACCATTCACAGACACTTAGGACACTGGGTTGCTCGGGGCACGCTCTCTGCGGCTGTGCCCTGGACCGCCCCCCCGCCGACGATCTGGGTAGATACAGATGCGTCGAGCGAGGTAGGGTGGGGTTACCAATCCAACCTGGGACATCAACATCACGGCAGATGGGTGGGACACACACACCTACACATCAATGCCCTCGAACTGTTGGTTCCCTTGTTCTTCCTGAGGGACCACGCGCTGGCCCTTCGGGGACAGTCGGTGGCCTTCAGGATGGACAATCAGACAGCTGTCCACTGTATCCAAAAGCAGGGGTCCTCCAGGTCTTTGACTCTGTTGGGGATCTCCGAGAAGTTGTTCTTCCTCGCGAACCGACACAACATCTCCCTGCACGCCTCCTACCTGCCCGGGACTGCCTACCTATGGGCGGACGCCCTGTCGAGAGGACAGGGCGTTCTTGTAGAATGGGCAATGAACAGACTGTATTCGACGACCTCGCGGCTTCCTGGGGTGTTCCGGAGGTCGACTTGTTCGCATCGAAGGAGACGCGCAAGTTGCCTCGGTACCTATCCCTCCGGACTCGTACTCCGGAGGGGGGTCCGGACGCTTTCATGGAAGACTGGAGCAGGTGGCAGTCGATATACATATTTCCGCCACCAGACGCACTGTTGATGTGCAAAGTCCTCGCGAGGCTGCGGCTGTACCGCGGCAGAGTCTGGCTAATAGCGCCTCTGTGGCCGGCCCAGGCTTGGTACTCCCAGTTGAAGCGGTGGTGCCCGAGTCCGGTCCCTCTCCCTCTCTCAAACTTCCACTTGAGCCAGGTTGGAGACCTACGGACCTCGTTGGCCTTCGCATCGTGGATGTTCGTGAGGCACGGTGGCTCCCAGTCCACGGACGGGACCTGACTGACTTCCTGAAGCGTTCATGGACGTCTTCAACTTGGGGGACTTACGAGTCCCACTGGAGGTCTTTTACTAGGTGGATACAGGACACTCGCCAGACAGTTAGCTCTCCTTCCCTTGTACTACACTACTTGTTTCACCTCTTCCGTACACGTCGCTTTCAAGTCAACACTATACGTAACCACTTGTCTGCCATCCAGGAGGTCTTTGAGTCCGTCACTGGGCTGGTCGTTCCGCCGAAGGAGCTGGATTCCTTCATGAAGGCTGCCTTCAGGGAGCGACCGCCTCCGCGCCAGATCCCTCCTCAGTGGGATCTGGGGCGTGCTCTGGACCTTCTGGCTTCACACACATATACACGGGACACTACACCGGTTCAGTTGCTGGAGCGTACACTCTTCCTTGTCGCTCTGGCCACTGGGGATAGGGTGTCTGAACTAGCAGCCATGTCACGGTCCCAGGAATGCATGCGATTCTCCCCGTCCTTGAATGTCGTCACGTTAGCCCCCTCCCCTCATTTTGTTGCCAAGAATGAGAGAGAGACCCACGTTTTCAAGCCTTTCACCATCCAGGCTTTAAAGCGTGGGCATACTCACCATGTGTTGTGCCCGGTGCAAGCCTTGCACTCCTATGTTGAGTCTGTGGCGCCGACTTCGGGTACTGCTGTGTGGGTGTCTCCTCGGACTGGTGGGAGGCTCTCGAAGGTACAGATAGGACGCCACATTTGTCGGGTCATTCGTGCCAGTAACCCTGATTGTAGGGGTTCTGCGCACGATGTGCGGTCCTTTGCTGCCTCCTAACGGTTCCTGCAGAGTCGATCGTTGCCTGACGTCGCCTCGGCGGGTTTGTGGTCTTCTGTCCATACCTTCGTCTCCTCCTACCTCTCCATGTCCATTGTTAGACCCCCTCGGCCTGTGATAGCTCTCGGGAGTCGTGTTTCCTAGAGCTCTAGCGACGATGCCTGGTCTTCCCCCCTTGTCACTCTTTCTTTTACTTTGTTTTATTTGGAAAAGGGGGGGGGGGGAGTACGGGTTTGCAACACTGGATTGCAAGTTTGGGATTATGTTATATGTATACAGTACATAAGTGTTTTTGCCAAATTGAAAATTGTTTTATTTTTGTGTTCACTGTTTTTGTTGGTTTTGGAAGAAAAGGGATTTTGGGTACAGTACTTTTTGGTTTAAGACAAGTCTATGGTTTTGCATTACTATGAATGACGGGCACGTGTTAAAACTGCTCTTTTTAGCTACTCCTCAGTTTTTCACTCTTTTATTAAACTCTCTTGTTTAAATTGTGTTTCTTTGTCATTCATAATTTTGTCTTATGCATTGTTTTTTTTGGTATGTTGGGCTTGGATGTCCTCCTCCTATTTGTTATGCAGCCTTGACGTTGGATTTGCCAAGACTACTAACAAATTGGGAGGTTTGACGTACCTCCCAACCTACCAAATAGGAAAACCTACTATTTGGTAGTAGTCTTGGAAAATCCAACGTACATAATACCCTCCCTCACGCCGGACCCCTGCCCATCCGCGTTCTTCTGCTGACGTGAGATGTGATGACAAGAGAGGGTCGCTCATGCGCACGTTCGACAGGGATCTGCGCATGACGGAACACGGGATGGGCCTTGAGCGGTAACTAAGGTAAACCCCTTTTTCTTCTCTTCTATGTTTTTTTTTTTTCACCTTCGGTGGTAGTTTTGGTTAATGTACAACGTCTCCTAGAGCAAGATAAGGAGTAGACTCTAGACGTTTTCTATTTAACCGCGGTTGGAATGACGACATAGCAGTCAAAATAGACAAGTCGTCATTGCAATTAGGTTAATAGCCTTGACGTTGGATTTTCCAAGACTACTACCAAATAGTAGGTTTTCCTATTTGGTAGGTTGGGAGGTACGTCAAACCTCCCAATTTGCCTTCAAGACATTTTGTAGGGCATTATTTTCAGTGAGAACCATCAAATACTTACAGCTGATGGTTTTATATTGTGATGCTAAATACAATTACAACATTCTAATAATAGCCTATATTGGACGGCTTATTTAGGCACTCTTATGTTATTATTTTCAAGGGTATCAAGTAGACCTACAGCCAATGAGTACCCAAATAATATTTTGATTGAATATATCTCACTGACTTACAATCACGGAACGATGTAAGAAACATGTACAAAGTTACATAATAATCGCCATTATCACTCGTGCCCGAGTAGGCCTACCCTTACGAGTGCAAAATATGGCGTGTTGAGAATTCTCAAGTCCCCGGGTACCCTAGACCTTATCTCAATAAGGCCCGGATACCAGGACTGCCGGGTATGGAGACAGTCCCGGGTACCCAGATGGGCGGGGATATTATAATACCATACAAGTATTTGAGAATTCTCAAGTCCCCGGGTACCCTACACCTTATCTCAATAAGGCCCGGGTACCAGGACTGCCGGGTATGGAGACAGTCCCGGGTACCCAGATGGGCGGGGATATTATAATACCATACAAGTATAAAATCAGGCCCGGGTACATGTAGGCTATTGCCAGTTTTCCCAGCCGGCTGTTAAATCTATGACAAACCCGGGCGGTATTACAATAACATAACAAATATAAAGTCAAACCCGGCCGGGTACCAACAGGCTGTTACCGGTAATACCATAACCAATATAAAGTCAGGCCCGGGTACATGTAGGCTGTGGCCAGTTACCCGGGCAACTGTCAAGACTTGTGATGTTTAAGTGCGTTTCATACGTTTACTAGTATGCGTTTTCATACTCAACCTTGAATGTTTACACAGATCAGCTGGACCAACAGTGACCATGTCATGTAAGGGTTCTTTTCTTATTTTGCTCTGTTAGGTCAAGATTTATGAGGAGCACTAATATTCCTGGGTAGTATTATAACCCAATACAAATATAAACACAACATGTCATGTAAGGGTTCTCTTGTTATTTTGCTCTGTTTAGGTTAAGATTTATGAGGAGCACTAATATTCCCGGGTAGTATTATAACCCAATACAAATATAAACACAAGCCCGGCCGGGTATCAGCAGACTTTTGCCGGGTACTCTGACAAACTGTCAAGACTATGACAGACCCGGGTACCAGTATTCCCGGGTGATACTATAAAGGCTATAGCAGGTTACTCTGGAGGCTGCTACCCGGCCGGTTAAAGCTATGACAAACCCGGGCACCAAGATTCCTGGGTGGTATTAACATTACCATATAAAGTATAAAGTCAAGCCCGGGTACTTGTAGACTATGGCCGGCTACCTGGGCACTATAATACCGGGCGGTATTATAATCCACAACAAATACAAAGATAAACCCGGCCGGGTACCATCAATTTATTACCAGGACAGACCCGGGTACCAATCAGTCCCGGGTACCAATCAGTCCCGGGTACCAATATTCCCGGGTTGTATCATAACAACAAGCACAATGCCATAACAAGACCCGGCCGGGAAGCCAGTTACCGGGTACTCTGGCGACTGTTAAGACGGTGGCATATTATTTTCCGGGTACCCTAAACTTTGTCATACTTTAATAAAGACAAACCAGGGTTCCAATAATGGAAGTCGCCAGTTACCGGGTACTCTGGCGACTGTTAAGACGGTGGCATATTATTTTCCGGGTACCCTAAACTTTGTCATACTTTAATAAAGACAAACCAGGGTTCCAATAATGGAATCAAATGGAAATTATTGCCGGGTACTCTAGGTTTGGTCATACTATAATAAAGATGTCGTACAATTAAGGCAGATATTATTTTGTCGGATACTCTAGGCATTGTCATACTATAATAGGACAAGCCCGGGTTGCAATAATGGAGCAAATATTAATTTTGCCGGTTACCCTAGGCTTTTGTCATACCATATTAGACAGGCCTACTATCAGAATTATGTGAAATACGAGAGCTTAAGTGACCGGTTACACTTAGCCTCTATGTTGCCAAAGATACAAATATATTAGTCTTAGCCTAAGACTAGGCTATACCTATACAGCCTACAGACTACAGGCTAGACTACAGGGCTATAAGCCCTGAAGATCATTACAGGCTGCACAGCTACTGCACCCACAGATCACCTACATCAAGAAACCAAAATCCTCAAAGTCAAAGACCATCTGGACATGAGAGGCACTCAATTCCTGGCAGCAGCCTCCACGAACCAAGACCACCCACTAAACTACATGGCAACACACCCACAGACACCAAGAAATATCAAAACAACACCCAGCACACGGTATCACACACAATTATTGTCCTCTCTCCCTCCCTGCCCACCCCGAACCAACTTCCAGAAGCACATCCATACTCATATCTCTCACCGATCCATCCACTCACTCACAGACAACACGCAGCTGCATGCACGACCTCCCGAAATCCATCCTTCCTCGCGAGGACAGAGTCCACCTGGCCAGGCTGAGATGCGGACACCATCCAGCTCTCCTGAGCTATCAGAAGAGACTGGATGACTCCGTTGTCGACGCCTGCCCGGGATGTAACACAGCACCCCATACCATTAAACACATCATAGAAGACTGCATTTCACACAACCACTTACGCCAACAACACAATCTACACTCAATGAGAGCTCTGTGGGAAAGCCCGATCGTGGCCATGGCCTTCCTCAGGGACTCGGGGCTGTTCGACCAGGCAGCTTAGGGAACAACAACAACAACAACAACAACTAGGCTATATCTGGAAAAAAAAAAAAAAAAAAAAAAAAAATTAGTAATTATATCCAGTGATACCGGGTAAGACTTCACTAGGCTATTTCTTACATAAGCGGCAACTATAGTTTATTTAAAAAAACGATACAAGGGTAGTTCCTATTTTTATTTATTTATTTTTTTTTTTTGCTAAATTTCAGTAGGCCTAATAATTCCGGTATTATTCCCACTATGCAACATTGACGCCTTGGTATTTTTCACAGGCTCAGGCGAGCTGCTACTTTACCACAGAAGAATCTTTTCAACGCTTAGAACAATCTCTTCTGGCCAAGTGATAACCACGAGAGGATCCGAACAGTGTTCCAGGTTGGGAACTGTGGTGGACCTTACCGTCCTCTCACCTGTTGTTCCCCTCGCTCGGCTAAAAACCCTATAATTTTAGGCGAGTTCATTTTTTACAAAACACTAAACATTTTCCGTTTCACCGGCTAAGTGACTAAGTCACTAATCATATTTTTGTTAATAATCATGACCCAAAAACCATTTATACCCTCGGTCACATGCAAAAAAGTCTTATTATCTGTGTGGGGTTTGGTCAAGTCGTACATTTCAGGTACTTTAAACTAAATCTCCAGGTATTATGGAGGTAAAATATGTAAACTTTTTAGAAATATCCTTTCTATAACCCCTAGCTCCTCCCCATCTCCTGACAAGAAAATGTCTGGATCTTGCAGGAAAAGACATAAGAACATGGGAGTCTGCAAAAAGCCGATCGGACCACACAAGGCAGATCCCTGTCACACCCAACCCCAATTACATAACAACATAAGGTCATAAGATCGCGGGAAACTGCATATGGCCATGCGGCCCACATGAAGCAGCTCCCATTCACACCCAGCCCATATCACTCATATGGGAATCCAACTTATGCTTAAAGCTTTCAACTGTTTCTGAGCTAATTACTGTTCTGGGCAGTGCATTCCACATGTTAACAACTCTATTACAACTCTATAGGTCGCCCAGCTCAAAGTCTTCCAGTAAATAAACAGAAGAAAGTGAGCAAATCTCAAACTAAAAGACGACCTGCTAAGTACTGTACCAAACTTCCCCGACTCGACTCGCAGTCATGATTTCAAACTCCTGCATTCTACACCACATATCCCCAGACTGTTGACATTGTCTAATGTGGTCATTCACCCAGCTAACCCTGTTACATCAAAATACATAAATTACCTGTCTCATCTACTTCCTTGACTGATCCAAATTATGAGGGTGTCAGTCCCCCTCCACTTCCCCTAGTACAGTTAGCTGATACTATTGAACAGCAATCTGATTAAACCCAGTTGCTTGCTCCACCCACATTAATTCACCCTAAACTGATTCAGGTGAATATGGAAGCTGAAGTACATAAACCCATACACTAATCACCTTTTCAGCCTTCTACGGACTTACCTGTTCGTTTAGATCCTTCTCTGGCAACTCCAGACATTTTGGTTACAGTACGGTTGGGGCAATACGGGAAAAAAGTGCTTCCTAAAGATACCCCAGAACCTTTGGTCATAAGCAATGCTATAGTAGGGGGTTATGATTTGGAAACCAGTAACCATACTGAGGAGGGTTGGAGTGAGAATGAGTACCATGGTTCTCCATTAGAACAAAGTGAAGAAGAGTTTCCTGATATAGTCCCTACTCAGAGCCCGCCTGGTGGCTTGTTTGGTGAACTTCAGGTATTTTCTTAAATCTATGCATGAGTTGACAGACAAAATGGAACAAAAATTTACGTCTTTAGATAAGGCTATCCGAGATCTCCAAGTAGGTCTCTTGCTCCTCTCATGTTACAACATGCCATACCAGACACAGTTCCACTGTCTCATTTACCTGTCCAGCCTAAACAACCTGCTCATGAAATGTTCAAGAAGCCTCCCCCCCCCTACTAATTGGTGAACCTCGATACTGGAAACAATTACCAGGATAGCACCTACTAATGCTGACACAGGTCATTCAGACTTGGTGCCAATACCAAATGAGTGGATTATTAAAACGGACGAGCTTAGGCATCTACATACAAACGATGCACAAGGCCGATTGCTGGACGTAATCATAAAACCCTTCCCATCTCTGGATGCTAAGTACTTTACTTACACACAGACACCCACGTTGCCTTCGGATAAGCGCTTCAAACCATGTGAATAAGGCGGATGGACATAACGCCATTAAATCTCTCTAATCTCTCAAAGTCCGTAGGTAGCTCCGTAGCCTCCTATTTCGGAGGCACCCACTCTAAGTTATGGTACATGGGCTTAATGGGTGACTGAGGCAGATAAATTGGCCTTGTTCTTGGGGTGAAGCCCCCCCCCCCCCCCCTATAAACTCCCATTGGAGTATCACCAATTTGGTACTATGTATGTATACAACTCTGACTCTATTCCCCAGTACTTCTGGGAATATCTCAGATATACATACATACATAGTGGGGAGATTGTAGGCACCAATCGATCAGGGCTAGACCCAGGTGAGGTTATAGGCATGTGATAAAGAGTCGCTGGAACTCCTGTTTCACTTGCTTAGCCTCTCTTACTGATTTTCTTTGTGCCTCATTTACACTGAGAGCAATCCAGCTAGCTCTCACAAACACCTCCTCCTCCTATCCACTTCACTACACTAAACATGCACACCACACTTCATTCTTCCACACCAAAATTAAAAAAAAAAAAAAATGATGAATTGTAGCCCAGCCTCGGAGTCCCCAGGGGGGGGGACCATAAATGCCCCCTCACCCGACCGACCATCCCCTGACGACCCCACACAATTACCTGGACCTCGGCCTGTTACTCTTTCTATTAATTTCTGCAACATTCGCGGACTTTCCTCTAACTTTCACTCTGTTGAGCACCATCTCTCCTCCTACAAACCTGATCTTCTCTTCCTCACCGAAACTCAGGTGTCTGTAGCAACATCCAGCAACCCCTTCTCTGTATCCTCCTACTTTCTCTATCCTAGTTTCAAAGCCAAAGGCGGATGTTGTGCATATGTGCACAACAAACTCACTTGCTCTCGTGTTCCCGATTTCGACTCCTCTGAATTCTCAACTTTATGGCTCAAACTTTCCTGTCATTCTCTTACTAAATATTTCTGTGCTGTCTATCTTTCCCCTAACTCTACCAACTTTCCCAAATTCTTTGACTATCTAAACTCTACAGTGGAACACATTCTATCCATTTCTCCTTTCTCAGAAATCTCCATCTTAGGAGATTTCAACGTTCACCACCGCCATTGGCTCTCCTCTCACACTACTGATCCACCTGGTGAACAAGCCTACGTCTTTTCTATCCTAAATGACCTAGAGCAGTTAGTTCAGCAACCCACCCGTATCCCGGATCGCATCGGAGATCGGCCCAACATTCTTGACCTGTTTCTAACTTCTAACCCTTCTTCTTATACTGTCGATCTTTTCTCTCCTTTGGGCTCCTCCGACCATAAACTTATCTCTGTCACCTGTCCTATCTCTCCAGTACAGCCACCCGATCCTCCTAGCCGGCGGCGCTTGTGGCACTTTGGCGCTGCCGACTGGGAGGCTCTTCGGCAGTACTTCTTTGATTTCCCATGGAATTATTTCTGCTTCCATGGCCGAGGACCCTCGGAGAGTGCTGAACGCATTACCGAGGTAATCCTATCGGGCATGGAAGCATACATTCCATTCTCTTTCTCTCAGACTAATGCTAAAAAATCTTGGTTTACTCACGCCTGTTCTACTGCTGTCCGCAATAAGGAGGAAGCATTCAAACGGTACCGACGCCTTAAAACTCAAGACTCTCATTCTTCATATGTTTCTGCCCGGAATCAAGCCAAATCTGTTCTTCGACTTGCCAAACACTCTTTCATCAATAATAAATGCACTGAACTATCCAACTCTAGCTCTTCCCAAGCTTTCTGGCATCTAGCCAAAAACCTCTCCAACATTTTCTCTTCCTCGTCTTTCCCTCCCCTTTCCCACTCTGATGGCACAACCATCACTTCTTCCTCTGACAAAGCTAAACTCTTCGCTCAAACTTTTGCTAGAAACTCCACCTTGGATGATTCCGGTGCTATTCCTCCCTCTCCGCCCTCCTCTCTCTTACTTATGCCTAATATCCTAATCTCTTCTAAAGATGTACTTTCTACCCTCTCTGGGCTTAACACTAATAAGGCGTACGGTCCGGACGGTGTTCCTCCTGTTGTTCTCAAAAACTGTGCTTCCGTGCTGACTCCCTGCCTAGGCAAACTCTTTCGTCTCTGTCTATCCTCTAACGTCTTCCCTTCATGCTGGAAGTTTGCTCACATTCAACCTGTCCCAAAGAAGGGTGACCGCTCTCAACCCTCCAACTATCGTCCAATTGCTCTTATCTCTTGTCTTTCTAAAGTTTTTGAAACTATTCTTGCTTCCAAATTTCTTAAGCATTTCTCTTCTCATAATCTGCTCTCAGATCGCCAGTATGGCTTCCTTAAGGGTCGCTCTACTGGTGATCTTCTTTCATATCTTACTAACTCTTGGTCATCCTCCTTTCGGGACTTCGGTGAGACTTTTTCTATTGCACTAGACATATCGAAAGCCTTCGATAGAGTCTGGCATAAATCTTTAATTTCTAAACTACCCTCCTTCGGTTTCTATCCCTCCATCTGTGCCTTTGTCTCTAATTTCCTTTCCGGCCGTTCCATAGCCGCGGTTGTGGACGGCCATTGTTCACTTCCTCACTCTATAAACTCCGGTGTTCCTCAGGGCTCTGTCCTATCTCCTATTCTCTTTCTAATTTTTATAAATGATCTCCTTAACTGTACCTTAATTCCCATCCATTCATACGCAGACGACTCAACCTTGCACTACTCCATTAGTTTTTCAGAACGCCCCAGCCAGCAATCCCTCAACGACAAACGTAATGAAGCCATAGAACTCTTAAATTCTGATCTAAATACTATTTCCAATTGGGGCAGAGAAAACCTTGTTAACTTTAATGCTTCCAAAACCCAATTTCTCCATCTATCTACCCGTCAGGATCTCCCAGCGGACTATCCCTTATTCTTCAACAATACAAAAATCAACCCTTCATCTTCTCTCAATATTCTTGGTGTCTCTTTTTCTTCTGCTCTCATTTGGAAGGACCATATTACCAGTCTTGCTAAGGCAGCATCCCAGAAGCTGGGTGTGCTCAACCGTCTTAGGGGGTTCTTTTCCCCTGCACAGCTTCTTGCTCTGTACAGGGGCATAGTGCGCCCTTGTATTGAGTATTGTTCACATGTGTGGGGAGGTTCCTCTCACACTGCTCTCCTAGACAAAGTTGAAAGGAAGGCCTTTCGTATCATTAACTCCCGTCCACTCACCAACTCTCTGCAATCTCTCTCTCTCCGCCGCAATGTTGCATCTCTCTCGCTATTCTATCGCTACTATAATAATCAGTGTTCCTCAGAGCTATCCCAGTGCATACCACCTCCTTTACGTAGGGCACGTGGTACCCGTCTTGCAACTCAATCCCATCCCTACTCTGTGCAACTCTCCAACCCAAGAGTGAAACGTTACTCTCAAACTTTCTTCTACTCAACAGCTGAGCTCTGGAACTCTCTCCCAGAATCAGTCTTTCCCTCTTCCTATGACTTAAATTGCTTCAAACTCCGTGTGTCCAGGCATTTTGGCTCGAACGTCCCTTGATTTTGGCCCTGTCACTCTTTCAACTATGGGGGAGGCACTCGCTATAGGCAGTTATGCCTTTTGCCTCCCTCAATCACATAGAAAAAAAAAAAAAAAAAAATACATACATACAATTTTAAGACTGAGTGTTCCACACATAAGTGCAGTTTCAGTCTCTTGTCCTAATGGCGGCGTTCCAGGCAACCCTGTTAATGTTAAGGGCTGCTTCACTTGTCAAGTTCTTGGATTTGAGATCGGCGCGTATAGTCCGATCCCAGGTCTTCCTCGGTCCACCCCTTGGTGCAGCTCCCTCCACAATCACAGACCTGCATTTTTTCACCCAATTTTGTTCATCCATTCTCTCCACATGTCCATACCATCCCAGTCTACTTGTACACATCACCTCGCTAATACTCTTTATACCTAAACGTCTCCTCAGCTCAACATTTGTTATTCTATCCTGTAGCCTGGCCTCACACATCCATCTCACCATTCTCATCTCATTACGCTCCATTCTGATGACATCCTCTACTTTAACGGCCCATGTTTCTGAGGCATACATCATTGCACTTCTAACACATGAGGCATACACCTTTCCCTTCAGGGGGAGAGGCATTCTTTTCATGGTCAGGATTGGCATCAATTCTCTGAACTTCCCCCAGCCACACCTAATTCTAGCAACAGTGGCAGCCTCGGCCCCACCACCGGCAGAGATGGTATCTCCTAGGTAACAAAACGTGTTCACCAGCTCCAAAGACTCATTTCCAAAATTCACAGCCACAGGATCACCACTTAACACAAGCTCGCCTATGCATACTACGCACTCAAATTTCTCTATTTCTGACTTATCCCTCGGCAGGGGCCCCTTTATTCTACTACAGCGCTTACTCCCATGGTGTACCCAACATCGACAGATGCTACATTGAATTGAGTTAACGCCCACTCCCTTTCCACACACTGCACATGGGTATGCACCGCTCTTTTCCACATTGCCTCGTCTCAATCTACAATGCATAACCTTGGTTTTGTTAATATTGACTCTTAAACCCTTGCTCGCCATGCCCTCTCTCCACTCTCTGAATTTGGTCTCAGCATCCTGCATACTGTCAGCTATTAGGACTAAATCGTCTGCATAAAACAGTTCCAACGGGAGTCCGCCTCTAAAAACTCTAGACAGTGCCTCCAAGACCATAATAAAGAGGAGGGGGCTTAACACTGAACCCTGATGGACTCCAACACAGACTGCGAACTCATCACTCAGTACACCCTTCACCCTCACCGCACTTCGCGAATCCTCATACATCTTCATTATCACACGCACCAGCCACTCTTCCACACCAAGTTTCCTCATAGCCCACTGCACAACATCTCTAGGCACCCTATCAAAGGCCTTCTCCAGGTCTACAAACACAAAGTAAAGATCCCTGCCTTTTAGTAAGTATCTTTCCTGTATCTGCCTGACTATGAAGATAGCATCGGTTGTACCACGTCCTGGCATAAAACCAAACTGCATATCATCAATAGAGATGCTTTGCCTGATCAAACCCTCAAGGACTCTCTCACAGACCTTCATGATTTGGTCAAGCATTTTCAGGCCCCTATAATTTCCTCTATCTAGCGCATCCCCTTTTCCTTTGTATATATTTACTATTACACTTTTGAGCCAATCCTCTGGGATTTTCTCATCTTTAATAATGGTGTTTATCAACTCAGTGACTAAGTTTACACCTATCTCCCCTGAGGCTTTTATCATCTCAGCGACAATGTCAGACCAACCTGGAACTTTACCGTCCTTCATTTTATTGATTGCGTCGCTCACTACAGCTGGTGCTATCAAAGGAGGGGGCCCAGATATTGGTTTTTAGATACTAAGCTGTTCCTTATCCCATTCAAACTCTACATTTAGCAATCGTTCATAGTGTACCTTCCATGCTTCTCTGATTTCATTTTCTGCATACACAATCTTCCCATTATCATTTCTAACACACTGTTCACCTATAATATCCCTACTGTCATTTTTAACTCACCTAGCTAGGTTGAAGATCCCATTGGGATTGTCAGTGTTACACACTTGTTCGAGGACCAGGTCCTTAATGCGATTTTTAGCATTGTAAAGAACTCTCTTGGCAGTTCGTTTAGCTGCCTGGTATTCCTCCCTGCTGCCTCCTTTCTTCCATGCTTTGAAGCATCTCCTTTTCTCTTTCACAGCATGTTCTACCTCATCGTTCCACCACCAAGAGGTCTTATTCCTGGGGTGACCCTTTGTTTTCCCACAGACTTCAAAAAAGAGTTTTTAAACCAGCTAGTGACCCCATGATTAATACACCTACCCCTGCACTGATTGACAAAGACTTTAGACTGCGTCAAAAGAGCCCATAGGTTGCTGTCAAATTTTATCACACAGCAACAACGTGCACAAGCCAAGAGGCAAGTAGCAGATTCTATCCCTGAACAAACTCCAGGTCTGCACTTCATCCCTGAACAAAACTCCAGGTCTGCACTTAATTTTATCAGAAGAGCTTCACGTGGTAATTCTCGGATGACCACTGGTAATGCCAAGATTGCAATTTTTGAGGCAACTAGAGCTAGACAGTATCCACTCATCCAATTGTCCAAGAATATGTCCAAAGATATTGCTACTCGGGCTCTCTTTTCACCTCGATTCACATGCAGATTGATTCCCCAAACGACCTGGAATGAGGTTCATGCTCTGTTGCTAAGCCCTCAGAGGGACATGTTTGGGCAGTTTCTGGCAAACAAGCTAACCCCTCCTCAGAGCTCAGTCCAACAATGGACAACTATCTCTAGAGTTTAAAAACATTAATGAACCAAATGTTGACAGACAATGTTGTGACTTAGGTGCCAGAAGGCATGCCAGCTTTTCTATCACACATGTTCCTCTCCCCAAAAAGGGACAGTCTACAACTAAAGCCTACGATAGACAGGTTCCTCCTCAACAAATCAATTCACAATATGAAGTTCAGGATGTTAACTATTTCCCAAGTAAAGCTAATTCTACAACCAAAGGTCTGGATAATTACTCTAGATATAGAAGACTCCTACTGGCACATCCCAATAGCAAGAGGTACCAAAAGTTCCAAGCTATCCCATTCAGAATCAAAGCAGCGATCTTCACCAGAATTCCTTTCAGCTTGAACATAGCTCCCAGAATTTTTCACCAAGATAGTGAAACAATCTCTCCTCCCTCTACTCAAAGACGGTGTAAAAATACTGTTTTACCTTCAAGATTGGATGATTCTGTGGTCTTCCCCACGCCATTACCAAGAACAAACCTTTATAGTCATGCAACATGTGACAAAATTGGTTTTCAGAGTAAATTTAGAGAAATCAAAATTTCACTCCTACACAATCAGCAGAATGAGTAGCATTAATCTGGGATACACAACTTCAGACTATAAAACAAAGTCCAACCAATGCCAAACATCTTCAAATAAAACTGTTCAGAGTATTGCATACCAAGACTATTACCAGGAAACTTTGGGAATCTCCGATAGGCCCTTTAAATTGGGTTAAAAATTACAAGACCCCTAGGCTTCCTCAGGTTGAAGGAACTAATCTGGCCAGGCAACAAAGCCTTCCCTCTCACAATTCCCCTCTCTTCATCCCAAAGAGAATTCTACATCACCTGTCGTTGTGGTAAAATCTCAGGTAAAGGGATCAGTGACACATTGGTCAGATCCACCTCCCACTCTATGGGTTGACACAGACACCTCGAGTTTGATAGGATGGGACTATCAGTCAACGGAAGGTCATCAGAATCATGGGAAAGGGACAACATTAAGTCAGTGTCACATCAATACCCAAGAGATAACAGTCCCTCTAATTTTCCCAGAGTTCATGCAATGTCATTGACCTCCAGGTCAATGGCACGCCGGATGGACAACATGACCACTGTAATTTGCTTGAGGAAACAGGTCCCCACCCGGGCCAGGTTTCTCCAGGATCTCTCGGGAAAAGATATGCTTTCTAGCCCAAAAAACATTCCATATTAATCCATGCAACATATCTACCAGGGGTCTCCAACCTGTGGGCGGATGCTCGGTCCAAGGGAAAGATTACCTCAGCGGAATGGGCTTTCAAACAAAAGGCAGCCAACCACTTAATTCTCCCATTTTTTACACCAAACCGATCTGTTTACATCTCGTAAAATCAACGAAGCTCCAGTCGTACATATCTCGGAATGACATAACACGAGAAAGGGGCCCAGATGCCCTCACAGTGAATTGGAACAGGTGGACATAGATTTATGATGTGAGGCATTATCACCTCAGGTTTTTCCAGGGTCAAATGGCCCGGGTTACCCCTATGTGGCCTACTCAGGTGTGGCACACTCAACTTACTCAGTGGTACAAAAAACCTCTGCACCCCCCCCCCCCCCCCCCCCCCCCCTCTGTCCTATTTCCACTTGAAAGAAATTGGAAACCTGCAGACCTCGCTCAATTTTACTAGGTGGACATTCTCAAATCCAAGTGGCTACCATCTTACGACAAGGAAATCACGAATACGCTCACTAGTCAATACACAGCGTCAACTTAAGACAGTATAGTTTGGTACAAAAAACCTCTGCAACCCCCCCCCCCCTGTCCTATTTCCACTTGAAAGAAATTGGAAACCTGCAGACCTCGCTCAATTTTACCAGGTGGACATTCTCAAATCCAAGTGGCTACCATCTTACGACAAGGAAATCACGGATACGCTCACTAGTCAATACACAGCGTCAACTTAAGACAGTATAGTTCACATTGTAAACAATTTACAAATTGGAGTGTAGAGTCAATCCAGCAGTCTCCATCGATTGCTTTGTTGCTGAAGCACCTACATTTCTTAATTGGTTTTAAAAAACTAACAGTTAACACACTTATAAACCACGTATCGGCATAAAGCAACCCTTCTTGTCGCTTACTGGTTTATCTTTGCCCAAGAAAGACGAACAGGGTTTTATGTAGGCTTGCTTTAAGCTCAGACCCCAAATCGTCATTTGCTTCCTCAATGGTCAATCGCGAGGGTCCTAACTTGGTCACAGTCTAGGTCTTATCCTGTGAGACTTCACATAGACAAGATACAGTAAAAGTCCTTTAATCCGACGACCGATGATTCGAATCTCCCAATAGTCCGAATTTTTCAATTTGAGGCCAAATCCGAATTCACCCGATGGTCCGAATTTCAAGAAGTCCCAAAGTCCCCTTTTTGAGGCATTAGTCCACTCAAATGACACATAATGGAGCACACACATATCATATGTTCATGAATTCACTTTAAAAGTTTACCATTGTCATTGTAGCCTATTACCTACTTCAAAACATTCAGATTAATGGTCAAAGGAAGCTACTGATATAAACGTAAACACCACATCGTCTGCTAGAGCGTTTGTTTTGCTCTTGAACGCATTCTTGGGACGCTCCGATGCACTACTGGCTTGCACCGCATCGTCTGCAAGCGCATTCAGTCTTGCGCTTGAAAACGCACCTTTGGACGCTCCGATACGCTACTATTTATAGTGATCGGAGCGTCCCAAGGGTGCTGTCAAGAGCAAGACAAACTCGCTAGTAGACGATGCGGACATGTGACAATAAGAAGAAGAAGGTGTTTACGTTTATATCAGCAGATTCCTTTGACCATTAATCTGAATGTTTTGAAGTAGGTAATAGGCTACAATGACAATGGTAAACTTTTGAAGTGATTTCATGAACATATGAGCCGATATGTGTGCACCATTGTGTCATTTGGGTGGCCTAATGCCTTAATGTTTTCGTCAGGCCACAGGTTCATAGGGGTAAAGTCCGATAATCCGAAAAATCCACTAATCCGAACGAGGGCCGGTCCGCTGCCCTTCGGATTAACGGAAGTTTACTGTACTTAAAAAGTGTGTGTTTACTGATGACCCGGGCTATTGGCCATAGGGTCTCAGAATTGACAGCCATGGCAAGGTCTACTAACTGTCTATGTTTTGCTCCTAACAATGACTCTGTACATATTGTTACAGCACCAGAGTCATCACAAAAAATGAGCACCAGGAACATATCCCTAACCTTTCTCTATTCCTGCCTTGACAAGAGCAAAGATACTCCATGCTCTATACCCTGTTAAAGCACTATATACCTACTCTAAGTCTGTTATTCCTAGGAATAAGACACAATTGTGGTTTTCCCCAGATGGTTCAATAAGGTTAGGAAAGAAATTGTTAGCATCCTTTTTTGCAAAGATAATTAAGGAAGCTGAGCCCCGGTTGTTTGCAAAAGCCCATGATAGGCACATATGGGCCACTACCATTAGTTTTCCTCAATGGTTTTTCAGTGGAAGATATAACTCAGATGGTCCTTTGGTCCTCTAGCAATGCATCCCTAACCATATGCTTGTCGGTACATCTGGAGAAGATCCAAATTACCAAATATAGCGTTAGGGCGGGAACATGCCCCCTGAGGCCAATAAGTATATGGATATATTTATTCAATGCTTTTATTATCAGTGTTATAAGGTAATAGAAGGTGTGTCCTACCTTAAATGAAAAAGGAGGGGGCGTGTTAAGTTCCATGACGAGTTGGCAGGACACACAATCCGGAATGGATAGCAGGAGTGTTATTACTACACTAGATCTGTTACATAACAATATCTATACATTATTGCAACTATAAATGTGTAACTTTATTTTTAATTCTAACTTTGTGATATACAATTACCAGTATTCACACCTTAGTAGTTCTGTTTTTCTGAGATAAGGCTTCTTTAATGGTACCCGCCTTTTACATCTTTTTCTTACTGCTATACTCTTATATTTAAACACAGGTCACAGTTTTCGTTTGGTCTTCCTAATAGATTCTCACTTTTTAGCTTGATGAGCATATGAAGGTCCCTCCACCGGTCGTGATATTCTAGGCTCTTACGTCATTGACGTAAGGAGCCACCAATAAATTACGGTTTTGACAACCCGTAAGGGAAGGAAGGAAAAACTAATATTTATTGGTGGCTCCTGAAGTCAATGACGACAATTGCCCTCCCACCATCCCCTTCCCATACACATACTCAACTTGATATAGACATTAGAGAATGCACCTGGGGGGTGGGGGTACCGGGCAAGGTATGGGAAACAGCTCAGGAAGATCGGAATGCGCGTAGGCGCGGTGTTCAAACTGTGTTAATTCTTTTCTTTTTTATTTCCTACTTTTCAGTGGCTCCGTCTCAATGACGTACCTTAGGAATGATTAAGGGGTACCCCCTAAGATGATCTTGGTACTCGACCGTCGTGATCGAGGTTAACCCGGGCTCTGAGGAGCCCGGAACGAGGCCATATTATCATAGGCTCTTACGTCATTGACGTTAGGAGCCACCAATAAATATTAGTTTTTCCTTCCTTCCCTTACGGGTTGTCAAAACCGTAAATTAGGATACAAAAGAAGTGGGTGAGGAGAGCTGGAGGGAGGTGAGAGGAAGGTGGAAAGGTTGCAGGAGGAAGGAGATCAGGGGAGAGTTCAAGAGAGCAGTAGAGAGACGACTAGGTAGGTTTGACCTGGAGTGTATGGAGAAGGTGAGCAAAGTGTTTTAAAGGGTACATCACACAGTCAGGAGTGCGAGCTAGAGTCAGTAGGAGTAGGGGACAATTCGGACTCGCGGGCCTATTCGCAGTGAAAATCGATGACTCCTAGTGACTCTAGCGACTCCTAGCGACTTCCCACTCGCTCGCAGTGAAAATCGATGACTTCTAGTGACTCCTGTTAGACTCCCACTAGCTCGCACTCCTGATTGTGTGAAGGCCCCTTAAGGAAGAGATATGTGCACCATGTGAGGTGTGTGGAGTAAGGAGAAGAGAGAGGTGAGTGAAGGGTACAGCATGGTGGACTTAAGAGGTAAAAATAGCTGTTGAAGACAAGAAGAAAGTGTATAGAGTGGTTGGGTAGTAGAGGGAATGAAGATTTGGAGAGAAACAAAAGAGCGAGGTACTTGGAGAAAAAGAGAGTGGTGAAGGAAAGTAAGAGAAGAGATGAGAAATTTGGAAGGAATCTAAGTGTAAAATGGAGGGAGTGTAAGAAACTTCTGGAAAAAGGTCAAGAAAGTTAGGGAGGGTAGCAAGGGAAATAGTAAGGGTGTGAAAGATAAGAATGGGCGAGTGATAGCCGAGAAGCAAGAGAGAGTACAGAGATGGAGGGAGTACAATACTTCAACAAATTGCTAAATGTAAGGAATGAAGCACCAGCAAACATAGTTGGATGGGGTATGGGAGGGAGAAGAAGCGAAATAGGGGAAGAGGAGGTGGGTATCAGGAGGTCAGAAGTGTGTAAAGTCATGAAAAGAGTGAATATGGAGAAAGCATCAGGAATAGATGGAGTATGTGGGGAAATGCTGAGGTATGGTGGTCGGATAGTGATCGAAAGGGTATGGAAAATGTGTAAACTAGCATGGGAGAAGGGGAGTGCACCTGATGACTGGAAGACAGGCATAATAGTCCCACTGTATAAGGGTAAAAGGAAAGAGGAGTGTGTGGTAACCACTGGGGAATATGCCTTCTAAGTGTAGTAGGGAAGGTGTACAGTAGGGTAGTGCTTGAGAGAGTGAGAGCGAGAACGGAGAAATGGATAGGTGATGAGCAGGGCCGGTTTAGGAAGGGAAGAGGATGTGTAAATCAGATGTTTGCCCTGAAATGTTATTGTGGAGAAATATCGAGAGAAGCAACAAAAGTTGTATGCTGCCTTTATGGACTTGGAGAAGGCCTATGACAGAGTTGATAGAGAAGGTACTGTATGTGGAAAGTACTGATGAGCGATAGTGAATGGGAGTTGCAGGGTCTGGTAAATATGCTTGGAACAGTGTGTGAAAAACGGAATCTGAAGGTAAATGCGGGGAAAAACAAGGTTATGGTCTTTGAAAGGGGTGCAGCCACAGAGTGTGAGGCGAGGTTGAACAGTCAGGCTATGGCGAATGTCGGCTAATTTAAGTATTTGGGCAGTGTGTTGAGTAAAGATGAGAGTATGGATGAAGAAGTGCAGGAGAGGGTGCACCATTGGAAAAGGGTTGTAGGAACACTGAAAGCAGCAACAAGAAATAGAGTGGTCAGCATGGAAGTAAAGAAGTTCTTGCATGACGTTGTGGTAATCCTGACATTGAATTACGGGAGCGAAGCATTGACGTTGGTGGAGAGATTCAAACCAAGAGTGAGAGGGGTGGAAATGAGTTACTGGAGAAGTGCGTGCGGAGTTACATGGAGGGGTAGACAGACGAATGAGGAAGTACGAGAGATGTGTGGTGTGGATGTAGATGTGCTGGAAAGTGTGAAAAGGAACACCTTGAGATGGTTCGGCCATGTGGAACGTATGGGAAGCGAGAGTATGACAGAGTATATGAGAGTGAGGTGGAAGGACAGAGAGGGAGAAGTAGACTGAGTGAGAGGTGGAAGGATGCAGTTGAGAAGTATATGAGCGAAAGCGGTGCTGGATGAGAGGAGGGGCGTCGACTGACTAGGGACAGAGGTGCATGGGGGCGTTTCATTCTTGGCCACCCCTTCGGGGATCACGGTGTCAGGCAATAGATAGAAGGGCGATTCCTTAGACAGGGGAAATTATAGGGGTTTGAAAATGCTTGAACAAGTCATGAAATTCAGCGAAAGGGTCTTTGAATGCATGATCAGGAAGTATTGCCATCAGCAACATGCAGTTTGGATTTATACCAGGATGTGCTACAACTGATGCTATCTTCATTCTTAGGTAACTGCAAGAGAGGTTCTAATAGAAAAACAGGGAGTTATACCTAGTTTTTGTAGGCCTGGAGAAGGCCTTTGACCTGGTGCCAAGGGAAATAATAGTGTGCTATGAGAACACTTTATGAGTAGAGTAATGGTTGGTGCATGTGATAATGAAAATGCATGAGGGATCACAGGCAACAGTTATGAGTGAATGGGGGTCTGACCAAAGAGTTCCCTGTGAAAGTTGAAGTTCACCAAGGTTCAGTGCTGAGCCAATTACTTGTTGTTTTGGTCCTGGAGGCTCTGTCAAGGACCTTTAGAACAGAACTCCCATCAGAGTTGTTAAATGCAGATGACCTAGTTCTTATCGCAGATAGTGGGTAGGAAGTGAAAGTAAAGTTCAATAGATGGAGATCATGGAGGGAGCGTATGGCAATTTCAGCCAATTTGTTAGTAGTCTTGTCAAATCCAACGACAAGGCTAGTAACCTAACTGCAGTGGCGACTAGTCAAGTGACCCCAAAGTCGCCACCCCAACCGAGGTTGGTTAAATAAGAAAACTTCTAGTCTACTCCTTAACCTACTATAAGACATTGTACACAAACCAAGACCACCACCGAAGGTGAAAAGAGCATAGAAAAGAAGAAAAAGAAATTTACCTTAATTGCAGCTGCCCATACCGTCTTCTGTTATGTTTGTTTACATCTGGTCGACATAGTAAATATTGAATAAAGGGAACAAAAAAATCACCGACCCTTCAAGGCTTATCAATTATTACCAGGCCCCTTGTACTCCCCACCCACTCTCTCTCCTTAGTTAAAATTTGTAAATGTTAACATGTACAGTATGTACAGTATGTATATACTCTGGCACCTTCCCCAGTTTTCCTTTATTTATTTTTTTATGGGGGTGGCCGACTCGAGACAGAGCCCGAACAGGGACATCACAACACATCAGAAAAATAAAACAAAACACAAAATCACACGCATCTAGGTCGCCCAGGAGAAATACCCAGAGACCCAGGCCTATTTGGGGTCCCCAGCATAAGATTCCCAGGTCCTAGATTCCCCGGAGAGGCGCCGATTTCCGCAGGCAGACCCACAGCGAAGCTTCACCACCACAAGCTCGCCCACCATGCTTCCAGATGCACCCTTCACTACCACCTGCTCCCCGGGCCAGGCGCCTGACGGACTATTATCTAGTCCAACTGGCGCATGACCCTCTCTCCCAAACGACCATGTTTCCATTCATCTATTCACAAGCATTCTCCATTCATTCCTGTTTATTACCACTTCCCTTGCGTGATCTATAGTAATTCCTTTATCATCCAAAGCTTGTCTTACACAGTCTCTCCATCTCAATGGAGGTCTTCCTACCCCTCCATCTCCCTTTGTATCTGACTCACATATTCTCTTTGTAAGCCTTTCATCTTCCATTCGTTCAACATGGCGTAGGGATGCAGCGACCCACTGTCCGCCACTTCGGTGATGCAGTCAGCCTCTGTAGCAGTTACGGTGATTTCTTGATAGTGCCTTATTGTAGCACGGTTAATGCCCCTTTCCCACTGATGCGATTTCATATGATTTTCATCGCAGACACCAAGAAATGGGCACATTCGTGACATGTCGCAACAAAATCTTGAACCCTCGCATGATAATCGTTTGACTCGCAAGGCCTCGCAAGGGCCCTCGCGGGTCATTGCAAATGTTCGGATTGTTCAAAATTTTGGACGAGGACTTGCGAGGGGTCCGAACCCTCACAAGCATCGTCGAACATTGCCGAGGGATCGGCGAGGCCCTCGGAGATCCTCGGCAACATTGGCGAGACATCGACGAGGGTGTCGCACGAAAAAAAAGCGTCGCCGAGAGTATACCCACCACGGGTATACTTCGCAGAGGCGTGCGAAGGGCTGTGCGACGTAGATGAATGCTCAGAAAACACCTCGCCGAGGTCAAAGAGCACCTCCGGCGAGGTGGGTAAAAAAAATGATTAGACCTATAGCCAGCAAGCATTGTATGGAGAAATCCGGCTTTGCCGGAGAAATTTTTCTATCGAAAAATGTACAAATTTAGCTTGCTCTCAAAACAAAAATATATATATGTTGGCTCGCTACCGCTCACCAGGAAAATATTGAAACCTGGATGGGGGTAAACGTCTTAAATAGTAGGCTGAATGGGGCCGAACGGATACAAGGCAAAGAGAGAGGGAGAGAAAGAGAAAACAAAAAAAGCGAGGTGGGCTCAATTTTAAGCCGTAACGTAAACATACGGCAAGGACATTGCCAATCTCCGAATTAAGGGGAGATGGGTCGTTTTTCTGGTCCCCTTTCTTCCTCATGGTTAACCCCATTAGTTTTCATATTTTATGACGTTCGGCCCATTAGTTTGGCGATTTTAGGACATTTCACCCCATTTCGTTGTAAATATTAAGACTTTTCGTGTCATTTAGGCGTCGAGTTTTTCCTGGCTAGCGATAGCGGGCCTGTACTTTTTGAGGAACCGACCTTCGGCCAGGATATTTTTCTATCAAAAAATGTACAAATTGATCTTGAAGGAGGGTGTTGGGGGGTGCTTTATATGCTTGATGGAGGTCTAGGGATGAAACTAAATAAATCATAAACAAATATATAAATGAGCAAGTATTACGCCCATCCCCCCTTAAGGGGAAACGGACCGTTTGTTTGATCATTCATTCCTTTATTTCTTAGTTTCCTCACTAGACCTCCATCAAACTTAAAACAAAAAACTCTAGACCCCCCCTTCAAGATAAATTTGTACATTTTCGACGAGATGGGTTGGGTATGAGGGGGGATCTGCTTGGTGTGGGCCAATCGGCGCTCTGCAGACCCCCGTAATCTTGTGTTGATCTCTGACCGTTTTGGTGAGGTCAGTCCTCAAGGCATTAGTGAGTTGGGTCTATAATTAGGCCATGTAATTGGGGTTGGGTGTGACAAGGATCTGCCTTGTGTGGGCCGATCGGCTTTCTGTAGAATCCCGTTTTCTTATGTTCTTATGTTTGTGCCATGAAATATATGCAAAAAGTTTTCTGATAATCTCGCCGAGGTATCCGCCAAACCATCGCTTAATTCGCCGAAGACGTCGTAGAACATACGCCGAGGATTCGTTCATCCTTCGCATTATTTCGCAATATTTTATTCAAATATGACAGTTCTCGCCGAGGTCATCGGCGAACCATCGCTCAATTTGCCGATGACATCGCATAATGTCGCCGATTACGTCGTATCCATCAGCGACATCGTCGCCGAGTGTAAACTTCTCAACGTTTTTTAACGGTCAAAATCGTTGACGTCCCACAAATTCGTTGCGAATTGACAAGACTACGTCCTCGGCGACGAAAATCGTATGAAATCGCATCAGTGGGAAAGGGGCATAAGGCTGGTGTGGTGCGATTTCGCCAGGTGCAAGTGCTTCAGGGGGACTTTATTGAGTTTTGCCGAGACCCTGTTAGCACTATACCAACATCAACGAGTGATAACATGATGGGGCGTTGTTGTGGCAAGACTTTGTTGTACTGTGCTGCAGTAAAGACCATGTTATGATTGCTGTGCACTGTGTGCAGTGCTGTGATTGTACCATGGAAGCCACATTCACTGTGGACGGTTGCAGTCTTTAAAGCCGTATGTACAGTACAGTATGGTCAGCACCCTTCTGTTCACTCTGGCCGACTAATGTTCATGCTGCCCCACTCTCCTACGTATCTCTTCATTCCTCAATCTGTCTCTACATGTAACTCCACACATACTCCTCAAGCAGCTCATCTCCATCACATCCAGCTTTCTTCTCTCCTTTGCCTTCAGAGCCCATGTATCAGCCCCATACAACACTTTTTGCACAACAATTCCTCAATATATTGCACGTTTAACTTTCATTCCAAGATTTCTCACCTTCCACATACTTCCCATTTCTCCGAAAACTTTCCTTCCTTCACATACTCTGTTTTACCTCCATTTCCATACCTTCATTCCTGCTTATCGTTCCTCCTAGACATTTAAAACACTCTACTTGTTCCAATATTTCCCCATCCAGCCTCACATCTAGATTCACCCTACGATCACCCATATTACACACCATTACAGTACTGTACTTTACTTTTATTGATGTTCACTTTCAGCTTCCTCCTCCCATAAATCACACCATTATTATTTTACCAATACTGTACATGTGAAATTTGATTTTTTTGGAATGCAAATGAACCGACTGATTTCATGGAAACAAAATACTTTACAAAAATATGCTATGTAAAAAATTAGCATTTTTAACTAGGTCTAAAGATGGGTTGGGGAAGGTCGGTAGTGGAGAGAGGGAGGGAGGGTGGCCGGAATGAATGAATTTCCTGGGTGCGTATACTCTATTTCCTTCCTTTATCAATTGTTAGTTTGTCATGACTCATATATATATATATATATATAGTATATATATATATATATATATATATATATATATCTTTGTGAATTACTGTACCGTACTAACCGGTAGAAGAGAAAAGAAAAGAAGATATTTTGTTTACATATGACTGGCAGGTTAGCATTTGTAGAAGTACTTCTGCAAAAGTAAATCTGCGGATCTGCAGCAATTTTGTCGCAAATGGAAATCCGCAAACTAAATTGGACTTCCACATTTGCAGTCTGCTCCACATGCAACCCCATGCACTATGCACAAAAATGCGCGATCGGGATTGCAACCCTCCTCCGAGAAGCAAACTAATTGCCTCGATGGAGGAAATTTATTCATGGCCACCCCTTCAGGGATCAAGATGTTATATATTTTGTTGTGTATTTATTGATTTTACTGGCTAATTTAAACACCAAATAAAAATTGGCAAGTGTATCCAGATATATAATACTTTACACACTACACAAGGTTAGTCAGAATTCTGCAATAACAATATTATATAATTTATTCATACAACAAAACAAAGAATTACTACCAATTATAAAATAATGGTACATCACTGAAAATTACCTCCTACAACAAATGTACACTTAAGATGTGTTTCCTTCTGATATACCCTTGTCATTAAACAGTTTGATTCTATAATAATCATAATACTATACAGTGTTAAAAATGGGACTAGCCTATACGGTAACTAATTTATATTGTGTTGACCTGGAGCTAATACCACCAACTGCTTTGTTACTGTGCACGTGGGATGTAATTTAAATATAACTTAATTCTGCTTATTGTGAAAAGGCTTAAGATACATTGCTATATGTATACATAAATAATAATTTTAATTTTAATCCCTGGTAAGAACTTAAGGGAGAAGGCAATCTTCATAAAACTAACGCCTATAATTATAGGCATATCCCTGCACCTCAACATACAGTACTGTCCTAATAAATAACTGACTAAAGGAATGCATATCTATCAGTATTAATAAGAACATTTATAAGCATAAAAATACTGGCATTAATAACAGAAATGAAAATTATTATTGTTCTCCATTAAAATTACAAACTATTCTTCTCGTGACCTTACTGCTTTTTTGGCTGCTTGATGAATCTTAGGATCTAGTTTATAAATTTTATGTTGACCTTTAATGGGAAACTTTAGGATCATCTCTTGTGGATTTTCACAAACAAACACATACGGACTATCACTTTCACCCTCGGGATACCTGGTTCTGTATTCTTCTTGCGGCAAAACATCCATCACATCCACACATCCAAGGAGGCAGCCTGTGGGGTAATGCTCTGGGAATGGCAGGTTATCTTCCTTCATTAACACTTGGTACTGGTGCTCCAGGGTTCGTATCTCCTCAGGCGTTGGGATCTTGGAGGCCGCAGCAATCCAGAGCCTGCCCCTGTGAGCGGAGTACCATGTGCGTCCCTCGTGCATCTTGATCCCGGCTACCAGAAGTGAGGCCCAGGGTTGGTGCATGCTTAGACAGACACCTTCATCCGTCATTTCCTGCAGTTCTCGGTCCTGTACCCTCAGCCTGGTGTTCATCCCGCTGAATTTCTTATTTCCTCCGGTACTGGTCAAGATTCCAGTCTCTGTGTACTCTGGTCGATTCACTTCCACCTTGGGGTTACTCTCCTCTCTGTCTGGTGCTGAAAATATGTCACTGCTTTTGCCCTCCAGTATTTCTTTCACAAATGGGTCATCCGGATCATAAACGCCTGAAACCTCTTCTTCAGCTATGACTTTCCGGCCAAACAAGTCTATGGTTACCTTCTGGTTTCCTCTCTCAAATCGCTTCTTCCGCAATTCCTCCTCTCTCTTTATGAGCTTCAGCTTGTCTTCGTGACTTATCCATCGTGAACTGGTACTGAAATAGTCGTTTTCATCATCAAATACTTTTGTCCTTTTCTCACTGGTACGGTCAAACTCCAAAAGCCTGTTTTTATGTTCAATGGCTTTATGCAAAGACTCATCACTAGGCTGATCTTTTTCAGGTGGGGTATCATTAACCACAGCATTTTTTTCACTCAAGAGTTTCTTTTGGAGTGCCTCTGACCTACGTGATCCTCTGTTCAGTAGTTCCCTCTCTTCCCTTGAAACCACAAGATTACCACAAAACTGACAAGGCCCTGAACCTTCCTGTTCACAGACAATCCGACCACACTTAAGGCAGTTGTTAATTAGTCTGTGCTTGCTTGCCTGACAGTCACACTTGTGTCTCCCACTGAGAAGAACAACATCTCTATTTTGTCCCTCATCTGAATATAAACTGACAAATTTGGTTTTCTTCTTACCAGATGATTGTGTAGACAATGATGGTGTTGGAGAACTACCATTAGTTGTGTCTTTGGCAACTTTATTGTTGGCTGATCCATTGTTTTCCTTTCCTCCCTTTTGCTTTTTCTTATCTGTGACTTTCATAATAAGTTCTCCCTCCAGGTCAGGCTTCCTATAAAATCTGGTGTCAACACTTGATTTTGCCTCTTGTTGCTTTTTCAGAAAACCTTCAATGAAATTGCGATGTTTTTCTTGGGCCATATCAAGCATGGAGATGAGGTATTCCTCCACTTCCGCTGGGTCTTCTATGGGCTGGAGGTATCGGACAATAACACCTGGATCGGGGATGCCCAGTTTCTCTAGCTCGTCACATGCCCATTTCTCAACAGACCCCATTTTCACACAAATATCTAGAAAGAAAAAATAAAGAGTATGTAAATACCATATATCTATCTATCTAGGGTAAGGTAACCAATAGGTACGCAATTGGCCTTTAAAAAGTTCTCCACAGGATATGACAACCCTTGGGCATTCAAACTTGGTCTCATTTTAAAACTTAACCATGTCAACAGGTATCAACAGTTTAGTTTGTTATGATTGAAGAGGTCTATCTATCTATTGCCTGACGCCGTGATCCCCGAAGGGGTGGCCACGAACGAACTGCCCCCATGCACCTCTGTCCCCAGTCAGTCGACGCCCCTCCTCCCACCAGCACCGCCTTCATTCATATACTTCCTCACTCCATCCTTCCACCTCTCCCTCGGTGCACCTCTCCCTCTCTATCCTTCCACCTCGCTCTCGTACACCCTCTTAGTCAATCTCTCGCTTTCCATACGTTCCATATGGCCGAACCATCTCAAGTTGTTCCTTTTCACACTTTCCAGCACATCTACCTCCACACCACACCTCCTTCTTACTTCTTCATTAGTCTGTCTATCCCTCCATGTAACTCCGCACGCACTTTTCAAGTAACTCATTTCCACCGCTCTCACTCTTGGTCTGAGTCTCTTCCCGAACGTCCATGCTTCGCTTCCGTAAGTTAGTGTCGGGATTACCACTGTCATGCAAGGACTTCTTCACTTCCATACTGACCACTCTATTTCTTGTTACAGCTTTCAACGTTCCTACAACCCTCTTCCCCTGTTGCACACTCTCCTGCACTTCTTCATCCATAGTCCCATCTTTACTCAACACACTGCCCAGATACTTAAAAGAGCTGACAATCTCCATAGCCTGACCGTTCAACTTCACCTCACACTCTGTGACTTCACCCCTTTCGAAGACCATAACCTTGCTCTTCCCCGCATTTACCTTCAAATTCCGTTTTTCGCACACTGTTCCAAACTCATTTACTAGACCCTGCAACTCCCATTCATTATCGCTCATCAGAACTGTATCATCCGCAAACAGCAGTATAGGCAGCTTCCACTCATTTCCCTCCCTTTTCAGCGATACACCAACATCCACTGCTCTTCCTAGAATTTCTTTCATGACTCCATCCATATATTTATTGGTGGCTCCTTACGTCAATGACGTAAGAGCCTATGATAATATGGCCTCGTTCCGGGCTCTTCAGAGCCCGGGTTAACCTCGATCACGACGGTCGAGAACCAAGATCATCTTAGGGGGTACCCCTTAATCATTCCTAAGGTACGTCATTGAGACGGGAGCCACTGAAAAGTAGGAAATAAAAAAGAAAAGAATTAACACAGTTTGAACATCGCGCCTACGCACATTCCGATCTTCCTGAGCTGTTTCCCATACCTTGCCCGGTACCCCCACCCCCCAGGTGCATTCTCTCTCGATCGTCGCCCAGCCAGATAGGAAATTTTTTCCTTACCTCCCTGTCAGTTTTACATAGCCCCTCTTAAATGCATCAGTTTTTAGTCCCTAGTGAGTCTAATTGCAAATTGAGTTGCATATGTGTTTAGGAATGTATTTATTTTAACTATTTCACTTGTAAACCTGCATAAGTAAGGACTCAGTTCTGGGCTGGTCTACGATCGTGCTTTTCAAGGACGCCACTTTCACTTTTTTGTTTACTTAGTGTTTTTTGTTTCTTGTTTTTTCTATCATACGAGCCTCGGCTCATTAGCTGCAGTGTCTCTCTTTTTTTCTGTGAAAGGGTGTTTTAACATTGTAGCTTGATATTAATTCCCTTAACCCATCAGACCCGGTTGGGCTCTGAGGCACCCATAACAAACACCCCCCACGGAACCCGGTAGGGCTCTGAGGCTCCGGGAGCTTGCGTATATGCTTTCGAATGGCGCGCGTACATTTTTGTTGTTGTGAGGTGGTAGACAGCGCCGCCAGACGTGAACTACGCCACGGCATCAGTCTCTACCCCGGCGCCATCATGGATAGTACGCCAATAAGTGATTCCGCTGTGTCCGATACCGTGCTCCCTACGACGCCCGCCCAAGCTCGTCGCGTCTTACACAGACGACACCGCCTAAATGTGTTATCTCCAGGAGGTATTGAGGAGACATTGAGAGTTTATGAGCATGCTGAAGGAGAGCATATTGTTGATGATGAAGACAGTGATAAATTGTCTAATTATAAGTCTAGTGATTATGGCGATGACAGTGACAATGGTACTCAATTTAGGGGATTTGCAAGTGGTGATGAGAGTGATGAAGGTGATGTAACAGCTTTCGCGGAAGCTGTTGAAGGTGAAGAGAGTGAAGTGGGGAAAGTAAGTGAGTGGGAGAGTTCAAGGTCAATCTCCAAGTTTCACTTGAGTGACACGACTCCAAGCCCTTCGCCAGCTAAATCGCCTTTCAAGCTACGCTTTTATTAGAAGCAGGTACTTGAGAAGGCGGCCGCGGTAGCCAGGGAAGAAGCCAAAAGACTTGGTGAGGATGAGGCTGTGAGTGAGGGTGAGCGTGGGGACTCATCTCGCCCGCCATTGTCTCCCTTATCTACCCAAGCCACCCAAGATGACCCGGGCACCCCCCATTCTTCCCCACAACCCCCACCACTGCCAAGGGTTGAGGACCCCCCACTTTCGGCCTATTTGCCTCCTAGGTCCCCCGACAGGAGACATACTGCTGCCGAAAAGGGGAAAGGCAGGAAATATGTCAAAAAAGGACAGCAAACTAGGCGGGCTTTGTTCGAGGCTCCCGCAGCGTCCACCCCTGCCGGCCCCAGCCATACGCCCCCGCAACTTTCCCCACGGTCCTCCCTACCTCTCCAGCCATCAACATGTGTTTCTGACGAAGTTTTTGAGCTCGCATCACCAATACCTGGGCCTAGTGACAGTGGAACATTGCTTCCTGCCACTCGTCGCAGGCAAAGGAGCCCAGAACCTCGGGGGGACATAGCCTCACCTGCCACTCCTTCCCCACCTCGCCGCCCACGCATCACTCGTTCCCCGCCAGATTATGTGGGGGACACTGACGATGAAGGGCACCTCACAGATGACTCTGGCCATGACTATATATAGGTCCACCGTCAGGGCAAGATGACCACTCTGACGACGACGACTACATGGACATGGACGACCCTCAACCCATCCGCTCCGCCCGGGGGCGTCGTGCTGTGGCCCGCCCTGGCCGCGCGCCTCCCGAGTTGGCCGTGGGCGTGCTAGGCCACCACCTGGAGCTCCTCGTGTGCGTCGCCAAGACCCATTCTACGTTTTCCAGTGGGAAGACCTGGCTGACGTGGAAGATTACAACCCTGATGTGCCAGCTTTTGATGAGGTACAGAAGGGTTCAGGAATTACCCCCAATTTTCCCGCAGGCCCCAATGCTCCACCACATGAGCTTTTTGAGGCCTTTTTTGATGAGGAGGTTACCGGATTTGTCATCAAGGAGACCAACAAGCAGCACCAATTCCAGGTCCACATGTTTGACAAGGTGACCAAGGGCCACATGAGGCAGTGGACCCCAGTGACTCATCATAAGTTCATGGTCTTCCTGGCACTCACCATGCTAATGCCTCATGTCAAAAAGCATAGGTTGCCTGACTATTGGATCACCAATGATCTCATATCCACCCCTGCCTTCGGGAAATATATGTCTCGCGACCGGTACCGTGACATCCTCGCAGCGCTCCATCTTGTCACCAACACCGACGTCCACTGCCCAGACAAGCTGTGGAAGATTAGGACGTTGTACGAGATGATGCGACACCGCTTCTCCTCCTACTTCAAGCCCTTCCGCAAGGTCGTCATTGACGAGTCTCTTGTGCTGTTCCGGGGAAAGCTCAGCTTCCGACAGTACATCCCCTCAAAGAGACATCGCTTTGGCATAAAATTCTTTGTGCTGTGCGACTGCCGAACTGGCTATGTCCTGGACTTCCTGGTCTACAGCGGTAAGGAAGGGGACGTGCTTGTGGACCCCCTCATTGGCTTTGGCGGAGCAGTGGTGCAAGCCATGATGGACCGCTATTTCCATAAGAATCACGTCCTCTACACGGACAACTACTACACGTCCCCCACTCTCTCAAAGTACCTCCATGAGCGCAAGACGGGGACTGTAGGCACAGTACGAGGGAGAAGGAAGGGCATGCCACCTTTCCCTCCAAAGACCAAGAAAGGCGATGTGTTCCGGAAGAAGTCGGGGCCCATTCTGGCTATCCACTGGCACGACCAGCGGAAGGTCAACCTCCTGAGCACCATCCACAAGGGGGAAATGGTGGAGACTGGCAAAGTGGATCGCCGCACCCAGGCCAGGGTGACCAAGCCCGATGCTGTCATGGACTATAACATCAACATGAGGCTGGTGGACAAGTCCGACATGCAGATAGGCTTCATTGACTGTCTGCGTACCTCGTGCAGATGGTACAAAAAGTTCTTTCTGCACATGGTGGACATGTCCATTCTGAATGCCTACAATATATACAAGCTTCGGAATGAGAACACACCCAGGAAGTTCAATAGCCTGCGGAGGTTCCAAAAGCAGGTGTTGAAGGAGCTCCTGGAGAAGTATGCTATGCCACAGAGGGTAGTGGCACATGGTGGGCCCGCCGCTACTGACCGCTTGCACTGTGCATATTACATGAATATGCACAGGCTCATTTCCCTGCCTCTGACAGCAGCAGGAAGAAAGCAGCAGAAGCGGTGCCATGTCTGCTACAACACCAGGCTGAGGGCGAGGTCAGAGAAAAAGTTCACCATGGAGTGTGTGGAGTGCAAGGTGCCACTCTGTGCTGAAGGGTGCTTCTTTGGTTACCACTCCAAGCAGGAGTTCTAATCATAGTGAAAGTACCAAAGACAGTGACAATATGTATATATATAGGCAATAAGTGGAAGTAAAACAATTTATTCTAATACAAAAGTCAAATGTATTATGAGAAAATTGATACAAATACAATAACACCATAATAATATGTGAAAGTGACACATAAATGTGTATAATAAGTGATTCATATGATTAGAACCTATAGAAATATATAAATCAGTGAAAAAAGACAATAAATTGTATATAAAACATTTACAAAGCATATAGTTGTTGATGATGCTTTTATTTTATACTAGCCCACTGGGCCTAGGCCCTCTCAAGGCTAGTGGTGGAGGAGGTGGTACAGAGTTTAAAGTCACGTATATGTCAGTAGTTATATGTCATTGTATAAATTTATCGCTCTCAGGAAGTGACAAATAGGGGTGAAATTGAAAGAGTCTGAGTCAGAGAGGATGCCATGTAATGAGGTGTTCAGCAAGAATCTCCGTCTTTCAGATGCATAGACGGGACAAATACAAAGAAAGTGAAAAACAGTCAATGATGTATGGCAATGTTGGCATTCAGGTGGTGGACCACGAGGGGTGGACATCAGGAAACCATGTGTGAGGCGCGTGTGGCCTAAACGTAATCTAGTTAATAGGGTTTGGTCTGCACGTGAACCATTAATTGAAGAGGGCCACAAGTGTATGTCATCCTTAATGGAGAGAAGGTGGCCAGTTAATGGTTGCGCTCTCCACTCAACTCGCCAAGCGTCATAAACATGGCGACGGAGAACAGGGAGCATATCCTCCGAACGCAGCAAAGTAGTAGAGGGTGTACCATGACACGCTTGCTTAGCGAGGAAGTCTGCACGCTCATTCCCGGGAATTCCTACATGCGCGGGGATCCAGCACAGTGTGATGGAACGATTAGCGCACTGTAATTTGTGTATTGTGTGGATGATAGTCTTGACCAATGGGTCCTTGGGGGCAAATACACATAAGGCTTGCAGTGCACTCTTTGAGTCACTACAGATAACGACCCGTGGAGAGTTCCTCAACAATGAAGAGATGGTGCTTAAAGCACCTTGAATAGCCCATAATTCAGCAGTGAAAACCGTGGAGTGATGGTGTAAGGTACAGTCAGGACCCCCAATTCACGAGAATAGGGGTGACAGGAGGCATCGCGTATTGTGAATTCGTGTATTGTGGAACTAATTTTAAATGGGAATAATTAGATTGGGTGACATCTCTCAATTATGGCCTATTTTCGACATTTTTGGTCCTATTTTCGACATTTTTGGCTCTACAGTACAGTCTATATCTTATATATAAGAAGAACAATGAATAAAAATATAAAACCATACTTTAAAATTAGTAGTAGATAGGCTAGGACTAGGACCGTAGGACTTCACGATTTTCTCCAACTTCTCCCTCCCTGACCAAATCGTACGAACAGTTTACTCTGACAAGCCTATTGCACAGTTTCCTTCTCCTTTTTTCTTGCGATCCAACACTTCCACCTTCATTTTGTGTGTTATCTTCTTATATTGGCGTGGCATGGCGAAAAAAGTGGCAGGCACTACAAACGTTTGGTCACTCCGCACGGCTATGAGCGCTTGAGCGGGACTGTGGGAGGGAGGGAGGGAGGGTAAGCGGGAGGGAAGGCAGGCGTATGCCCGTCTTCTTTTTTCGGAGCTACTCCTGGGCCTCGTGAAACGTAGACGTGCTCGCGTATCAAGCGGGAATAGCGGATTTGGCCCCTTCTTAGCTCTCGATTCGTGTATTGTGGTACCACCTCGCGTAATTAATGTTTAATTAATTAATGTTATTTTCGAGGGGTAACTCGTGTATTAGGGTTTTCGCGCATTGTGGAATCGTGTATTGGGGGTCCTGACTGTACTTTGAGACAAGCCATGGTCTGAGACTGCAGCGCAACCCACGGCATCCGCAGTTTTCGAGCCATCGGTGTAAATGAAAACAGCCGGGATGTGATCATCAAGATGTTGTAAAGCGAGATGTCGACATTGAGATGGGGCTTGGGCATCAAGTTGATCCGCTAAGTGAAAGCAAACTGTAGGGTGTTTTAGGGTCCACGGAGTGATGTGACTAGGAGGGGGAGTTATGGGAGGAACGGTGATACTGTAAGTGGAGAGCAATTGGCGAGACAATATTGGGAATGGCACTGGAATGGTTGAACGATAGTTATCTGTGGAATGGAATAGTTCTAGTAGAGTTGGGTCATGACGGAGGCGAACAGCCGTACGCATGAGGACTAATCGACGGTGGTAGGCTAGAGGTAAGGTCCCATATTGGAGACACGAGAGGAACGGAATGCCCCCGAGCTAATGCGGATGCCCAAATGGTGTACGCTGTCGAGGGTTCCTAATGTGGAAGCAGAGGCCGTGCCATAGACAGGGCTACCATAATCTAGGGCTGAGAGGATGGTAGCTCTGTAGAACAGTAAAAGCGTAGTGCGATCTGCGCCCCAATGGACTCGTGCGACTGTTTTCAGAACATTCATTCTCTGGAGGCAACGTGCCTTTAAGCAGGCAATGTGACTCTTCCAATTGAGGTGAGTATCAAAGATTAAACCAAGGAACCTGGTATGTGGAAGGATCTGAATATTAGAATGTCCCATGGTGAGAGTAATGGACTGTTTACATAAATGTCGAACATTTCTATAGAATACAACGGCGTTAGTCTTTTCAGCAGAAAATTGAAAACCAGCAGTGGATGCCCAAGAGTGGATGGATTTTAGAGCAATGTTGAGACGCCGTTGTATGTGAGTCAGACTGGGAGAAGTATAATATATTGCGAAGTCGTCCACATACAAGCTATACGATATTTCAGGTGGGAGGCTGCGTATGACACTATTGATCGCCATAATAAAGAGTAAGCTGCTAAGGGCACATCCTTGTGGTATTCCATTAATTTGTGACATAATGTCCGATAGGAGACCATTATTTTTGACCTGGAATGTACGGTTAGAGAGAAAATGTTGTAAAAAGCAGGGAAGAGGACCCCACATGCCAGAATCGTGTAATTTTTTTTAAAATCCTGTGTCTCCATGTTGTGTCATAAGCCTTAGCAATGTCAAAAAATATTGCCACTGTGGGTTGGTTCTTGGAGAACCCATCACGTATTTGGTGTTCAAGGCGAATAAGTGAGTGCAGTGTAGAACGGCCAGGGCGGGAACCATTCTGATATGGGGATAGGAGGGCATGTGACTCAGCGTAATGTAAAAGTCGAGGATTGATCATTTTTTCCATTAATTTGCAGAGGCATGAGGTAAGCACAATCGGTCTGTAATTTGTGGGAAGACTCTGATCTATTCCAGGCTTCGGTACGGGTATAGTGTAAGCATGCCGCCAAGACGGTGGGAAGTAGTTACTTATCCAAAACTGATTGTACAGTTGTAAAAGATGTTGTAGCGCATGTGGATGGAGGTGACGGATGAGAGCGTACGAGAATCCATCCGGGCCAGGAGTAGTGTCTGTACACAGGTCGAGCGCGTGTCGCAATTCCGGAATTGAAAAAGGGGTGTTATATTCATGTGTTTTCCCGCTATGAAAAGATAGCGGGCGAGATTCCTCCATACATTTATAACGAAGAAATTGACGAGGCAATGACTGGTCTGAGCTGACGTGACAGAAATGTTTGGCATGTATGGCAGCGATGTCAAGGGGGTCATGTGTAAGCGAGTCCGAGGCAGGGTCTTTGAGTGGAGGCCGTACAGTGCGTTCGTTGATACTGCGAAACTTTTTCCATAAAGTAGAGAAAGGGGTGCGGGAATTGAAGGACGAGATATATGATCGCCATGAAAGTATCTTGTTGTCAAGGATACTGCGTTTGACAACTGCACAGATCTTGTTATAGAACGTTTTAAGGGCAATTTTTTCAATAGTGATGGTTATAAGGTCAAAGTAACGATTAGTGGAAAAAAGTCGGGGGGAAACAGTCTTTAAACGCCGCTGCCTAACACTCAGACGCTTAAGAAGGCGTTCCACACGATGCTTGAATTTTATCATTTGGGCTAGAGTGGGCGTCCACCAAGGGACCTGGCGAGGGTGCGTCAGCGAGGAGGTAAGCGGGATATGAGGGCGAGCAATGGAGTTCAGGAAGGACGAAAAATAATCAAAATTGTGTGCAGGGGAAGAGGTAGGGGAGAAGTCCGAAACGTCTGCAGAGGAGTGCGTATAAGACGTCCAATCGGCTTTAGAGAGATTATAACTCGATATTTGAGGGGAGGATGCAGGGCACAAATACTTAAGGAGTATAGGGTAGTGGTCGCTGGAGAAGCGATCCTGTAAAACTGACCAGTCAAATAGGGGAGCTGCATCATCCGAGGCAAAGGAAAGATCAACAGCGGAAAATGTACAGTGGGTAGCAGATCTGTAGGTGGGGTGTCAAAGTTGAGACAACAAAGAGTAGAATGAAGGAGATATTTTTCAATTTTATCGCGTGGGATGTCTGTGTTTGGGTTGCCCCAAAGGGGAGAGTGTGCGTTAAAGTCGCCCAGAATAAGGTACGGTGGGGTCAGTTGTTGTACTAGTGATGAAGGTCTGAAGTATTGTAATGACAGGAGGGTTGATTGTAGGAGGAGCAAACAGTCAAGGAAGGAAGGTTTGGTAATGAAATGGAGACGGCAGTTGTTTGAAAAGGGTTGGGGTCAAGGGTGACAGGAACAAATACGCACTTATAGTGCACAAGGATGGCCGTTCGGAGATGTGAAGGGGTTATAGGGGAGCTAGCAGCAACAGTATAATGTCTGGGGGGGGGGGGACAACAAAATTGCCTACATGTTGGAGGCAAATGCATAATGGTGAATATAATTTAAGTAATTGTTGTAATTCTCCCATACGGAGGCGAGTTTGGTATCCGTTTATATTCCATTGCAAAATGTTATATGCCATGTCATCGACAATAGAGGTCTCTTGAAGAGAGTCTGGTAAAGGTAAAGGTTGTGAGTGTGGAGAGGGTTGTGTGGATGGAGGTGAAGGGGTAGATGTAAGGTCTGTAAATTTTTCAGAAATAGCTGTGAATTGTGTGACTAGTTTAGGAACAAGGGTGGGGCAGTGGAGGAGTTTTTGGCGCAGAGTGTTCATAAATAGATAAGCGGAGGTAACATCTTCATCAGGGTTAGGGGGAAGTGTACGTGTGGTGACAAATTCCTGCGTCCGAGCAAGGAGGCAGGGATCCGTGGCACAGATATGGGGTGTGATGGAATTACGGAAACAAATTGGACATCCACATTTGTCAGGTGGGATATTGGTGTGACATATCAATACAGGAGATTGTGAGGGGCTCGGGGTATGATGAGTCTTTATCGAAGGTTCGTCAGATGATGGTGTCGTAGGGTTAGCAGGAGTTTGTGGGGGAATGTCTCTAGGTTTGGGAGCATCGGGATCTGGGCAGTGGGGAGCGGCTAACGGAACATGTCGCGCTCAAGGTTACAGGGAGGATCAAGCGTGGCGAGGGTGGTACGCACATTGACAGGAGGTTGGTGAACATCAAATCGGGATTGTGATAGCTCTATATTAGTCAAGTCAGAATCCAACAGGTTATTGTCCTTCAGGAATCTCTGCATCAAGTCCTTGGGCGTAGGATCAGATTCACAAATATGGGTGACACAATAACAAGGAGTCGGGTGAATTTGAGCATCTTCCGCTGGAGCTCGCTTGGAAAGAAATTTGTGAAGATGTTCGGTGAGTACTGTACGGGTAGAAGTCTTGTGCTGAAGTAGAAAGAATCGGCCGCAGTTATGGCAGCCACACTCCGGATCGTGGGTAGGCATAACCCACTTCTGTGTGGTGGAACCGAGTTTCGAGGTCCGGGATAATGACCGGATAGGACTTGCAACCTTACGCTTTTTCCGAGGCTGCGACTGGGTGGAGCGAGATTGGGGAGAAGTCTCTATATCTGGTACTGTGTTACATTCCATGAGGTTCTCTTCGGCAGTCATGTTCCAAAACTCAGTATCATCGGTCAAGTTAGTAAATCCCTCGAACCTGTTAGAGGTGGATAGGTCCGGGGAGTTAAGGTGAACTAAACGGAAGGTATCATTGGTGGGGTAATGTTGTGGGCTAATAGGTGGTGCCGGAGGCTGCTCTGGACGCTGGTGGTCAGAGGAGTCAGCGGGTGTAGTTGATTCATACCGTCGATATGGAGGAGATTTACCTTCCTGCCTTAATTGTGCTGCAGCAGACCGGAAGGGGAGTCCTTTTGTGGCCTGTAAATGTAATACGTCACGATGAAACGCAAAGTGCGGGCATGTTCTGTCATTGGCTTTGTGGGACCCGTCACAATTTGCACAACGGGGCGCGCTGGCTTGACAATTGTTGAGAGCATGTTGTTCTGAGCCGCAATTTAAGCAACGAGCATTGAGAGCCCGACACCGTGGGGTTGAATGCCCAAGATTCCAGCAATTTGTGCATTGTCTCGGCTTGTTAACATACCTTCGTACCTGCAGTTGGCGACCTGCAAGACGGACATGCATAGGGAGGTCATGGCGCTTAAGATAGATTTTGACAATGCGTAGTGGGGGCCGATTTCCACGCTGAGGAGCAGTATAAGTGTCAACTTTAACAACAGTGGGGTCAGTTCTTTGCAATAATTTTAAGATACGATTGGTTGAGTCTGTAAAGCTCTGATCTGCAAATTCGAAGTCGGAAGGGAGCACAACCGTGCCAGTACACTGATTCAGGTATTCATCTGGTTTAGCTGTGTATCTGTCGTTGGGGGTGTCGAGGTAGGCTTGTAAGGCTTCTGATTGCTCCTGTGTTTTCACCTCAATCATGCGCTTGGCCGATCCAACAGCATGCATGGTGAAGTCACCAATATCTTGTGCGAGAGTATCGTATAGACTGAAATCATCCATAGGTTCACCAGAGACCGTGAAAAACCGTGACCAATCAGGGGGACTGAACATAGCGTTATAAGTGTCCTTCGAAGCAGGGGTATACGTGTTACGTTTACGCCTTTGTCGGTTATGCGAAGGTACGAACGGTTGAAGCGTGTGAATGGCAGAGGAAATACCGGCAAGGTCTTTTCCTGTACCTGCATTAACCCTTAATTAGCGGCTCACCACATAAGTCGTATTTAATAAAGCTGGACTATGTGGCGGCGCTCGACATAGGTCGAGTGGCAATTTCAGCACGTAATGTTGCTGAGAGAGAGAGACCAGTGGTGGCAGGAGAGTAGCGAGCGTATGACTGCTCCAGACCACCGCGGCGAACATACTGACACGAATCCCAGCTCCCTCCTCCCTCTCTCACTCGCTATATAAGGAATTGTATCGGGAAAGTGGCTAATTACATGCTTTTTGCACTCGCGTTGCACGGTTATTGCAAGAAAACTAGCCATCATAAAAGGATCGTTATGGTGTCATTCGAAAGCTCTGTTTATGCCCTTTCAGGGATAGGTACTTGTTTTACGTTCTGGGTCTTATTTAGGCATGAAAATGATCACGTAAACAGCCCTATTTTGGCTAAAAACACCCCGCTGGGCGGTACATATAAATAAACCGCATAGGCCGCTCGTAAGGTGTTAATGGCCCGTTGAGATCGTGGAGGTACAGAAGCAGGTTTAATTGAGGTAGGAGATCCTGCATTCGGAGGGAAGATGGTAATAGATGGAGTCACAGACGGGTCAGGGATGCAAGAAGCATCCGTAGGGGTGTCAGCTGAGGGCATGCGAGGTTCTTCATTAAGGTTGTCAACGGAATGAAGAGGTAGGCTAAGGCTAGAATCATAATCTGGTAATTTAGAAGTTAAAGTCGAGACTGTGGGGTTGTCATCACTATTATTGATCACAGAGGCAGTACTGTGCATAGGAATTGATGCCGGGGAGATCACCTGATGGATCTCACTACCCGACGATGGAGAATTCGTCACAGTATCCTTAGGAGGTTTGCCAAGGTCTGTGGGTGCCATGCCTGAGTGGGGAACTCCGGCACTGTTGGCAGCAGGGGAAGGGTCCTTGAGGCAGTCCAATTTCTCGCAGGGGTCGGCGTCGGAGGGGGCAATTTTAGATTCCATAGGACGAATATTTCTAAATTCATCTGAGTCAGATTCCAAACCCACCATGGAGCCACAATTAGAGGACGGGACGACCGCCCTAGGAATTCTTGCAGATATACACCCCGACTAATGCACCTTAAGGGCCGTCGATCCGTCGATCGCCGACCCAGGACAAGGGTTAGGGTTTGGCATAAAAGTTTCCCCTCGCTTGAACACGTCGGGTACCACAGTTCGACGGGTGTAGGCATTGCCGACCCACAACACCCTCCAACGAAACCAAAGAGTGAGTACGGTCATTTACCTCATGACAGTCACGGTGCTCCCAAAGGAGGGGGCAGCGGGAAGAAGGGAAAAACAGAAAGGATGAGAAATGATAGGGCCCACTACAATTAGTTGGGGGCGGCAGGAAGGGTGGGCATGCGGGCATGCACTCCCCTCCTGCCGCCTCCGTCAGCCCCCGCACATGTTCAAAAGTGAAACCAACGAAGCAGGCAGAGCGGGGGTACAAAGCATATAACTAAGTGAAAGTGACACAAGACCTAATATTTGATGGCCAAAGTATAATAAACACCTGTGATAACGAATAATCAGTGCCTAATATAACAATAACCTACCTCAATTACTAATAAAACGTACGGTATCGAGTGAAAATGAGCAATTTGTTAGTAGTCTTGGAAAATCCAACGTCAAGGCTATTAACCTAATTGCAATGACGACTTGTCTATTTTGACTGCTATGTCGTCATTCCAACCGCGGTTAAAAAGAAAACGTATAGAGTCTACTCCTTATCTTGCTCTAGGAGACGTTGTACATTAACCAAAACTACCACCGAAGGTGAAAAAAGCATAGAAGAGAAGAAAATGGGGTTTACCTTAGTTACCGCTCAAGGCCCATCCCGTGTTCCGTCATGCGCAGATCCCTGTCGAACGTGCGCATGAGCGACCCTCTCTTATCATTTTTTCACGCGTCGCCATTGTTGAGTCCGCTTTTGTTGTGCTCCTTCAATTCACCCTGTTTTAGGTTCGTTTCGGCTTATCTGACCTTTTTGTTAGACAGATGTTACGTGATCTAGGGCACACGTAAATGGGCTCCTCAGTGTGTATAATGGAGACGCGTGTGGAAATAGCTACCGAAGGTACGAGGGCGCCTGGCGTTCCTCGTCTATGTTTTATCACTTTTTCTTTTCATATTCTTTTTTCCTGTTAGTCTGGGAATAGTTTCGCTTTTAGCTTATTTTAGCCTAGCTTGTTTTCTCATTCAGGATTTGCTATGCCCCTATGAGTTTTCATTTTTTCATAGCCTAGGTGTACAGTTGGTAAACAATCTGAGATTTAGTTGGTGGCGGTGCTTTTTGTAGAGTTTGTGTCGGCCGCATTATTAGCGTTATTCCCGAGTCCCCCCTTTCGAGCCTTCACTGTGTCTCAAGGGCCTGGGCGACAGGTGGTTCGTGATATCCAGGGGTACCCCACGGGGGCCCCTCCTTCACGCCACAGGGTTTTTCGCCCCTGACACATTCTCTACTCACGGCTAGGCCACCCTTTTTCTCACCGGTTTCCTTTACTGGTTTTTGTTTTCCTTTCCTGTTTCCACCTCCATCCTTTCATAGTCTTTTGCCCAATCCAGGGATACCCCACGGGGGCCCCTGTTTGTGCCAAACCACCCTCCCTGCCACTTCTCCTCATGGGCTTTGCTCTATCTCTGTGGGTTGGGTGGTTCCTGGGGGATGTGCCTCCTCTCCCCTGGTGTGTCTTCCTTGCCTCTCCCTTGACCGGTTGAGTCAGGATATTATCAAGGAAGACACTGCTCAGCTTGATGGCCATCATCGCTTGGAGTTCATAAGGAGTTGACGCTTTTTTATGGGCCTTTTTTGGTATTCCCTAGACGCTCCTCTCGCTTTTTCGGCGCCGGACCATCTCGGCCGGTCCCGCAAATTTGCGGAGCGCTCGATTCGGTCCTCTGGGACGTTTCGGCTCCCCGCAAATTTGCGGTGATCGCTGGGGGGTCCCGCGAAGGTGCGGGAGGGTTGTGTCGGTACGGTTATGCCTCCTTTGGCCCGCAAATTTGCGGTTATAGTTGGCTTTCACTGTTGACCTTTTTTATGTCATATTGTTGCCTGATACTATATTGGTGTCTGCACTTTACTAGTGTTATGGACCCTGCATGTAAGGTGTTGAGTGGTGGTTAACACTTTCTCCATCTTTGCAGGTTCTGCTTGTGCTCTTCACCCTCGCCCGCCCTCCTCACCTTCCTCGGTGCTCCCGGTTTAGAGTGAGTACGGATACCAATTTGCATGTGTGTTACTGTTTACCCATGCTCATTCCCTGGTTTTTCTTGGACATTCTATACACTTACTCCGTCGACGTGCTGCTTATGGTGTGTGTTCTTCCGTTGCAGGTGGCATGCCTTGCTTTCGCCAGGGATGTGGCTCCCCGTGCTTGGAGCGCCACCGGTCCTGCTTACGCCATTCGCAATGTGTGTCCTCTACGGCCTACCTCCCTGCTCTGTGTGGCCCGTGTATGGACCTGGTGGAGGTGGTGGACCATCACCCTGGTTCCTCAGATGCGGCGGTGGCCTCTGCTTCCCTTCAATCAGTGTGGGCCGTGGTCTCCCACCACATTAGGACTGTGGGCCACCGTTCCCTGGCCTTTGTTGACGACCGGATCCGCGTCGCCCTGGGCATCCCTGACCCATCTGGAGGCCGTTCACCTGGCCCTCTCCCTGGGTCCCGTGGTCGGTCGTTACATCGTCGGGAGGATCCCCAGCTCCGTCCACGCTCTCGCTCGCCTCATCGCCCGTCCTCTACTGCTCCTCATCGTCCTCCTGCTCGCCTTGACTCCGCCCATCGCCCTCGTCATGGTTCTCGCCCTGAGGCCGGGGTTAGCGTCTCTGCCCCTGTACGCCCTCCCCTGGCCTCTCCGGATAGGGGCTCTACTACCTTCCGCCCGCTTCCCCTGCACAAAAGACGTCCTCTTCATTTGTCCTCTACGCGCGCGGATGTTCATACTGTAGCTGGCCCTCTGCTCCCTCCTCCTACTCTGTCCAGGGGGGTCCGCCAGGATGTAGTTGCTTCTCCTCCTACTTCTCCTGCTTCGGTGCCTGTTCTTCCTTCACGGTCTCGTCCCAAGGTGGAGGTCCCTCCCTCCTCCGCCTCGGTGTCGGGCCGCCCTGTTCTCTCAGCCCCGGGGATCCTTGCTCTGTTTCCCCCCGCGGCTCCTTCTGACCTCCTTTCACCCGGCCAGCCTTCCCACTCCCGTGCTCATGATCCTCTTCATTCTTCAATCCCTGATCTTCACTTACCAGCTCACCAGGGGGGTACCCCGCCGCTTGACTCGGTGGAGTATAGCGAGGTTTCGGGGTCCCCTTTCTCGGGAGCTGACGTGTCGCTGGAAGAGGGGGATGGTGATGTTTCCACCTCGGGCGTTAGTGATCGGGGACGAGACCCTCAGGGACGTCACGGCCGTCGTCGCTCGCCTTCTTTGGGCCGCGACGCTGCTGTTTCGTGTCGTGGGTCTCGCTCCCGCTCACGCTCGCCCCTGCGGGCCGAACAATCTTCGGGGGGGTCGCCTCTCTCAGATCGATTTTCGGCTATGCAGGGGTGGGTTGTGTCACACTTCGACGCGCGCTTGGAGGCGATGCAAGATTCCCTCTTATCGCGCTTCTTGGCGGTGACACAACCTCAGCGCCTCACCCAACCTACCCCTGCTTTGGTCCCCCTCCCTTCTGCGGTGGACCACATTCCTTCTCGCCCTGCTTCTCCGCCTGCCCGGTCGTCGGCTAGTACTGCTCCTGCCCTAGCTCAGGTGGTTGCCCCTGCTGTCTCCCATGCGGGGGTTCTCCGTCTGCTAGGGCAGGGTCCGCGCTTGCCCCCCATCCAGAAGGTCAAGGTCCCATCGCGGACTATGCCGCTCCTCTATGGCTCCTTGGCTGTTTGGAAGGGGGTGCTGGCCTCCCACCCGGAGCGTGCTACCGACTTCCCGTCAGGTGAGAGGGCCCTACCTTCGGACTGGTCGGTGCAAATTAATGATAAGATGCAGTTCAGGGCGATCAGGGTGGATGGTCAGGTGGCCGACGTAGAGGTGAGGGCTTACCCGACGAGGACTGACCTTCAGTACTTTTCGGTGAAGCCCAAGCCCCCATCTGCTCCTCGGACTAAGCTCTGGTCAGACTTCAGCCGCCAGGACATCCTTCAGGATGTTCAGTCCCTGGCTGTGTTGACGGGACTGTCCTCCTATGGGACAGGTTTGTGCGACGACGGTAAGCCTGGCTTAGCCGTCGTGCTCGATAATCCTCTCCCATTGGAGGCCTGGTTTGCTGAGGCCTTAGAATTCGCCAACCGTTCCGTCGACAGATCTGTTTCAGTCCCTCCCCCGGAGTCATCACTGCTTTTGCCTCCTCTTGTATCTGTCGGCGTATTGGATGGCAAGTTCTGGTCCTGGATCAGCGCGCCCAAACTTGAAATTTGTGCTATTGCTAACCTGTTCTTCTCCCACCCAGATAAGTCCTCTGTCGACAGGGATTTTACCTTGCGGCAGAGGGTGGCGAACTTATTATCTTGTCTTTTAGGTTCCCTCCAGACGTCTGTTCACCACCTGAGGCTTATCGAGGCGACTGCACCTGGCGATCTTCGCGAGGGTTTGGACCACGTTCGGCGGATCCACCTTCAGCTCGCGGTGTCTTTGGTTCCCGAGCTGAAGGCGGTTTTGTGCGAGGCAACTCGACAACGCCAGACGGTAAGGTCCTCGTTCTGCCGGAAAGCCCCCTTGGATATTCGTCAGGGTTTGTTGTACTCTGAGCTCTATACATCGGGGCTTTTTGCGCAGGATGCTTGGGAACGCTACGCTTCTCTGTCGGCGGACCCTGCTTACGACACGCAAAGACGCGCTGTGTCGCGACCAGGGTCTTCGCAGTCCCGTCCTTCTGCCGTTCCTCTTCGGGGTGCTGCCGCCAGTGCTGCCGCCAAGAAAGGGCGCAGGAAAGGGAAGTTGCCGGCCAGAGCGTCGGTTCCGCCTCGCACTTCTGCTCCTGCTCCCTTTCATCCCCGCCGAGAAGGGGCTGGCCAGCCTTCCACTTCCGGCCGCACTTCGACGGGGTCCGACGCGAGACGGACAGGGGATGGGGTGACCCGCCCTTTTCGACGAGGTGGGGGGGTAGAGGAGGTCAACGTGGCTCTTATGACCGCAGGGACCGTACCGGGGGACCCTCCACGTCAAAAAATTTGTAGGTTCTCCAGGTCGGTCTCCTCCTTGTTCTCCTTCTCGCCTAGCCGAAAGGGTCGCTCACCTCATCTCGGGGGCTCCCACAGGTTGTTTTCGCCCTTGCGCCCCTCGGTGGCCGCGAGGGACGTGGGGGCGGAAGATTGCACGGAGGGGTCTAACCTGGAGGTGGAAGTCCAGACCCCCACTCAGCTCTTGTCAACGAAGCCGGCCTGTCTCTTCGGAGGTGGCCGACGTGATTACATCCATGCACGAGCAGGGAATCATCAAGGAGGTGAAAGCCGGTCAACCGGTTTTCCTCTCCCGTGTATTTCTGGTACCGAAGAAGGACTGCGACGCGATGCGACCGGTGGTGGATCTGTCGGCCCTCAACGGGCACATCGTGAATACACGGTTTCGGATGCTGACGGTGCACCAGGTACGACTGGCCCTGCGACCTCTGTCGTGGGTAGTGTCGCTGGACCTCAAGGATGCGTATTGGCACGTTCCTATCCATCCTCGTTTCCAGCGATTCTTGGCCGTTCAGACTTCCGATCGTGTGTTCATGTTCGACAGACTTCCCTTCGGTCTCAACATCGCGCCGCGGATCTTCTCGAAACTGGTGAAGCAGGCTCTGGATCCTCTCCTCAGGAGCGGACTCCAGATCCTGTTTTACTTGGACGACTGGTTGATAGTTTCAGACACCCTAGAACAGTGCGTCCACGACACCCTCACAGTAGTTCAACACATCACACAGTTAGGGTTCAAAATCAATATTCCCAAGTCACGCCTGACCCCGTCGCGTGTCGTGACGTGGGTAGGTCTCGAATGGGATCTGACCAACGCTACAGTAACCCAGAGTCAGCCAAACGCGGTGAAACTTCGCAGGAAGGTCTTCGCCGTGTTGCACTCGGTCTCCCTCACGAGGAGGATCTGGGACTCGTTAGTGGGTTCGGAATTGGGCCGCTCTGACCATTCCCTTAGGGAGGCTCAGGCTGCGCCGCCTAATCCTCATGGGCAACAAGGTGTTTCCGTTGGCCCCTATGGATCGGCTCATGCCGATCCCGCGTACCATTCACAGACACTTAGGACACTGGGTTGCTCGGGGCACACTCTCTGTGGCTGTGCCCTGGACCGCCCCCCCGCCGACGGTCTGGGTAGATACAGATGCGTCGAGCGAGGTAGGGTGGGGTTACCAATCCAACCTGGGACATCAACATCACGGCAGATGGGTGGGACACACACACCTACACATCAATGCCCTCGAACTGTTGGTTCCCTTGTTCTTCCTGAGGGACCACGCGCTGGCCCTTCGGGGACAATCGGTGGCCTTCAGGATGGACAATCAGACAGCTGTCCACTGTAAAAGCAGGGGTCCTCCAGGTCTTTGACTCTGTTGGGGATCTCCGAGAAGTTGTTCTTCCTCGCGAACCGACACAACATCTCCCTGCACGCCTCCTACCTGCCCGGGACTGCCAACCTATGGGCGGACGCCCTGTCGAGAGGACAGGGCGTTCTTGTAGAATGGGCAATGAAACAGACTGTATTCGACGACCTCGCGGCTTCCTGGGGTGTTCCGGAGGTCGACTTGTTCGCATCGAAGGAGACGTGCAAGTTGCCTCGGTACCTCTCCCTCCGGACTCGTACTCCGGAGGGGGGTCCGGACGCTTTCATGGAAGACTGGAGCAGGTGGCAGTCGATATACATATTTCCGCCACCAGACGCACTGTTGATGTGCAAAGTCCTCGCGAGGCTGCGGCTGTACCGCGGCAGAGTCTGGCTAATAGCGCCTCTGTGGCCGGCCCAGGCTTGGTACTCCCAGTTGAAGCGGTGGTGCCCGAGTCCGGTCCCTCTCCCTCTCTCAAACTTCCACTTGAGCCAGGTTGGAGACCTACGGACCTCGTTGGCCTTCGCATCGTGGATGTTCGTGAGGCACGGTGGCTCCCAGTCCACGGTCGGGACCTGACTGACTTCCTGAAGCGTTCATGGACGTCTTCGACTTGAGGGACTTACGAGTCCCACTGGAGGTCTTTTACTAGGTGGATACAGGACACTCGCCAGACAGTTAGCTCTCCTTCCCTCGTACTACACTACTTGTTTCACCTCTTCCGTACACGTCGCTTTCAAGTCAACACTCTACGTAACCACTTGTCTGCCATCCGGGAGGTCTTTGAATCCGTCACTGGGCTGGTCGTTCCGCCGAAGGAGCTGGATTCCTTCATGAAGGCTGCCTTCAGGGAGCGACCGCCCTCCGCGCCAGATCCCTCCTCAGTGGGATCTGGGGCGTGCTCTGGACCTTCTGGCTTCCCACACATATACACGGGACACTACACCGGTTCAGTTGCTGGAGCGTACACTCTTCCTTGTCGCTCTGGCCACTGGGGATAGGGTGTCTGAACTAGCTGCCATGTCGCGGTCCCAGGAATGCATGCGATTCTCCCCGTCCTTGAATGTCGTCACGTTAGCCCCCTCCCCTCATTTTGTTGCCAAGAATGAGAGAGAGACCCACGTTTTCAAGCCTTTCTCCATCCAGGCTTTAAAGCGTGGGCATACTCTCCATGTGTTGTGCCCGGTGCAAGCCTTGCACTCCTATGTTGAGTCTGTGGCGCCGACTTCGGGTACTGCTGTGTGGGTGTCTCCTCGGACTGCTGGGAGGCTCTCGAAGGTACAGATAGGACGCCACATTTGTCGGGTCATTCGTGCCAGTAACCCTGATTGTAGGGGTTCTGCGCACGATGTGCGGTCCTTTGCTGCCTCCTTACGGTTCCTGCAGAGTCGATCGTTGCCTGACGTCACCTCGGCGGGTTTGTGGTCTTCTGTCCATACCTTCGTCTCCTCCTACCTCTCCATGTCCTTTGTTAGACCCCCTCGGCCTGTGATAGCTCTCGGGAGTCGTGTTTCCTAGAGCTCTAGCGAAGATGCCTGGTCTTCCCCCCTTGTCACTCTTTCTTTTACTTTGTTTTATTTGGAAAAAGGGGGGGGGGGGGGGGAGTACGGGTTTGCAACACTGGATTGCAAGTTTGGGATTATGTTATATGTATACAGTACATAAGTGTTTTTGCCAAATTGAAAATTGTGTTTTATTTTTGTGTTCAATGTTTTTGTTGGTTTTGGAAGAAAAGGGATTTTGGGTACAGTACTTTTTGGTTTAAGACAAGTCTATGGTTTTGCATTACTATGAATGACGGGCACGTGTTAAAACTGCTCTTTTTAGCTACTCCTCAGTTTTTCACTCTTTTATTAAACTCTCTTGTTTAAATTGTGTTTCTTTGTCATTCATAATTTTGTCTTATGCATTGTTTTTTTTTTGGTATGTTGGGCTTGGATGTCCTCCTCCTATTTGTTATGCAGCCTTGACGTTGGATTTGCCAAGACTACTAACAAATTGGGAGGTTTGACGTACCTCCCAACCTACCAAATAGGAAAACCTACTATTTGGTAGTAGTCTTGGAAAATCCAACGTACATAATACCCTCCCTCACGCCGGACCCCTGCCCATCCGCGTTCTTCTGCTGACGTGAGATGTGATGACAAGAGAGGGTCGCTCATGCGCACGTTCGACAGGGATCTGCGCATGACGGAACACGGGATGGGCCTTGAGCGGTAACTAAGGTAAACCCCTTTTTCTTCTCTTCTATGCTTTTTTCACCTTCGGTGGTAGTTTTGGTTAATGTACAACGTCTCCTAGAGCAAGATAAGGAGTAGACTCTAGACGTTTTCTTTTTAACCGCGGTTGGAATGACGACATAGCAGTCAAAATAGACAAGTCGTCATTGCAATTAGGTTAATAGCCTTGACGTTGGATTTTCCAAGACTACTACCAAATAGTAGGTTTTCCTATTTGGTAGGTTGGGAGGTACGTCAAACCTCCCAATATAAGTGACAGTGATACCCTAATACACATACTTTATATAATTGGCCTCAAAATAACTATAAAGATATCAAATAAACATCACATTGTCAATATCAACCACTAAAGTCGTCTATGGGAGGCAAACACTCTAGCGCGACGAGCGGCTAGGTGCGTGGTAGCCGGGGCCGGGGCGACGCATCCGAACGCGGGAATGTTTACACAGATCAGCTGGACCAACAGTGACCATGTCATGTAAGGGTTCTCTTCTTATTTTGCTCTGTTAGGTCAAGATTTATGAGGAGCACTAATATTCCCGGGTAGTATTATAACCCAATACAAATATAAACACAACATGTCATGTAAGGGTTCTCTTGTTATTTTGCTCTGTTTAGGTTAACATTTATGAGGAGCACTAATATTCCCGGGTAGTATTATAACCCAATACAAATATAAACACAAGCCCGGCCGAGTACCAGCAGACTTTTGCCGGGTACTCTGACAAACTGTCAAGACTATGACAGACCCGGGTACCAGTATTCCCGGGTGATACTATAAAGGCTATAGCAGGTTACTCTGGAGGCTGCTACCCGGCCGGTTAAAGCTATGACAACCCAGGCACCAAGATTCCCGGGTGGTATTACATTACCATATAAAGTATAAAGTCAAGCCCGGGTACTTGTAGACTATGGCCGGCTACCCGGGCACTATAATACTGGGCGGTATTATAATCCACAACAAATACAAAGATAAACCCGGCCGGGTACCATCAATTTATTACCAGGACAGACCCGGGTACCAATCAGTCCCGAGTACCAATATTCCCGGGTTGTATCATAACAAGCATAATGCCATAACAAGACCCGGCCGGGAAGCCAGTTACCGGGTACTCTGGCGACTGTTAAGATGATGGCATATTATTTTCCGGGTACCCTAAACTTTGTCATACTTTAATAAAGACAAACCAGGGTTTCAATAATGGAATCAAATGGAAATTATTGCCGGGTACTCTAGGTTTGGTCATACTATAATAAAGATGTCATACAATTAAGGCAGATATTATTTTGTCGGATACTCTAGGCATTGTCATACTATAATAGGACAAGCCCGGGTTGCAATAATGGAGGCAAATATTAATTTTGCCGGTTACCCTAGGCTTTGTCATACCATATTAGAGACAGGCCTACTATCAGAATTACGTGAAATACGAGAGCTTAGGTGACCGGTTACACTTAGCCTCTATGTTGTCAAAGATACAAATATATTAGTCTTAGCCTAAGACTAGGCTAGGCTATACCTGAAAAAAAAAAAAAAAAAAAAATTACAGAGTAATTATATCCAGTGATATTGGGTAAGACTTCACTAGGCATAAGGCATTCATCTTACATAAGCGGCAACTATAGTTTATTTAAAATAAACGATACAAGGGTAGTTCATATTTATTTTTTTATTTTTTTTGCCAAATTTGAGTAGGCCTAATAATTCCGGTATTATTCCCACTATGCAACATTGACTCCTTGGTATTTTTCACAGGCTCAGGCGATCTCTTCTGGCCAAGTGATAACCACGAGAGGATCCGAACAGTGTTCCAGGTTGGGAACTGTGGTGGACCTTACCGTCCTCTCACCTGTTGTTCCCCTCGCTCGGCTAAAAACCCTATACTGTACTGCAATTTTAGGTGAGTTAATTTTTTACAAAACACTAAACGTTTTCCGGTTCACCGGCTAAGTAAACTAATGGAAACGGTAATTAGAGAAGGAATAATGGATCATATGAAGTCAAACCAACTTTTCAGTGGGAGACAGTTCGGATTCTTGCCGGGGAGGTCGACGGTACAGTAAAAGTCCTTTAATCCGACGACCGATGATTCGACTCTCCCAATAGTCCGAATTTTTCAATTTGAGGCCAAATCCGAATTCACCCGATGGTCCGAATTTCATGAAGTCCCAAAGTCCCCTTTTTGAGGCATTAGTCCACTCAAATGACACATAATGGAGCACACACATCATATGTTCATGAATTCACTTTAAAAGTTTACCATTGTCATTGTAGCCTATTACCTACTTCAAAACATTCAGATTAATGGTCAAAGGAAGCTACTGATATAAACGTAAACACCACATCGTCTGCTAGAGAGTTTGTTTTGCTCTTGAACGCATCCTTGGGACGCTCCGATGCGCTACTGGCTTGCACCGCATTTTCTGCAAGCGCATTCAGTCTTGAGCTTGAAAACGCACCTTTGGACGTTCCGATACGCTACTATTTATAGTTCAGTGATCGGAGCGTCCCAAGGGTGCTTTCAAGACAACAAGACAAGGGTGCTTTCAATACAATATAATATAACAGAGCACGTCACAAAAGGAAAATCACAAAAGGAAAATTACAAGACGCTCTCAGGGAAGTGCCGTTGTTAAGGCATTACTTTCCGAACCACATCTGATCTGATCTTCAAGAGCAAGACAAACTCGCTAGTAGACGGAAGAAGAAGAAGACGATGCGGACATATGGTGTTTACGTTTATATCAGCAGATTCCTTTGACCATTAATCTGAATGTTTTGAAGTAGGTAATAGGCTACAATGACAATGGTAAACTTTTGAAGTGATTTCATGAACATATGATATGTGTGTGTGCACCATTGTGTCATTTGGGTGGCCTAATGCCTCAATGTTTTCGTCAGGCCATTAATACACAGGTTCATAGGGGTAACGTCCGATAATCCGAAAAATCCACTAATCCGAACGAGGGCCGGTCCGCTGCCCTTCGGATTAACGGAAGTTTACTGTACTACAGCTAATTAAGGTGGTAGATGATTGGATGCAAATTCTAGAAGATGGTGATGTAATAGACGTGGTATATTGCAATTTTATGAAGGCCTTCGATAAGGTCCCACATAAAAGGTTAATAGAGAAAGTTAGAAGCTATAATATAGGGGAGAAATGTGTGAAATGGATAGAAGCCTTCCTGAAAGATCGGAGACAGAGGGTACTGGTGAATGGAATAGGCTCGGGGTGGAGGGAAATTACAAGTGGGGTACCTCAGGGATCTGTGTTGGGACCACTGCTGTTCGTTATATTTATCAACGACTTACCTGAAGTTATAACTAATAGAAGTGAGGTATACCTGTATGCGGATGACACTAAGCTGTATAGAAGAGTGAGGAGTAAGGAAGATATGGGTTTGCTTCAAGGAGATGTGGAGGGCATGAAGGGATGGTCTGAGCATTGGTTAATGCCTTTTCATCCAAAAAAATGCAAGTACATGCGGATTGGGACCAGCAAGATAGACAAGGTAGGATACAGTATGTATGAAGCGATGGAGGAAGTGAATGCAGAAAAGGATATAGGAGTAGTGATAGACAATAAGTTAACTTTCTCAGAATATTTAGTGGAAAAGATAAACAAAGCCAATAGAATTGTAGGGCTGATAAGGAGGACATTTGTGTCACTTGACGAAGAAATCTTCAGGAATCTCTATACAGCGCTGGTTAGGCCGCACCTGGAATATGCGAACCAGGTGTGGGCTCCATATATGGTAAAGGATATAGAAGCAGTGGAGAAAGTGCAGAGGAGAGCTAGCAAGCTGGTACCAACGTTGAAGAACGCGGGCTATGAGCAGAGGTTGAGGACACTGGGGCTTCCGACACTGGCATATAGGAGAAAGAGAGGGGATATGATAGAGACTTTTAAGATAGTGTCAGGAAAGTACGGTGAGGATGTGTGAAGGTATCTTCTTGATGCGGGAGGGAACAAGAACGAGAGGACACTCCTAAGAAAATTTACAAAGAAAGAAATAGGCTTGAGAAGGCAAAGAACTCATTTTGTGATAGAGTGGTAAATGAGTGGAACGCACTGCCCCAGTATGTAGTCGATTCCGAATCAATAAGGGAGTTTGAAAATAATCTTGATAAAGCATGGGGAAGACAAGATTTGAAGTTTGATTATAAAACAAAAATACAGAATAGTAAAAATGTTGCGTCTGCTACCGCCGCCGCCAACACCGTGAACGACCGCAGCAGTGCAAGTACTGGTACTGAGCTGGATACACAGGCCTAGTTTGCCTTTTTCCAGAGGATCTACTGTAAGAAACTGTAAGAAACTGTAAGACTAAGTGACTAAGTCACTAATCATATTTTTGTTAATAACCATGACCCAAAAACCATTTATACCCTCGGTCACATGCAAAAAAAGTCTTATTATCTGTGTGGGGTTCGGTAAAGTCGTACATTTCAGGTACTTTAAACTAAATCTCCAGGTATTATGGAGGTAAAATATGTAAACTTTTTAGAAATATCCTTTCTATAACCCCTAGCTCCTCCCCATCTCCTGACAAGAAAATGTCTGGATCTAGCAGGAAAAGACATAGAACATAAGAACATAAGAAAACGGGAGTCTGCAAAAAGCCGATCGGCCCACACAAGGCAGATCCCTGTCACACCCAACCCCAATTACATAACAAAATAAGGTCATAAGATCGCGGGAAACTGCATATGGCCATGCGGCCCACATGAAGCAGCTCCCATTCACACCCAGCCCATATCACCCATATGGGAATCCAACTTATGCTTAAAGCTTTCAACTGTTTCTGAGCTAATTACTGTTCTGGGCAGTGCATTCCACATGTTAACAACTCTAGTACAACTCTATAGGTCGACCAGCTCAAAGTCTTCCAGTAAATAAACAGAAGAAAGTGAGCAAATCTCAAACTAGAAGACGACCTGCTAAGTACCAAACTTCCCCGACTCGACTCGCAGTCATGATTTCAAAATCCTGCATTCTACACCACATGTCCCCAGACTGTTGACATTGTCTAATGTGGTCATTCACCCAGCTAACCCTGCTACATCAAAATACATAAATTACCTGTCTCATCTATAACCCCCCTGGGGGTTAGGGAATAGAATATGCCCCACGTGCCTTCTGCGTGTCGTAAGAGGCGACTAAAGAGGTTGGGTCGGTGGGCTTGCGACCCCCACCCGGAAAAAATATCTAAGCAAAGAAAAACGAACGAACAGCCTCGGATGCGGACGGAACCAACGTTGACGAACCACGACCGACTAAGGACATGCCTTCGGACATTCTGAGAATGGCTACGTGGAATGTTAGTGGCATGAATGATGGAACAAAGAGAGAGAGGTTCTGGAAGTGTTAGTGAATGCCCGGCTGGATGTATGTGGAATGACAGAGACCAAATGGAAAGGTTCAGATGTGAGAGAATGGGAATGTGGAATGGGTGTGTGTGCTGGAGTGAGTGAAGGAACAGCGAGAGAAGGTGCATGTTTGTTTGTAAGTAGCAAATGGAAGGAATGTGTAAGAGAGTATGGGTCTGTGGGTTCAAGGATTGTGTGGGTGAGAATGAAAGTAGGAATACAAACGTGGGTGATTGTATGCGTGTATGCCCCGACAGAGGATATACTTGAAAGAAAGAAAGAGGAGTTCTGGATGAATGTGGAGGCGTGCCTGGAGAAGTTTGACAAGAACGAAAGAATATTTCTGATTGGGGATATGAATGGTAAGGTGGGTGATAGGAAAGTTGAGGGAGTGGTGGGAGGGTGGGGGTACCATCAGAGGTGAATGGGAATGGTAGTGCACTTGTGGACGTATGTGTGGGAAGGAGGCTGTGGATAGCCAACACCTTCTTCCGACACAGAATGATCCACAGGTACACGTGGAAACGGATGTTGACGATGAAAGATAAGACAGTGGTGGAACGAAAGTCATTGATTGATTATGTATGTGTGGATGAACGAATGAAGAAATCTGTGATGGATGCTAGGGTGTATAGGGGTATTGGAGGGGGTCTGTCTGATCATTATGTAGTGGTAGCTAAGGTTAGGATACAAAAGAAGTGGGTGAGGAGAGCGGGAGGGAGGCGAGAGGAGGGTGGAATGGTGAGGAGGGTGGAGAGGTTGCAGGAGGAGGAAGTCAGGGAGGAGTACAGGAGAGCAGTGGAAAGACGACTAGGTGGGTTCGACCTGGAAGTTATGGAGGAAGTGGAGGAGATGAGCAAGGTGTTTAAGGATGAGATCTGTGCAGCATGTGAGGAGGTGTGTGGAGTGAGGAGAAGAGGGAGGGGAGTGAAAGGTACAGCATGGTGGACAGAAGAGGTAAGAATAGCTGTGGAAGAAAAGAAGAAAGCATATAGAGTGGTTGGGTAGTAGAGGGAATGAAGATTCCGAGAGACAGAAACGAGCGAGGTACGTGGAGAGTAAGAGGGTGGTGAAGAGAGTAGTGAAGGAAAGTAAGAGAAGAGTAGATGAGGAATTTGGAAGGAATCTGAGTGTAAAATGGAGGGAGAGTAAGAAACTGTTCTGGAAAGAAGTCAAGAAAGTTAGGGAAGGTAGCAAGGGAAACAGTAAGGGTGTGAAAGATAAGAATGGGAGAATGCTAGCCGAGAAGCAAGAGAGAGTCGAAAGATGGAGGGAGTACTTCAGTGAGTTGCTAAATGAAAGGAATGAAGAGCCAGCAAACATAGCTGGATATGGTATGGGAGGGAGAAGAAGAGAAGTAGTGGAGGAGGAGGTGGGGATCAGGAGGTCAGAAGTGTGGGAAGCCATGAAAAGAGTGAAGTTGGGGAAAGCACCAGGAACAGATGGAGTGTGTGGGGAAATGTTGAGGTATGGTGGTGAGATAGTGATAGAATGGGTATGGAAAATGTGCAAACTAGCATGGGAGAAGGGGAGTGCACCCGATGACTGGAAGACTGGCGTAATAGTCCCCCTATATAAGGGCAAAGGGGAAAGAGGAGTGTGTGGTAACCACCGAGGAATATGTCTTCTAAGCGTAGTAGGGAAGGTATACAGTAGGGTAGTGATTGAGAGAGTGAGAGTGAGAACGGAGAAATGGATAGGCGACGAGCAGGGAGGTTTTAGGAAGGGAAGAGGATGTGTAGATCAGATTTTTACCCTGAATTGTGTTGTGGAGAAGTATCTGGAGAAGAAACAAAAGGTGTATGTTGCCTTTATGGACTTGGAGAAGGCCTATGACAGAGTGGATAGAGAAGGTTTGTGGAAAGTACTTAGAATATACGGAGTAGAGGGCAAGTTGCTGAAAGCAGTGAAGAGCATGTATGAGGGTGCAAAGGCGGCAGTACGTGTGGAGAGTGAGCAGAGCGAGTTCTTTGACCTGAATGTTGGTTTGAAACAGGGGTGTGTGATGTCCCCGTGGTTGTTTACTGTATATATGGATGGAGTCATGAAAGAAATACTATCAAGAGCAGTGAATGTTGGTGTATCGCTGAAAAGGGAGGGAATTGAGTGGAAGCTACCTATACTGCTGTTTGCGGATGATACAGTTCTGATGAGTGATAATGAATGGGAGTTGCAGGGTCTGGTAAATGAGTTTGGAACAGTGTGCGAAAACGGAATTTGAAGGTAAATACGGGGAAGAGCAAGGTTATGGTCTTCGAAAGGGGTGAAGTCACAGAGTGTGAGGTGAAGCTGAACGGTCAGGCTATGGAGATCGTCAACTCTTTTAAGTATCTGGGCAGTGTGTGAGTAAAGATGGGACTATGGATGAAGAGGTGCGGGAGAGGGTACAACAGGGGAAGAGGGTTGTAGGAACGCTAAAAGCAGTAACAAGAAATAGGGTGGTCAGTATGGAAGTGAAGAAGTCCTTGCATGACAGTGTGGTAATCCCGACACTGACTTACGGAAGCGAAGCATGGACGTTGGTTGAGAGACTCAGACCAAGAGTGAGAGCAGTGGAAATGAATTACTTAAGGAGTGCGTGCGGAGTTACATGGAGGGATAGACAGACTAATGAGGAAGTAAGAAGGAGGTGTGGTGTGGAGGTAGATGTGCTGGAAAGTGTGAAAAGGAACAACTTGAGATGGTTCGGCCATATGGAACGTATGGAAAGCGAGAGAATGACTAAGAGGGTGTACGAGAGCGAGGTGGAGGGACAGAGGGGGAGAGGTAGACCGAATATGAGGTGGAAGGATGGAGTGAGGAACTACATGAACGAAGGCGGTGCTGGTTGGGGGGAGGGGCGTCGACTGACTGGGGACAGAGGTGCATGGGGGCGGTTCGTTCGTGGCCACCCCTTCGGGGATCACGGCGTCAGGCAATAGATAGATAGATAGATCTATTTCCTTGACTGATCCAAGTTATGAGGGTGTCAGTCCCCCTCCACTTTCCCTAGTACAGTTAGCTGATACTATTGAACAGCAATCTGAGTAAACCCAGTTGCTTTCTCCACCCACATTAATTCACCCTAAACTGATTCAGGTGAATATGGAAGCTGAAGTACATAAACCCATACACTAATCACCTTTTCAGCCTTCTACGGACTTACCTGTTCGTGTAGATCCTTCTCTGGCAACTCCAGACATTTTGGTTACAGTACGGTTGGGGCAATACGGGAAAAAAGTGCTTCCTAAAGATACCCCAGAACCTTTGGTCATAAGCAATGCTATAGTAGGGGGTTATGATTTGGAAACCAGTAACCATACTGAGGAGGTTTGAAGTGAGAATGAGTACCATGGTTCTCCATTAGAACAAAGTGAAGAAGAGTTTCCTGATATAGTCCCTACTCAGAGCCCGCCTGGTGGCTTGTTTGGTGAACTTCAGGTATTTTCTTAAATCTATGCATGAGTTGACAGACAAAATGGAACAGAAATTTACGTCTTTAGATAAGGCTATCCGAGATCTCCAAGTAGGTCTCTTGCTCCACTCATGTTACAACATGCCATACCAGACACAGTCCCACTGTCTCATTTACCTGTCCAGCCTAAGCAACCTGCTCATGAAATGTTCAAGAAGCCTCCCCCCCTACTAATTGGTGAATCTCGATACTGGAAACAATTACCAGGGTAGCGCCTACTAATGCTGACACAGGTCATTCAGACTTGGTGCCAATACCAAATGAGTGGATTATTAAAACGGACGAGCTTAGGCATCTACATACAAAAGATGCACAAGGCCGATTGCTGGACGTAATCATAAAACCCTTCCCATCTCTGGATGCTAAGTATTTTACTTACACACAGACACCCACAGTGCCTTCGGGTAAGCGCTTCAAACCATGGTCTGATGTGAATAAGGCGGATGGACATAACACCATTAAATCTCTCTAATCTCTCAAAATCCGTAGGTAGCTCCACAAAAAATGTTTGAAAACAAAAACTCCTAATAAGATTTTGTAAAATTTGCACTAAAGTAGATGACTTTTGGGCTAGAACTAGGTTATTATACAGATTCTTGGTAGACAGAGGTTTTGAGGCAAGTAAATTGTTACATAAATATAATCTTTTTAGGGTCAATTATTGTGACTGTATTCTAAAATTTGACATCAATAATTTTAATCAAGCATTTTTAACTTGAAGTTTCTTGTATAACCTCTGCTTACTTTTTGTCTGTATTTATTTTTTATCTGTTTCTTTTTCTTTTATTAATATTAATATTGATGATTTTTTTAAATTAATTGTTCTTGTTAAAAGAGTACTCTTTGTTTAAATCTGTTGTTACTTCTTCATATTTTGCAATTATTTGTCTTTATATTATATGTATTCATTGTCGATAGTATCAATTGCTTGCTTTTGTGATTTCCTTAGTTTATTTGTGCTATAAATGTAGGCCTAGGTTATTTGTAGGGTAGTTATTGATAGGGGTCACTTGAGGCATGCTATGCTTACAGGTACCTACCCGATAGCACTATCGTTAGTGAGTGCTGTACTGTATTTTATATATTATTTTGTAATAGTATAGATATCTTATCAATATTTGTATTTTGTACTATTGTTAATGTCTTGTCATGTTGCAAATTTGATTTTAAATTAATATTTTGACATTTAACATGTAGTTTCTTTATTCATGCAGAGTTTAGTAAAATTTACCAGAACGTCCCAGACTTCCCAAATTTGACTAATTCCTTGAACGTGACGATAGTGCGTTGTTATGTGTGCGATTAGTTTGCTTGGGAAACAGATTAACTTGCTCATGTAGTAATGTACACCCTATGTGGTGGATTGTGTTCTTTTATTTCATAAATTTCATTTTAGTAAACGTTGTTTCCACATAGCGATTTTGATAATTTAATTTGACTTTATATTGTCCTTGTCCCAATTTTGGTTTGTTTAGTTTGCAAGTTTTACATTTTAATTTCGGAGGCACCCACTCTAAGTTATGGTCCATGGGCTAAATGGGTGACTGAGGCAGAGAAATTGGCCTTGTTCTTGGGGTGATGCCCCCTCCCTCCCCCCCCCTCCCCCCATAAACTCCCATTGGAGTATCACCAATTTGCTACTATGTATGTATACAACTCCGACTCTATTCCCCAGGACTTCTGGGAATATCTCATATCTCCAAAAAAAATACCACTGTAGAAAAATAGTGTTAACAAGATACACAGAGGGCCTCGGAGTCGGACGTATCCTAAATTGAGTGGTCAATCCTGTAAGTCCTTCACTAAACTGGCTCGGGTTGTCCCTCTCACAGGGAATAGGTCCGCTTGGGGGCATTCTGTGCGTGGCCACCCTCGTAAGGGGAGTAAGGCGTCCGGCAACAGACAGACAGATCCAAAAAAAGAGTTTGTAAACCAGCTAGTGACCCCATGATTAATACACCTACCCCTCCACTGATTGACAGACTTTAGACTGCATCAAAAGAGCCCATAGGTTGCTGTCAAAATTTATCACACAGCAACAATGTGCAACAAGCCATGAGGCAAGTAGCAGATTCTATCCCTGAACAAACTCCAGGTCTGCACTTCATCCCCGAACAAAACTCCAGGTCTGCACTTCATTTTATCAGAAGAGTTTCACGTGGTAATTCTCGGATGACCACTGGTAATGCCAAGATTGCAATTTTTGAGGCAACTAGAGCTAGACAGTATCCACTAATCCAATTGTCCAAGAATATGCCCAAAGATATTGCTAATCTGGCTAGGCTTCCTCAGGTTGAAGGAACTAATCCGGCCAGGCAACAAAGCCTTCCCTCTAACACCTCACAATTCCCCTCTCTTCATCCCAAAGAGAATTCTACATCACCTGTCGTTGTGGTAAAACCTCAGGTAAAGGGATCAGTGACACATTGGTCAGATCCACCTCACTCTCTATGGGTGGACACAGACACCTCGAGTCTGATAGGATGGGACTATCAGTCAACGGAAGGTCATCAGAATCACGGGAAAGGGACAACATTAAGTCAGTGTCACATCAATACCAAAGAGATAACAGTCCCTCTAATTTTCCCAGAGTTCATGCAATGTCATTGACCTCCAGGTCAATGGCACGCCACATTGGTCACATTTGTGTTGTTGTGCATGTTTGTGTTGTAGATTTTGTTTGTTAGGTTGTGGCGGGGGATGGCATCGAAGGCTTTACTAATGTCGAGTGTGGCTAATAGTGATCTGTGTGGTGGTCTAGCTGAGTTGATGCCGTCAAAAGCTCTTTGTGTAAGGTCTGTGAGAAGAGTGTTTGTGGAGTGCAGTGGCCTAAAGCCATGTTGTGTTGGAGCTAGGGGTAGGTCAGGTGTAATTAGTTGTAATACTAGGCGTTCCATGACTTTGGAGGGGGAGCAAAGGAGTGTGATGGGGCGGTGCGAGGAGGGTAGCGTGGGGTCTTTGTTGGGTTTGGGGAATGTGATGATGATACCATGCTTCCAAATGTCTGGTGTTGTGTTGTGTGAATAGCTGTAGTTTGATATGTTAGTGAGTGCTTGTATGCCTTGTGGTCCCAGGTGTCTGAGGTGTATGTTGCTTATGTTGTCTAGGCCACAGGCGGGTGAGTGCTTGAGATTGTTGATGATATGCTTTGTCTGGTGATTGGTGAAGGGTGTATAGTCAGGGTCTGTGGGGAATTGTCTCTTACGTCGGATGACACGTCGGTCGTCTTTGTGAGGTTTTAGGTGGCTGACATGTGAGAAGTGATTGATGAGAGTGTTTGCTTGTTGTTTACATGAAGGAGTAGAGTCTGTTGTTGTGATTGCAGCATGTGATTGTGTTGTGTTGCTGTTGGAAAGTGTGATGCTGTTTAGTGTTTTGTAGAGTTTTTTGGGGTTTGTTTTGTGATCAAGTATTTGTAGGAAGTTATTCCAATTTAGTTTTTGTTGTTAGTTTGGGTGTTGAGTGCTTGAATTTGTTGTGTGATGTCTTGTGTGTGGGGTGCTGGAGTGTTTCAGTATGTCGCGTTGTCTGATGAGGTTTTGAATTTCTGGTGTGAAGTTGGGGTTGTGTCTTTTTCTGTTACCTCTTGGAATGTGTTTCTTGTCAGCATTTTGGATAGTTTTATTGAGTATGTGTACAGCATTGTTGATGTTAGTGATGGGTGTACTGTTTAGAGTTGTGAAGTGTTGTTCTGTCTCATTTGTGAATGCTTCCCAGTTAGCTCTTTTATAATTGGTGTATGTGTGTTTGTGGCTAGCTGGGGTGAGTCTGGTTTTGGTGGTGATAATGATCGGGAGGTGGTCAGAGCCTAAGGTTCTGACCACCCTCCAGGATGTTGTGGGGGCGAGTTCTTGGGAGCAAAAGGTGATATTTATTAGTGGCCCCTCCATCATTGACGAACATGCCTATTACATAAGGCATCCTCTTCAAACACTAATCCGCCGTAGTTTTGAATCTACCGCGCAGAACATTTAAAATCTGAGGAGCCTTCATCATGAGCGCACGTGACCTCACTCATGGCTTCAGTCATTATGAATTGGGTTCTCACTACGAAAAAACTTCGTAAAAAATAAAAACAAAAAGAAAATAAGAATAACTATCCAATAAGCTTTCCATCATATCGTGGATGTACTTGTGTGGATCTTTGACCAGACGCTGATTCAGGCGTCATTCTTCCTTCTCTGCTCTGCGCTCAACCTGCCCGGACGTGTCTCCCCACGCTCCGCTGGTTCCGCATTTGCTGCGTCCCTAGTGAGTTTTTTCTCATTTGTTTACTCCGGGATGTATCGAGTAAGGTTAGGATATGTGTAGCAGGAGTCCTGGGCTGGTTGCCCACAGTGCAGTGTATTTTGGGTCGTGTGTTTGGGGCATCTATTTCGGATGTACCCTCGTGGTCCTGTTGTGGACTTGTGATCTTTTCACAGTTGAGTTAGCTTGTGATGCAGGCGGCTTTCATTACGCGTTATTTTATGCTGCCTCTTATCGTTCTGATGAGGTAAGCTGTGCTTCTGACGTTCCCAGCGTATTTTTCTTCACTAAGTGAATTTTTTTCTGGGTCCCGAGTCAGTCTTCCCTTAGTCGGAAGTCTTTACTACAGTGGTGTGTTGGCGGTGGTTCCTGTTGTTATATTTCCAGTGTTTTTGTTTATATTTCAATTTTTCGTATGCCGTCTGCTTAGGCCTAGCCAGCCGCTCGTAGCTTTGCCACATGTACAAGTGTTATTGTTTATTTATAAATACAGGTATGTCCTACTGTGTCATGTGTATCCTGGTTTAGTTGTGTATTGGCTAATTCCACGGACTATGTTTGTTTCCTGGATTAGTTGTGTATTGGCTAAATCCACGGATTATTGTGTGGGCCCTGGGCTAGTCGTGCTTGGCTTATTCCCAGGTCCGTTGTGCGTTCAGTTGGTTTCTGGACGGGGTGGGTTACTTTCCGGCGGGTTTTTCTCGGTTTCACCATGAAAAACCCGGCCGAGAGCCGTGTTGAGCCACGCGTGGTTTCAACACAGGCTTGTGTCCCCGGCGAGGAGGTGTCTGTGGCTCTCCAGAACTGCGTCTCTGTGTTGGTGCCTGTTTCAGGCTCCCTATGATCCCCGGCGGTCTGGCTGTACCCATCTAACTTTGTTCATGCGGACAGGTGTTATGAAGTTTTTCTACCCGGTTTTACAAACCACATAGAACAAACCTAGCTGTTGATTGAGGGCTTTCCTCCCCGGCGATCTTTTACAAAGAAGTGGGGACAGGAACTTATGGGGTTAACGTTGTTTACATCTCACCCGGCGGGTGCACCTTGGTAGGGTGGGATGAACGTCTTGGTCAGTCAATTTCGTTAACCGATCCATTTTAAGTGGTACTTTAGGTATCTCCGCCTTCAGCAGGACAGCGATCGAAGGCTCAATTAGGTTTAATATCTTCTTACAAATTTCTCACACCCGGCGGGTTCTCCTGGGAGGAGGAAATAAGGAATTTACAATTCCATATAGTTAACCAGTTAATTGAGAGATACGTTAATGTATCGCCGCCTTCAAACCTACGGAGATCCTTTGTGACAATTCGTTAGAAATCAGATCTCGTATCAGCCTGCCCTGTGTTATTCTGCTAAATAATTCTGGTGCCGGCGTCTTTGTGGGGGGTTGTTTTTCCAAAATTGAATCTTGAGACAGCCACCACCAGAAAGACTATGTTATAAACGCCATACTGGTCCTTTATATTATGTCAGAGGGTATTCTTAACTTTCTTAGGACATGTTTCGATATGCGAAATCTTTTTAGGATCCCGCCGCGTAGCGAGCTGTGATCGTGGTGACTTTAAGGCTCGTTACCCGGCAGGTTAGTGACACAGTGGTGTGTGTGTGTGTATGCGATCATGTTGGGTTAACCTTATGAGCATTAACTCCTGGAAATTTTCTTTTTTTCCAGAGCTGGGCCCCGGCGGACCAATACAGACCCTGCAGTAGTTTCCCACCAGTCTCTGTCATGGCTACCTTTGCCCCAGTTTTTGCTTTATGCATTACCCCTACCTGTGCCGGTATCCCTATTTTTGCGCACACTCTTTGCATCAGGTGTGTTAAATGTCTAGACCGTTCAAGGGGTCTGTGGGTGACGTGCAAATGTTCATTTTGCTCCCAATTAAGTGTCAAAGTCCTCTGCGATAATGATAAGACCGCAGCGGTCGCCTTACAAGAGGTTAGGCAACAGATGGCAGCATATACTACGATTGTGGCTCATAAGTCACTTCAATGTGACAACATCCCTCTTTGGGATAGGCTTCTTGTTGAGCACCCTCCCCCTAAACGTCCCTCTCGAGTAACTAGTCGTAAGCCGGCAGAGACTGGTCAAGTTTCTGTGTCTGCCCCTACTGCTACTGCGAAACGTCGACGGGAGCCTACACCCCCGGCGGCAGCCTCCTCGTCCTGGGAGAGATCTCGGTCTAGGTCACCTCTCAGACACCAGCCATCTAGTCTTGCCTCTTCACCATCGAGTAAGAAGAGTAAGACGGAAAGTTCCACCAGTGGTCACGGCGATAAATCCTATAAATCGAAGAGTAGTTCACGGTCACACCGCAGCCATAAATCTTCAAAGAGGGATTCCCATGATAAAAAAGGCCTCACGACATTCACCAGTTTCTAGTGCTTCTCATCGTACCTCTACCCCAGACAGAGTTGGTGTTCGGGCTCAAGGGTCCAGTATAGTGCCTGTACCTAAAGATGATTTACCCATTAACATTTTAACCCTGAATTAGAGAATTCAGGGGGCTCAGGGGGTGAGAGTGTTGCGGACTCCCAAGGGAGTGTAGGCCAAGGCCTAGGTGTTTGGCGTTTTTCTCAGCCAGGACCTGACCACCCACTTCCGGCTCATACTATTCACACAGTGGCTGACGTCCACCGGGACGCGGCGATCCCATCCTCTATCCCTGACTTATCTTGGCAACAAGGTGATACCCCAGCTTCGGCGGGATCTTCTCAGGAGGAACAGGATAAAAAAGACGAGGTTTCAATTATCTCAGATATGGAAGGGCAAGAGTCAGGTTCAGGCTTAGATGCCGCACAAGATCTTAATGATTCACTGGGTTAGTACATCATCAAGTCAATTTGTCACTGCACAGGAAATTGATGGGCTACTCAGTAATGCTTTATCTAAATTTTTTAGCCAACAGCAGGAAACTCCCACAGTGGACTTGGGAGCTCCCACGACAAGCTCTACGGTACGGCCTCTGATTACTTCTATTGCTTTAACTCAGATCCCTCACCCTCCCCCTCTGTCACCATCAGTGGTTACTAGGCCTGCTACGGCGGCATTGACCACTTCCAATGTAAGGGTGATAACGGATGTCAATCCACCCCCCCTAGACAGAGCGCCTCTCAGAAAGGTGGCTATGCCCTTGCTTTACGGACCAGACGAGTCATGGGTCCTTTTGACCCCCACTAAACCAGAGATTGCCCAACCTACCTTGTCAGGGGAACTCCCAGTACCGCGTGAGTGGGTCATCCAGGGCAATAAATCTAGAAAATTAAGGGCCTTGGATACTTTAGGCAAGGTACTAGATGTCAACATCAAGGCTATACCTAGTTATTATCACCAAGATTATTTTGTTTATGCTGCTAAGCCGGCTTTACCCTCTGCCTCAGCTTCAAAACTTTTTTCAGACTGGTCTAAGCATGACGGATTTAATGACATTAAGACTCTGTCAGCTCTCACTCCAGAACTAGATTTGCTAACCGTCACAGACACAGCAGCTAATCCAGTCTTGAAGGTGGGGCAGTTGGGTCCAGGGCCTTGGGTGGAATGGGAGGCAGAGGCTCAAAACTTTGCGACCACATTTACTTCCAAAACTTCCCACCAGATCCCTCAAGATACTCATTCTTGGTTCTCCATGCCAGTGTGTTCTGCCGGTGGAGTCCCTTCAGCCTTGTTTGCATTCTTAGCTGCCCCTAAAATTAATTTCTGTGAGCTAAAAGAACCTTTCACTACCCCTACCTCAACTCACCTAGAACGAGAATTTAGGGTAAGGGGAAAAGCTTTTCGCCTGTTCTCTCAATACATAGTGTCTCAACAGATAGCAAAGTCTTTGCTCCGGTCCACTCAGGCAATCGCAGACGCGGACGCCAGACGATCGGTTGAATTGTCCCGGCGACTGCTTCTTCAGTCGTCAATCCAATCTTTGGGTGACATCCGCACCGCCTTGCTTGAGGCGGTACGAGCGAGACAAGACCTCAGAATGTCCTTAGTCCAAAAACTGCCTGATCGCATTGCAAATCAGGTGGTCATGTCACCAGTGCTCACTCCCTCTTTAATGACCCCTGACGTGTGGCGAACGGTGTTCAATATGGCTCAGGCCTTTAAACACAATCCCACCCCTTCTAAGAAACCTGCCTTTAACTTCCCCAAACCCAGGCCAGTCGCTAAGGCTCAGCCGGGGGGATCTAAGCCCTTTCTTCCACCTAAGTCCTCCTCCTCCCCTCAAGGTCAGTACAGGCATAGACAGAGTAGGTTTTCAGGTCAAAGAGGACGCGGCCATAATAAGACAGGTCAGGGCCCGTCTTCGGCCAACGCCAGCCAGCCGGCGAAGCGTCCACCACCACCAACTCCACCACCATCAAAAAACTAAAGTCTCTCTCACTCCCGGTGCCAGTCTTAAGGCCGGCGGATCCGAGGGTAGTACAGCCAGCGAACCCTTGTCTGCTAACTGGGTCGTTCCGAACGTGTCACCAAGCGTGGCCGTTAAAAACTTGGGCACGGATGGTGGCACGCAAAGGCATCACTTGGCAGTGGCTCCGGCGACCTCGCTTACGTCAGCCGACAACGGCGAATTTTGTTTCATTAGAGGTGGAGTCACTGGTCCAGGAAATGATTGCCAAGAATGTCATTATCCCGGTCCCCCCAAATTACCCTGTATTCACGTCCAAGCTATTTTTGGTTCCCAAAAGGGACAGTGTTCAGATGAGACCAGTCGTAGACCTGTCTTATCTGAACCTTCACATTCACAACGAGTCATTCCGTATCTTAACAGTACACCAAATCAGGCTAACATTTCCGCCGGGAGGTTGGATGTGTTCCCTAGACCTGACAGACGCTTATTGGCACGTATCGGTAAACAAAAGGTTTCAAAGGTTTCTGGCCTTACGGATCAGGCACCAAAATTTTGTTTTTCAAAGGATGCCATTCGGTTTGAACCTGGCACCTCGATTATTCACGAAGTTAGTCCGGAAAGCCCTGATGCCGTTATTAAAGCAAGGAATCAGAGTGTTGTGGTACCTAGACGACTGGCTGGTGGTGGCAGAGACAGAGCAATTATGCATCAAACATGTCAACATACTTTTAAATCATGTCAAATCTCTAGGGTTCAAGGTAAATCTGGTAAAGTCAAACCTTGTTCCCTCACGAGTAATTCAGTGGATAGGGCTGGTTTGGGACACAGCTGCTCTCACTCTGAGTCAGAGTGTGGACAATCGCAACAGGTTTCGCAGGAAACTGTTCATGTTTCTTCACAGTCTGACTACGACGCGAAGGGTCTGGGAGTCTCTGGTCGGCTCTCTCAATTGGATTCAACTAACTGTAATATTGGGCCGGTTGAAAGTAAAAAGTTTAATATTGGAAGGCAACAAATATTTCCCACTCTTACCGGCGGGAAAGTTATGGCCCATCCCAAAATTAATCCACACCTTACTAGCGGTCTGGGCGAAGAGGGAAACGTTGCACTCAATAATGTCATGGACCTCTCCTCCGCCAACAGTATGGGTAGACACGGATGCGGCAGGCACAATAGGTTGGGGATTTCAGTCAAATCAGGGGCACCAGGGTCAGGGGCTTTGGTCCCACTTAGAAATCTCCCACATCAATGTCAAAGAATTACTAGTCCCCTTGTATTTCCTTCAGGCTCACGGCCCTGCGTTAAGGGGCAAGTCGGTGGCCTTCAGAATGGACAATCTGAACGCAGTTCACTGTATTCAGAAACAAGGGTCAACGAGGTCAAGGAAGTTGCTAAACGTGTCGGAAGAGATTTTTACTCTAGCCAACAGACTAGACATTTATCAGCCAACAGACTAGACATATATCTTCACGCATCTTATCTCGCAGGCGTAGAAAACGTCTGGGCAGACGCTCTGTCTCGGAGACAGAGCACGACAGTAGAATGGGAGCTCAAGCAACCCATTTTCAACCAAATGATTGCAGAGCTCTACCATCCACAAGTGGATCTGTTTGCGTCCGAGGAGACTCACAAGCTCCCTCTATACCTCACCCGCCGGGCGAAGACGCCGGCAGGGGGGCCGGACGCTCTGGTGACAGACTGGAACAGATGGAGCTCCATCTATCTGTTTCCGCCGCCAGATGCATCACTAATGTGCCACGTAGTGAACAAACTATGAGATTATCGAGGCTTAGTCTCGCTAGTCGCGCCCCTGTGGCCGGCGCAGTTGTGGTACCAGCAATTAAAGACGTGGTGCCCGCACCCGGTGTCGCTCCCGGTCGGGTATTTCCACTTAGACACGATTGGCAACCTAGCGACCTCGCTGACTTTTGCATTATGGACATTCAGGAGGCCAAGTGGCTAGCACCATACGGTAGAGAGGTGACCAATAAATTATTAAATCAATATACTCAGTCTACGAAACGAAAGTATCAATCACATTGGCAAACCTTTACGTCTTGGATCATTAGAACAGAACAGACTGTGCCGTCGGTAGCTTTATTTTTCAATTATTTAAATTATCTGTTTGAGCAGAAACGTTTATCTGTGGTAACGTTAAAAAATCACTTAACTGCGATTAGAGTGCGCTTTTTGGACCTTACAGGTCTCTCCATACCGGTAGCGGAGGAAACAGGTTTTATGAGGGCATGTTTTAAACTCCGCCCACCTCCCCGTCAGCTCATGCCTACTTGGTCTCTGGACAAGGCATTGTCTTTACTTCACTCTCGTCTGTACCAAAATACTGCAGATTTTGCATTACTCTTAAAAAAGGCTGTATTCCTTTTGGCATTGGCCACCGGGAACAGAGTGTCTGAGCTAGCGGCTATGAGCAACACACCTAATTGCCTTAGGTTTGGTAGACTTAATGAATGTATTCACATTGCACTTTCCCCGGGATTTGTAGCCAAGAATGAGCACAGTGCACACGTGTTTTCTGAGTTCACGGTGCCGGCGTTAAAAAGGGGAAAGGTGCACCATAATCTATGTCCAGTGCAGGCTCTAACCAAATATTTGAGGGTGGCTCCTCTCAACCCCCAAGGTGCTTTATGGGTAGCGAGTACGGGTAAACGCTTACTGAAACGGAGATTAGCTTCTCTTCTGGTCGAAGTCATTAAAGAGAGTAATCCCGGCGTTGTGGGTAGGGCCCACGATTTACGCAAATGGGCGGCCTCTTTACGTTTCCTGAAGAATTTTTCAGTAGAAGATATTGCGTCCACACAGTTGTGGGCGTCTAATCATACGTTTTTGACTAGATACTTGTCAGTTACTCTGGACAAACCTTCCTTACCATGTATAGCTTTAAGGCAGAGGGTCTAGGTGGCCCTACTGTCACTTTTGTTTAATTTCAAGGAAAAGGGGGGGGGGGGTGCAGTCAGTGTAACATAGGACACCCTAGACCCCGCCAGAGTATAAGAGCTGTGATACAATTAGGGTTAATGTGATATGAAAATTTCTCTGCGAGAAATTGTGCTAGTACAATGTTAGTACAAAACAATGGAGTTGTTATAGTAGTTTTAGCTGTGAAAGCAATTAGTATTAAACAGTGGAGATTTTTTGCAAATTATTTTTCACGAATATTATGGGGTTTATTATGTGCACATGTAAACTTATAACTTGTTATTTTTTGTCACCACTCGTTGAGTGGGGTGCCTTGGTAACTACAGATCTGTTCACAGAATCTCCAGAGTTACCCCCTTTTTTGTCAAGCAGGCTTCTTTGAAGCACGCACCTGCTTGAACCCCCTTTTTTGTATTATATGGTCTGCGCCGTATTTAAATATATTTTTTCAAAGTAAGAATACTATGTGGTTGTTTGATTATCTGCTTTGCTAGAGTTATGATATGATTACGAATGTCCCCCTCCAGTCTTAGAAATCAGGCATGTTCGTCAATGATGGAGGGGCCACTAATAAATTATAGGTTTGACTCCTGTAAGGAGATTAAGAAAACCTAATATTTAGTAGTGGCCCCGTCATCATTGACGACTGGGGCCCTCCCGACCGTCCCCTTCCCATTCGTTGATGTATTAAGGATTTTGGTTTACTTGATATGTCAGTGAAGGAAGAATGACGCCTGAATCAGCGTCCGGTCAAAGATCCACACAAGTACATCCACGATATGATGGAAAGCTTATTGGATAGTTATTCTTATTTTCTTTTTGTTTTTATTTTTTACAAAGTTTTTTCGTAGTGAGAACCCAATTCATAATGACTGAAGCCATGAGTGAGGTCGCGTGCGCTCATGATGAAGGCTCCTCAGATTTTAAATGCTCTGCGCGGTAGATTCAAAACTACGGCGGATTAGTGTTTGAAGAAGATGCCTTATGTAATAGGCATGTTCGTCAATGATTACGGGGCCACTACTAAATATTAGGTTTTCTTAATCTCCTTACAGGAGTCAAACCTATAGTCTGGAGATGATGGGTTATAGAGGGCTTGGTGAGGAATATGGGTATGTTAGAGGGCTTGGTGAGGAATATGGGTATGTTGATGGATGTCGTTAAGGATGATGAGGTTATCAGTTTGGTTTTGTAGTACCAGCCCTCTGTCTGTGTCGGGGTTGTCGACAAACCAGGCCGACGTCTTGGCGTTGAAGTCACCACCCAGGATGATGTGTGGGGTGTTTGTGATGTGTTGTAAGTGTGGTCTGTATTCATTTGGTACTGTAGGGGATGTTTGGGGAGGGATGTATGTGTTTATGATGGTTATATTGGAGTTGTTGCCAGTGCGTATTTTAATTGATTGTATTTCTGTTGTGTTATCATTTGGGGGGAGGAGGGATTTGGTTTGTACACTGGTTACTATGTATGATATTTCTTTGTGTACCAGGGTGATGAGTCCACCACCCCGCCGACAGCCCGGTCTTGTCTGATGGTGGTGAAATTATGAAATGTGGGTGTTAACTGAAGTTAATTTGTTTTGTGTTACCTTCATCTAAGTGTAGTCTACCAAGCTTTAACTTGGTGATAAGACAATACATGAATGTAAAAGATAAGAAGATACATAGGCCTACCAGTATTGAAAAGACCGAAATTATAAACGGGCATTATGCCTTGACTATTATGTATAACGTTCCCATTAACTACATTATCTTTTAAAAGGGTAAAGTAAAGATCAACTCCATTGGATAACTTCGAATATCTTCGTTCCTAAAGGTGTGACGACACTATGGTGGCTGTAGGAAGATATCCAGGTGGGCATAGATCAATATATAATATTATGTCTTATCCTAATCCTTGTATTTATATAGACCTACCGCACATTATGCTCTACAAAGGCAACCTTCAGCTTGTCCTACATACAACTTAACAAAACCAAATACTGTATGCCCTGTTTATGTACCGGTACTCATTTGTGCTCTGTGTGTGTTCATTTGTTTACATAGAGGGATAGTTTCCTATCCATTTCAATGTATTAGCCAATTTCTAATAGTTACGGTCAAGTTACGAATATGTTGGGGTAAACATATGCCGATTATACCTTTATAGTTATTTAAAATTGGCGCCATATACCATGGTGTCAAATCAGGGTAATTTTGTGCTAAGACTTGAATGAATATGAAATGGAATACAAGAAAATTAACATGGAATAGCATTGTTTTGGCCATTTTGTCACATTCAAACTAACAAAAAAAAACGTAAATATAACAGTATATTTAGTATTAATGATTAACTCAGTGGGAATAGGTCTCTCGTTTGAAACCCTGCGGCGGTAAACAAGGTGGCTTGAGTTTGGTCATCTCAAAACTATCTTAAAAGTTTGGAGTCTCATATATTCTGTGATACGATAAGTGGTTCAACAATTCAACGATAAATGGAATTAGTAATGCCTATAGGCTTCATTCGTGTATTCCAACGTAAATGTCATATGCAATATAGACATTAATAGCTTGAACACTGGAGTCCCCTTCATGAAAATCTTGTGTGGTTTTGCGATGTAATGATAAACAATATTTATCATTTCACACGTTATCATTTGATTCCAACATTTTGAGACGTACGCCATATTGTATTAAGCTTTCGTTTACACCACATGTGTATAACTGTATAGCATTTTCGTGTGATAGGCTATAAGGACTTATTATATAATTACAGTGTTGAAAAAACCAGGCTGAGATCTCTAGATAATGGTGTTTAATCAGGCACTAGGCCTAATGATATTCGTGTATAGCCTGCCTGTTTAGTACCAAACCTACATACTCCGATAGTCATGAAATTCAGTGATAGGAGAGGCTGGGAATGCGAAATCCCCCGGATGAATAACAGGGGTGCTATGGGCTCTCTGCGAGAGGGCTGGTTATCACACAGAGGCCCACGTCTCTTCAACAAACTCCCACGGCGAGTAAGAGACATGAGGGACATCTCGTTTGACAACTTCAAGAGAGCCCTAGATGTCAAACTGCAAAATGTGCCAGACGAGCCCATCCTCGCAAGGGAGCGAGCTGTCGCTTCAAACAGTCTACTGCACCAAATCACCACCCATAACGAGGGGCGTCGCGCTCCTTGGTGCCGCTAGAAGAGCGGCGAACACATCATAAGGTATCAAAAGGTAAGGTAATGCGGAAACAAATGTATTTTAGTTACTTTGTGCCATTGTGTAGGTGGAAAGTGGAAGAAATTAAGCCTAGTGGCTAGCCAGGTAAGTGTTATTTAGGCCTAGCCTTGGAGTTTAGATTAGCCTACAGATATGACGATGCCTAGCCTACTTGTGGGAATAGGCCTAGGCTAGCTTAGCCTATATAATATATTTGTTATCGTAAATTTTGTTTCGTAACCTACCGGTACCTTTGGATTTTAGTCTAGGCCTATTTAACCTAACATTCCTGGGGTTTTTTCTTTTAAAGACTAGGCTAACCTAGGTCCTAGCCTAAGCCTACTCTTAAGTTTTGGAATAGGCTTAGGCTAGTGAAGTTAGTGCTGCCTAGACCTATTGATTATAATGTCTAGGCCTAGCCTATGAGGATTATTTTTATTTTCCTAACCTAGTCTTGTATTTTGGATAACTAGCCTAACCTAGGCAGCTAGGCCGGTAAATTTCTATAATTGCACCTAGCCTATACGAGCTAAAAAAATTAGGCCTATTATTGTAATTTGTATTTAACAGGGTTACAGGAAGGTAGGCCTACAACGAGGTAAGTGATGTGGTATAGCCTAGACTGTATAGCCTAGGTGGCAAAATGCGGAAATGGATTATAGCCTATGGGCTGCATTGTTGCAGGGCAATCCGTCCCCTCTGACAAAAGTGTATCAATCTAGATGTGAACCGGATTTTACAATGTTTTAGAGACATTACCGGCTTAGCCTAACCTAACAACCTTACCTAACCTATCCTAGTATTACCATAGTAGTAGGCCTAGTAGGCTATATATATATTTTTTTTATATAGGCCTAGGCTTAAGCTAGGCATTGTGAATGCCCCCTCAACATATTATTGTATCGAAAGGCAGTCAAAATAGACGGGAACATGATGGCAAGCGTCCACTACCGCTCCGCATAGTGTAAACAAGGGTGGCGGTACGCCCGCACAGCCGCACCCAATATTTAAATTGTTATGTAGGCTAGCCAATAATCTATATATTTTCTTCACAGTCCGGAATAAGAACTCCTGGCTTCACAAGTTCACAGTGTTGAACGGTTGAATCGCTAGGCTTAAAGCGGCCCTATATCCGGAGGTAAAAGTTGGTATAGCCTATACTGTATATATATATATATATATATATATATATATATATATATATATATATATATATATATATACAGTAGGCCTAGGCTAATTTAAAAATAAATAAAAATAAATTAGCACAATAATTTTGGTCTCCATATTTTCCATCTTGATTGCTTTTAGATTGCAGGAAATGCTGTTTTAGACACCTAAATTCTCAACAAAATTGTCCTGATGTGGCGGCGTCTACGCCGTGGGGCCACCTCCCGAGGCTGCCAACCGCGGATGGCTGCCGACCCTCCACAGCCGAAGACAAAATCAACGACTAGTGGAGGAAAACCGGATGCCGGCCGCAGGGAGCAGTTTCGGGAGCCAAACCGTCACAACCATCCCCTGCCCCCTCCCTGGGGGCACGGGTCCTTGGAGCGGCTTCGGTCACGCCGGGAATTTCCACACCTCTCACACCACACACACACATCACACAGTTTTTCCTACACCGAGAAATGACTCTCCGGCTGTCATTTCTCGAAGACTTCTTCTAGCCGGAGACATTGAGAGCAACCCAGGACCCACGTTCACATACATATGTCCAACTTGCTCAAAACCCATCACTTCGAGTCGCCATACTAAGGGTTCAGTTCTCTGCAATTCATGCGGGAACTGGACCCACTTCACCTGCACAACACTTGCCTCCAAGAAACACTACACAAACACCTGGACCTGTTCCTCATGCCCCTCCCTCTCCCAGTCAAATCCCTCACCTAAAACCCGTCCACCTCTCCTCCCCAACCCACCTAACCTTCCCATATCATCCACTCCCCCCCCCAAAACCCGTCCACCTCTCCTCCCTAACCCACCTAACCTTCCCATACCATCCACATCCTCAACTCAACACACCACACCCCATCCTAATCCATTCCAACCCCCATCTCCTGCTCCCCAATCCTCACCCATCCCAACCCCTCCCTCACCCCCACCCCCACCCCATCCTCGTGCAGCAGCACCCAACATACATCGTGCACATAACATTAACATTCTTCAACTGAACATAGATGGCATCAACACAAAGAAACACGAACTCTCACACTTCATCAAACAACACAACATACACATTGCCATCTTACAAGAAACAAAACTCCGCACAACACAAAAAACACCCACATTTCATAATTTCACCACCATCAGACAAGACCGGGCTGTCGGCGGGGGCGGTGGACTCATCACCCTGGTACACAAAGAAATATCATACATAGTAACCAGTGTACAAACCAAATCACTCCTCCCCACAAATGATAACACAACAGAAATAGTCAATTAAAATACGCACTGGCAACAACTCCAACATAACCATCATAAACACATACATCCCTCCCCAAACATCCCCTACAGTACCAAATGAATACAGACCACACTTACAACACATCACAAACACCCCACACCCCACACATCATCCTGGGTGGTGACTTCAACGCCAAGACGTCGGCCTGGTTTGTCGACAACCCCGACACAGACAGAGGGCTGGTACTACAAAACCAAACAGATAACCTCATCATCCTTAACGACATCCATCAACATACCCATATTCCTCACCAAGCCCTCTATAACCCATCATCTCCAGACATCACCTTTTGCTCCCCAGAACTCGCCCTCACAACATCCTGGAGGGTGGTCAGAACCTTAGGCTCTGACCACCTCCCGATCATTATCACCACCAAAACCAGACTCACCCCAGCTAGCCACAAACACACATACACCAATTATAAAAGAGCTAACTGGGAAGCATTCACAAATGAGACAGAACAACACTTCACAACTCTAAACAGTACACCCATCACTAACATCAACAATGCTGTACACATACTCAATAAAACTATCCAAAAAGCTGACAAGAAACACATTCCAAGAGGTAACAGAAAAAGACACAACCCCAACTTCACACCAGAAATTCAAAACCTCATCAGACAACGCGACATACTGAAACACTCCCCAGCACCCCACACACAAGACATCACACAACAAATTCAAGCATTCAACACCCAAACTAACAACAAAATACAAGAACAACAAAAACTAAATTGGAATAACTTCCTACAAACACTTGATCACAAAACAAACCCCAAAAAAACTATACAAAACACTAAACAGCATCACACTTTCCAACAGCAACACAACACAATCACATGCTGCAATCACAACAACAGACTCTACTCCTTCATGTAAACAACAAGCAAACACTCTCATCAATCACTTTTCACATGTCAGCCACCTAAAACCTCACAAAGACGACCGACGTGTCATCCGACGTAAGAGACAATTCCCCACAGACCCTGACTATACACCCTTCACCAATCACCAGACAAAGCATATCATCAACAATCTCAAGCACTCACCCGCCTGTGGCCTAGACAACATAAGCAACATACACCTCAGACACCTGGGACCACAAGGCATACAAGCACTCACTAACATATCAAACTACAGCTATTCACACAACACAATACCAGACATTTGGAAGCATGGTATCATCATCACATTCCCCAAACCCAACAAAGACCCCACGCTACCCTCCTCGCACCGCCCCATCACACTCCTTTGCTCCCCCTCCAAAGTCATGGAACGCCTAGTATTACAACTAATTACACCTGACCTACCCCTAGCTCCAACACAATATGGCTTTAGGCCACTGCACTCCACAAACACTCTTCTCACAGACCTTACACAAAGAGCTTTCGACGGCATCAATTCAGCTAGACCACCACACAGATCACTATTAGCCACACTCGACATTAGTAAAGCCTTCGATGCCATCCCCCGCCACAACCTAACAAACAAAATCTACAACACAAACATGCACAACAACACAAAACGGTGGCTGGCCAACTTCCTAGCAGGCAGATGTGCACACGTATCTTTTGCCGGTCAGTCATCTAAAATCAGAAACTTTCCAAACGGAGTCCCACAAGGATCCGTCCTATCGCCCGCACTCTTCAATCTGTACATGCACGATATAACTACACCCAATACGCCCCAAATAAACTTAGCCTCCTATGCAGATGACATAACACTCACATGCACACACCATGACCCAAAAAGAGCAACAGATCTCCTTCAACCCTATTTCAACACACTACATGGCTGGTGCACTACAAACAGACTTAATCTAGCCCCAGCCAAATCCACCGCAACCCTGCTCACAAGTTGGACAGGAGAACACGAATACATCCCTCAACTCACCATAAACAACACACACACACACCCAAAATCCTAGGAGTAACATATGATACTCATATGACATTCAAACAGCACACCACAAACATTAAAAAGAAACTGACACCCAGACTTAACGCCCTCAGGTCACTTGCTCACACAAAATTTGGACACAACAAAGAAACTACCACCACAGTATATAAACAATACATAAGATCAGTGATGGAATACGCAAGCCCAGCCTGGGCTTCTAACCTAGCTGAAACACATCATAAGACCTTACAGACTATTCAAAACAAAGCCCTGAAGATCATTACAGGCTGCACAGCTACTGCACCCACAGATCACCTACATCAAGAAACCAAAATCCTCAAAGTCAAAGACCATCTGGACATGAGAGGCACTCAATTCCTGGCAGCAGCCTCCACGAACCAAGACCACCCACTAAACTACATGGCAACACACCCACAGACACCAAGAAATATCAAAACAACACCCAGCACACGGTATCACACACAATTATTGTCCTCTCTCCTCCCTGCCCACCCCGAACCAACTTCCAGAAGCACATCCATACTCATATCTCTCACCGATCCATCCACTCACTCACAGACAACACGCAGCTGCATGCACGACCTCCCGAAATCCATCCTTCCGAATCCTCCCTTCCTCGCGAGGACAGAGTCCACCTGGCCAGGCTGAGATGCGGACACCATCCAGCTCTCCTGAGCTATCAGAAGAGACTGGATGACTCTGTTGTCGACACCTGCCCGGGATGTAACACAGCACCCCATACCATTAAACACATCATAGAAGACTGCATTTCACACAACCACTTACGCCAACAACACAATCTACACTCAATGAGAGCTCTGTGGGAAAGCCCGATCGTGGCCATGGCCTTTCTCAGGGACTCGGGGCTGTTCGGCCAGGCAGCTTAGGGAACAACAACAACAACAAAATTGCCAGGGGAGTATGCCCCTGGACTCCCTTAGAGCTTGCGCTTTCGGCGCTCCCCGCTCCGTCGCGCTATATATATATATATATATATATATATACATATACTGTACATACAGTATAGCCTAGGCCTAATTAAAAAAAAAAAAAAAAAAGTAAATTGACACAATTTTGGTCTCCATATTTTCCATCTTGATTGCTTTTAGATTGCAGGAAATGCTGTTTTAGACGCCTAAATTCTCAAAAAATGTCCGGGGGGGCATGCCCCCTGACCCTTTTAAAGCTCGCCGCTCCATATATATATAGGCCTATATACTGTATATACAGTATGGGCCTAATTAAAAAAAAAATAAAAATAAAAAATAATAATAATTTGACACAATTTTGGTCTCCATATTTTCCATCTTGATTGCTTTTAGATTGCAGGGAATGCTGTTTTAGACACCTAAATTCTCAAAATTTTCACGGGGGCGCATGCCCCCGGACCCCCCTGGAGCTCGCCGCTCCATCGCGCTATAATGATAACAAAATAATAAACCATATGATAACACAATTCACATTTTGTGGATTGACACCCTGACCCTGTCCCGCTGGAGTAGTACAATTTGCCCAGTTGATCCTTGGCAAATTGAAATCTCCAATCAAAATTTTATATTTGTTCTCTCTATTATCTATTTCCTCCACTGCTTTCAATAGGTTATCATCCTCTCCCCTACTATTATTTGGGCTTCTATATATAGAGGCAATTAGAATTGATCCTCTTGCACATTTTACTTCAATACACAAATACTCACAATAGCCTACTGCTGTCTCATATCCACCTCATTAACCTTGAGCTCTTTTCTTACATAAATAACCAGTCCTAGAGACCTAGTATATTAACCTAACCTAACCAAACAACCCAACCTAACCTAACCTAGACCCAGTACGTGGGATAGTAAACTAGCCCTTGCATGCCAGCAACAGCGGATTCATAGTACTCAGTACGTGGAATACTAAACTAACCCTTGCATGCCAGCAACAGCGAATTCATAGTACTCAGTACGTGGAATACTAAACTAGCCCTTGCATGCCAGCAACAGCGGATTCATAGTACCCAGTACGTGGAAAACTAAACTAGCCCTTGCATGCCAGCTACAGAGGATTGATAGTACTCAGTACGTGGTAGGCCTATGTATTACCCATTAATTTCCGGAAGTTTAAACCTATGCGAAAAAGCTTACCTCTTACACGTCACATCAGTAGGCAAGCAGGTGAAAATGGCGTGTGTACGAATCAGTGCCGTCTAGGCTATAGGAAAGTATTGACAACCATGTTACGAAAAATTTCCATTTTAGTACCATAGCCTATATTTTTATTAGGTTTGGCCGAGGCTTAAAACACATTTTGGACAAACTGGATTTTAGGTCACGTATGGGATATAATGTTTTAAATGTATACCGTACTAGCCTATAGCTTTGTCATAGAGTATTTGTCACCACAATATATGTCTTTAGGCTACCGCTGCATATTAAATTATTTTTCCTTAGACTTTGTGGGTTAAATAAGGGTGGAAGGAAAAAAGGTGGCCATCTTGGATCAGCTGAGAACTAATATTTTTCACTTTTTTACCGTATTTTTAGTATTTTGTCATATTCTATATCAATGCTAACCCTGCGGGGGTCTGGGGGCGGCAGCCCCCAGGTTGTTGTTGTTGTTCCCCAAGCTGCCTGGCCGAACAGCCCCAAGGCCCCGAGCAATTCCAAGGCCATAACTGAGCGCCCCCACAGAACCCTCCCTGCCGACCACAATAAGGCCTGGGTGACCGAAGCCACTCCATGGCGGGGAGCTGAGGAGGGTGCGGAAACGCCCGGGAAACCAAAGCCCCACCCAGGGCCCTGTGCCCCTCAGCAATTATGAAGAGAAAGTTGAGGGGCAAGGGAAAAATGTGATGTTTTGGCTTCCAATCTTGGTAGATTGGGAGGTCAATCCACGGAAGAGACGCCGTCACTTGAGATCTAGAAAATTATATAAGTTAAAGGAACAGTCAGAGTAAGCTATGGGTATGGCAGAGATTGCTCAGCTCTCACTCTGATAGACCAGCCCATCACCACATGACTAGAACCCAATCCTCTCAGCATCAGCTAGGAAAGGCCCTAGAAAGCCGCCTTTGGCGGGGCCCCACGTTAGGTTAGGTTGTTAGGTTAGGGTAGGCTAATGACAAAATATGGTTTTAGGGGGCATGTTTTAATATTGCAAAATAATGAGTTAGGCCTAGGCCTAATATGAATTTGCAGAAAGAAAAACACCTTAACCCTTTCGCTGCGGGTGACGTTCTGGAATGTTTTGGCAAGTTACAGCAATTTCCAGGCTTTAAAAGCCTGTAAAAAACGTAAAAATCGAGTGACAGTAGGCGGGAGCGTGAGGGGCCCACCTCCGACCCTCAGAGCACCCAGCAGCTCACTGAGCTAGGCTGTGTCTCGCACGTGTCTCTCTCTCTCTCTCTCATAAGTGTAGCCAAGCGAGCGAGTGTTACATAATAGCGGGGTTCCCGCGTTTCACTGGGATCACTGCGGGTGAACCAGACCACGTATACGGTCCGTTCTGGTGTAATTTTGAAGCTATTTTCGCCTAATTTTTGGCAGAATACACTTCATTTAATGCAGATGCTTGATTTATCATTCAGGAGTGCCTGAATATGCCCTAAATAGCCCAAACAAGGCCGCAGCTAAAGGGTTAAAACACACTAATCATTGAAGGAACTGATGAGAAAAAGGATTAGCCTATACAGTAATACAAAAAACACGTAGGCTACATGACCTAAAATCCAATGTGACCCACATTTTCATATGATGTTTAGGCTAGAGCATAGCCTAGGCCTATATAATCCATAATTGTTTTCAAATAGCCTAGCCTATTGAAAAATAATTGGTGACCAACTTATTTAATTAGGCTAGGCCTAGGCTAGTCTACTGGCTATCCTAGTGTTTACTAGCCTAGGCTAATAGGCTATAGCCTACCCCTTTGAAAGGACATTAGCCAGTATAACTAAATAAGTTGGTCACCAATTATTTTGCAATATTTGAAAACAAATATGGATTTTATATGCTCTAAACATAATATGAAAATATTTTTTAAGCCTCGGCAAAACCTAATAAAAATATATGGTACTAAAATGGAATTTTGTCGTAACATGGTTGTCAATACCTTCCTATAGACGGCACCGATTCGTACACACGCCATTTTCACCTGTCTCCCGAGGTCTGTCCACCAGCTTTTTAGTCAACACTAACTCCACCTGCCCATAGGTTGGGTTAGGTTAGGTTAATTAGGTTAGATTGTGCATCCGCTTGATCAGGAATTCACTCGAAGTGACTCGCATTCGTATTTACAGATACGGCCGAATACCGGTAGGCTACTAAATGGGCGCTGGCCCAACCGCCATGTTGTATCCCACGTAGGCCTACTAGGTACTACGGACACATTGTAGGCGTTAGGTGTGGATTAGGCTTGTATCCAATGTACTAGGTCTATGTTACTGGATATTTATGATTTAAATAAGTGCTACGTTTTCGATAAATCTGGTTATATGGCTTTGCAATTAGTGAAATCATGAGCCGATTTCCGACATGTAGTTATGGTGGGGTCACACATTCACGTATATTGCTCCCGTCTGTTGTAAACGAAGGTATATTGGTAGTTGGCAACCGATTACGTAAAACGTAATGGCATAATACGCAAAACGTAAATGAAATTACGGCCAGTCGGGGGGGTACTCTCGCATGGCGCGAGTAGAAACGAGTAGCCCACGTGGGTCGGGAATGTTGTGGGTGAGGCCAAGGCCGCGCGGTTGCTGATTCGAGTCGAATCAGGAACGTGGCTCGCCCTCACGTATGTCAAAAGACGGGGAAACTTACGACCGACCTGGCCACCACGGCCGTCTGACCGGAGCAGCCTTGTCAGACGTAGCAGCTACCCCGTCAGACGAGAGCTGCTCTCGTCAAATCGTAGAAAGTTCCAGTCGAACGTGGAAGTATACGTTAGTTAGGCCGCATCTGGCAGAACCGCCGCACTGCGGGTTGGCGGGAAGACGCGGCACCGTTGTACGAGGGGACAACGGGACCAGCGAGGGACCCGCCAGTCACACCTCTCACCACACCGGAGCAGCAACCAACAAGCCAACCCTGCCACCCTCTGCACCCTGCCGAAAACAAATCGTAGCAGCGAAACGACTGCACCTATGGCTTTCATATTTTTACCACATGTACCTTACCCTTTAGGCTACCCACCACAAAAATCCCAAATCCCTCCTCCCACCACCCACTGACTGTCGTGTCCGTCAGAAGGAAAAAAAGGAAAATCTGTGGCGGCGAAACGACTGCACCAATCGGTTCCATATTTGTGTGACAAGTCTCTTACCCTTCTGCCTTCCCCCCACCACACCCCCAACCGCTTCCCACCACCCACTTCTAGCGTATCCGTACGAAGAAAAGGAAAAAAAGGAAAATCCGTGGTGGCGAAACTACCTCACCAATCGGCTTCATATGTGTAACACAAGTCAATTACCCTTCTACCTTCCCCCAACCAACCCCAAAACCACCCTCCCACCCATACATTCCGATACCATAAAAGTCTCTGTAGTCTATAGTGTCTTTTCAGCTACTTTCGGGACCATCGGGGACCTGATTTCTGGCGAGGGGAGTGTTTTTTTTACCATTTCTCTCCCAACTTAATAGATTTAGCCAAAAAAATAATAAAAAATCTGGCACTGGCAGAAGCACACCGTCAAAATTGGCTGGCACTCAGCGGGTAACTCCTCCAGGATGAATTCCTCGATGTTGTTCATGGTGCCGATGAAGGACTGGGAATGGGAATGGTGTGGCCATTCCTGCCCTTTTGTAGTTCCCAGATTCCAACCCAGACCTACATGGTTGACAAAGACTGTCTTTGTCTGTGTTTGGTCAGACGGGGTGTGCCTACGATTGGCCAGAACCGGTCCAGGTACGACCTAACAAATCCCAAGACGTGCGGCCTCAGCTACGCCGGTCTTGAGGGGGCGTGGCATGGGCGTGGCCTGTGTTCCCGCAAATCGTGCAGCCCATGAGGTCGAACGGGGCTATGCTTACGCACGTCGCAAACACGTACGTAGTTCAATACGACTCCATTACGTCTGACGTAACACTGGCCCCGTTACGCTACGTCTGTCGGGAAGTGCAATAGACGTGGAAGAACGGGCGTTCAACGGCAGAAACTACTCGCGTCTTTACATAAATTGGCGATACGCCGGACGGGAGCAATATACGTGAATGTGTGAACCCACCATTAGTCTTTTTCGATTCTCAAAATACGATCCAAGTTTTGCCAAAAATTGGCTCGGGTTTTCCAAAATTATGCTTTTTGGGGTTTGCAATTTAGGGAAACATGAGCCAAAATTCTAAATTAGGTTACTGTAATTGGTTTACTCTTAAAAATCGCTAAATCCGAGCCAAGTTTTGCCAAAACTTGGCTCGGGGTTTTCCAAAATTCGGGTTTTATGGCTTTGCAATTTCGGGAAACCTGAGCCAAATTTCTAAATGAGGTTACTGTAATTTTGTTGTCTACAAACTCTCAAAATCCGAGCCAGCTTTGGCCAAAACTTGGCTCGGGTTTTCGAAATACAGTACTGGGTTTTAGGCCTTTGAAATACTTTAAAACCCGAGCAAAGTTTTGCTAAAATACGTTTTAATCGCCGTTTTACGCATTTAACCCCTCATTTTCCCTGTACAGTAAACCCTCGCTATCTCGGACCTCTACAAGTCGGAAACCCGCACTACTCGGACTGGCATCGGCCTCTTGGACATTCACTTCCGTATTTCGGACATTTCCGGCATCGTTCCGACCGTCTCTGACGTTGTCGGACTTTATAGAAGTATTCGGAATATGTCCGTCATAACTGTCCTCTGATATCTCGAATATTTCCGAAATGTGTCGTAGCGGTGTCCGACAAAGGATGACGTGTCGGACGACCCCTCACGTAACCGGACAATAAGGGTGAATATCCGAGAAACAGAAGGGAGGTCCGACGCCATCTTACATCCGGGGCCCAAGCGCCCGGCTCGGATGCTGGGAGCGTCAGTCCGCACCAAGCTCTGTTGTGTTACACATCGACGCGTGCCATTATTTAGTTCACCATGCCTCCCAAGGATAAGCCTAAGCGTAAGGTGACTTCTGTATCACTTGAAACAAAGCTACAGATGCTAAAGGATCTGGACAGTGGGATGAAAGCCAAGCAGCTTCAGGAGAAGTATAGCTTAGGCAGATCAACAATCTACGACTTCATCCGAGACAAGGAGAAAGTCCGACATCATGGCGTAGCTGTGCTTCATGGTCCTTCCACCGCCAAGATCTTTCGCAAGGCTAAGCTAGCCTATCAAGACATCGACGACGCAGTGCTGAAGTGGTACCAACAACTTCGTGCTGAGGGCGTACCAGTGAGAGGCATAGAGATCCAGCATGCAGCAGAACGTTTCGGCCAGCATCTTCATCACCAAGACTTCAAGGCTAGCGAGGGGTGGTTGTGGAGGTTCCGAAACCGCCATGGCCTCTCAAACAGGAGTATTTGTGGTGAAATCTTAAGCGCCGATACTTCGGCCATAGAACCCTTCACTGATCGCTTCCACGCCCTTATAACCGAGGAACACCTTCAACATTGGCAGCTCTATAACGGTGACGAGACTGGCTTATATTGGCGTTCTCTACCCTCCAACACACAGGCCCACCGAGAAATCACGTCCACACCTGGCCACAAAACTGTGAAGGAGCGCATTTCAGTGCTTTGCTGCTCTAATGCCGACGCAAGCCACCGTGTGACCCCTACAATCGTCGGCAAATCTCAGAAGCCGAGAGTAATTAAGGACCTCATCATTACCAAGCAACTCCTGTTGCCATTTTGTTGCTCGACAACGCACCTGCCCACCCTTGTACCACGAAACTGGAGAGTGCAAACGGCAAAATTAAGACAATGTTCCTGCCTCCTAATACCACAAGTGTTATTCAGCCTATGGACCAAGGAATAATTGAAGCTTGCAAAAGGCGATACAAGAGGAAGTTCCTGGAACAATGCCTTGTCATCATAGAAGATGGGATGGACGAAGAAGGTTATGTGGATACACGCGGAAAGAAATCTCTACAAAAACTGAAGCAGTATACCCTGAAAGACTGCATCTACAATTGGGCAGAGGCGTGGCGCGAAGTGTCTTTCAACACACTGAGGAATGGTTGGACCAAGGTCTTAAATATCCCGAAGGTGCAAGATCCGGGTTTTGAAGGGTTTGGGGCAGCTGACTTCAGGAACCTCTTGAACCAGGGTAACCAGGGTGACCTCCCCGAAGAAGAAGTTGACGACTGGCTGCAAGAGGACAGAGACCTACCTGGACACGAGCATAAGACTGACGAACAAATTGCAGCCGAGGTGTTGGGGGTAGCCCAGGAAGAGACCCAGGATGAGTCGGACGAAGAGACAGAGGGGGGGCCCAAGATATCAGTCTCGCATGCCCTGGACTCCTTTGACACCATTCTTCAGTATCTGACTCAAGTAAATGACTCAAAGTTGCAGTCCCTATACGAACCACTCCGTAATGGTCGATTCCATATTCAGAGGGCACACCTTGATCGGAAATAACAACAGAAAATCAGCTCCTTTTTTGTACCCTCTGCTCCTCCCAGACCTCGTACTTCGTCTGCTACCAGTGGTGTGTCGCTTGCTAGCACCACCTCCCTCCCAAGTGTTTCCTCAGTTGCTAGCACCTCGTGGAGCACTGTAGACACTGTGCCACTCTCAGACTTAGACATGGATTTGGATGAATTAATGAGTAGCACGCCTGTGCCCATGGATATACCTGAACCTGACATTGTTTGTGAGGTGGAGAAGGACAGTGTGGGTAAGGGTAAAGGTAAGGGTTCCATGACAGGCAAGGGATATGGTCCTAAGAGTGGGGTGTGAAGAACAGGGAGGTGGAGAAGAACAGTGCGATGGACATTGAGGTGGAGAAGAACAGTGAGAAGGGGAGTGAGGTGGTCATGGACATTGAGGTGGAGAAGAACAGTGAGGTGAAGAAGGACAGTGAGAAGGGGAGTGAGGTGGTCATGGACAGCGAGGTGGAGAAGGACAGTGAGGTGGAGAAGGACAGTGAGAAGGGGAGTGAGGTGGTCATGGACAGTGAGGTGGAGAAGGACAGTGGGGTGAAGAAGGACAGTGAGGTGGAGAAGGACAGTGAGGTGGAGAAGGACAGTGAGGTGGAGAAGGACAGTGGGGTGAAGAAGGACAGTGAGGTGGAGAAGGACAGTGAGGTGGAGAAGGACAGTGAGGTGGAGAAGGACAGTGAGGTGGAGAAGGACAGTGGATGAAAAGGGGATGCTGCAGTAATTAATGCAGTGTTGGGGAGGGGGAGGGGGGAGGGAGGACATCAAGACTACAGACAAGAGCTATGAAGGGGTAAGTGTAATATAGCCTACTGTACAATACATATTGTAAAACTAAAATACATGTACTGTGTTTTCTATTACAGATTATAGGGTTCGAATAGGGTTGTCTTCGTTTTCTAGGTTGACGCGGACGTCTCTCTTGAGGTCGGATTTTTTCCGTAGTCTCCGATTTCATTATTGTCTCGGACGGACATTGGTTAGGTCGGATTTTATCCTCTCTTAAGTCAGACATAAGTCGGACCCCGGACATCTCGGACATCTCGGACTGGGTCTCCCCCCAATTAGTCCGAGATAGCGAGGGTTTACTGTACTTCATAGCCCTCCCCACTATCGGGCGGCGTGTCTTAAGATCGTTGTATAATGGGGAAACTGGTTTCGCCGAGGGTTGTAATTATTTCCAAACACTATATAGGCTATTGATGAAAACTAACAGGGAAAAATAACAAAATCCATGGGAAAATTGGTGACCATCTTATTTAGTTTATCCCATTAGCCTAACCTAACAACCTTACCTAACCTATCCTAGTAGGCCTATTATGGGTGGGGGCTGCCGCCCCCACACCCCCACTATTTGACATCTTTGACAGATTTTTGGTGTATTTTTCTGTGAAATCGGGTTTTTTCAAGTGTCGATAACGAAATTCCGGATTTTTTTTATTTTAATACCACAAATTTTCCGAGTGTTTTTTATAGGCTAAACAAAATTGGTCATTTGCATCAATATATAGTGTTTGTAATTAATTAGAAATCTCGGGAAAACCTATTTTCCCCATTAGGCCTATCGATCGATGTTGAGACACGCTCGCTCCCCGATAGTGATTTGAAAAGACATTAGCCTAACCTAACAACCTTACCTAACCTAACCTAGTATTATGGGTGGGGGCTGCCGCCCTCACACCCCCGCTGGTTGAGTACTAATCCCTTAATAAAAACAAACAAAATTGGCTGTCGATTATACGAAGGTGAAACAAAAAGTAGATGAAGTCTATGGTGTTTACTCTGCAATCTTCAGCTTGATTGTACATTGATAACGGGAAAGTACCGTATTGACAACCTTGTTACGAAAATTAAATTTTAGTACCATACTTTTATATTAGGCTTTTACGAGGGTTTAACACATTTTCATATGATCTATAGAGCTATCGATGACTGAAAGTACCGTATTGACAACCTTGTTACGAAAAATAAATTTTAGTAGGCCTACCATACTTTTTTATTAGGTTTTGCCGAGGGTTAAAACAAATTTTGGAAAAATGTTATTTTAATACCACGAATTTTCCGAGTGTTTTTTATAAGCAAAATTGGTCATTTGCATCAATATATAGTGTTTGTAATTAATTAGAAATCTCGGGAAAACCTATTTTCCCCATTAGGCCTATCGATCAATGTTGAGACACACCCCCCAATAGTGATTTGAAAAGACATTAGCCTAACCTAACCTAGTATTAAGGGTGGGGGCTGCCGCCCCCACACCCCCGCTGGTTGAGTGCTCCCTAAATTTAAAACAAATACAAAAATTGGCTGTTGATTATACGAATGTGAAAGAGTAGTCGATGAAGTCTATGGTGTTTACTCTGCAATTTTCAGCTTGATTGTACATTGATAACGGGAAAGTACCGTATTGACAACCTTGTTACGAAAATTAAATTTTAGTAGGCTACCATACTTTTATATTAGGTCTTTCCGAGGGTTTAACACATTTTCATATGATCTTTACAGCTATCGATGACTGAAAGTACCGTATTGACAACCTTGTTACGAAAAAGACATTTTAGTACCATACTTTTTTATTAGGTTTTGCCGAGGGTTAAAACAAATTTTCTTATGATCTTTAGAGCATATAGATTCAATATTTATCTTCAAATATATCAACAAAATTTGTGGTATTAAAATAACATTGAACCCAAATTTTCGGTAACATTCAAGGAGACTACTGCAGGACCAGGACTCTTCTTCTTCTTCATACCTCTGACTGGGTATAGGCTATCCTAGTGTTTACTAGCCTATACCCCTTTGAAAGGACATTAACCTAACCTAACAACCTTACCTAACCTAACCTAGTATTATAGGTGGGGGCTGCCGCCCCCACACCCCCGCTTTGACTTAGATTTTTGGTGTATTTGTCTGTGAAGTGGGTATTTTTCAATTTGTTGATAACGAAAATCCTCCATGCGGACTAGGCCTATATGGAGAAAAATATGACGAATCTATTGGTGCCTATTTTCCCTAATAAATTGTTTCTCATAACGTCGCACTACTGTCCTTGAATATTATCAAATTTTCTGGTTCAATGTTATTTTAATACCACAAATTTTTTTGATATATTTGAAGATAAATATTGAATCTATATGCTCTAAAGATCATATGAAAATTTGTTTTAACCCTCGGCAAAACTTAATAAAAAAGTATGGTACTAAAATGTCTTTTTCGTAACAAGGTTGTCAATACGGTACTTCCAGTCATCGATAGCTCTAAAGATCATATGAAAATGTGTTAAACCCTCGGCAAAACTTAATAAAAAAGTATGGTACTAACATTTAAGTTTCGTAACAAGTTCTGTCAATATCATGTATCATGTACAATCAAAGCTGAAGATTGCAGAGTAAACACGTAGACTTCATCGACTTTCTTTCACCTTCGTATAATCAACAGCCAAATTTTTTTTTTTTTTTTTTACCAAGGGATTAGTACTCAACCAGCGGGGGTGTGTGGGGGCAGCAGCCCCCACCCATAATACTAGGTTAGGTTAGGTAAGGTTGTTAGGTTAGGCTAATGTATTTTCAAATCACTATCGGGGGCGTGTCTCAACATCGATCAATAGGCCTAATGGGGAAAATAGGTTTTCCCGAGATTTCTAATTAATTACAAACACTATATATTGATGCAAATGAACAATTTCTTTTATAAAAAACACTCGGAAAATTCGTGGTATTAAAATAACATTTTTCCAATTTTCTTCTTATGATCTTTAGAGCATATAGCCTAGATTCAATATTTATCTCCAAATATAGGCCTATCAACAAAATTCGTGGTATTAAAATAACATTGAACCGAAATTCCTCCATGCGGACTAGGCTATAGCCTAGGCAGCTTTAGGCTAGGCCTAATGAGAAAAATATGGTGAGTCTATTGACTAGGTACATACATACATACATCACTAAGGTAAGCCTATTGGTCCCTATTTTCCCTAATAAATTGTTTCTAATAAGGCGGATGGGTAAAATTCTAGTTTCACGTACACAGCGACAAAAGGGAGGCGCCGTTGTAAAGGCATAGCTTCCCGACCAACTATGAAGATCAGGGAAATTGCTGAATTTGCTGGGTAAAAGACGTAATATAATGATAATAAACTACATTAACGACATTAGCCTAACCTAACAACCTTACCTAACCTAACCTAGTATTATGTAATAGGCTAGCTATGCCGCTATGGTGCCGCATATGGAGAGATTTTTTTTTTTTTTTTTTTACAATAGGCCTAGGTATAATTCCTTATAATGCATTTCCGCCGCTTTGGACATAGGCCTATATAGGAATTAAGTATGGTATATGACAACTCTAAAGTAGCCATAGAAATTTATGAGTATGCTGTGAAAGCGAAACTAGAATTAAACCGGCGGATGTCCGATGTAGTGTCCTTGAAGATTATCTAAATTGTTTCTCATAACGCTGCAGTAGAGTCATTTAAAATAACCTACTATTTTACAATATTTACCGTTGGATAATTCAGTAAAAATCGGATGTCGGAGTTCTTCTTCTTGATATTTATAGGCCTATGTGCAGTTTGCTCGGAATATTTCAATTTCAGTTCAGTTGCTGGTCGGGAAGCTATGCCTTTGCAACGGCGCCTCCCTTTTGTCGTGTTTTCTGTTTTTCTAATTTAACAGTAAAATTTATGTGCTATGTGCTGTTTTCTTCTTTCTTACTCTTCTTTCTTCTTGCTTGTTTTCCTTCTTGATTGTTGTTCTTGTTTCTTCTTTCACCTTTATATTTTCTTTGCAGTTTCTTCATGTGTTGTTCCTTTGCTTTTCTCTCTTTCTCCAAAAACTATATTTATTAGTGGCCCCTCCATCATTGACGAACATGCCTATTACATAAGGCATCCTCTTCAAACACTAATCCGCCGTAGTTTTGAATCTACCGCGCAGAGCATTTAAAATCTGAGGAGCCTTCATCATGAGTGCACGCGACCTCACTCATGGCTTCAGTCATTATGAATTGGGTTCTCACTACGAAAAAACTTCGTAAAAAATAAAAACAAAAAGAAAATAAGAATAACTATCCAATAAGCTTTCCATCATATCGTGGATGTACTTGTGTGGATCTTTGACCAGACGTTGATTCACGCGTCATTCTTCCTTCACTGCCTTCTCTGCTATGCGCTCAACCTGCCCGGACGTGTCTCCCCACGCTCCGCTGGTTCCGCATTTGCTGCGTCCCTAGTGAGTTTTTTCTCATTTGTTTACTCCGGGATGTATCGAGTAAGGTTAGGATATGTGTAGCAGGAGTCCTGGGCTGGTTGCCCGCAGTGCAGTGTATTTTGGGTCGTGTGTTTGGGGCATCTATTTCGGATGTACCCTCGTGGTCCTGTTGTGGACATGTGATCTTTTCACAGTTTAGTTAGCTTGTGATGCAGGCGGCTTTCATTACGCGTTATTTTATGCTGCCTCTTATCGTTCTGATGAGGTAAGCTGTGCTTCTGACATTCCCAGCGTATTTTTCTTCACTTAGTGAATTTTTTTCTGGGTCCCGAGTCAGTCTTCCCTTAGTCGGAAGTCTTTACTACAGTGGTGTGTTGGCGGTGGTTCCTGTTGTGATATTTCCAGTGTTTGTGTTTATATTTCAACTTTTCGTATGCCGTCTGCTTAGGCCTAGCCAGCCGCTCGTAGCTTTGCCACATGTACAAGTGTTATTGTTTATTTTATAAATATGTCCTACTGTGTCATGTGTATCCTGGTTTAGTTGTGTATTGGCTAATTCCACGGACTATGTTTGTTTCCAGACACAGCAGCTAATCCAGTCTTGAAGGTGGGGCAGTTGGGTCCAGGGCCTTGGGTGGAATGGGAGGCAGAGGCTCAAAACTTTGCGACCACATTTACTTCCAAAACTTCCCACCAGATCCCTCAAGAAACTCATTCTTGGTTCTCCATGCCAGTGTGTTCTGCCGGCGGAGTCCCTTCAGCCTTGTTTTCTTTCTTAGCTGCCCCTAAAATTAATCTCTGTGAACTAAAAGAACCTTTCACTACCCCTACCTCAACTCACCTAGAACGAGAATTTAGGCTAAGGGGAAAAGCTTTTCGCCTGTTCTCTCAATACATAGTGTCTCAACAAATAGCAAAGTCTTTGCTCCGGTCCACTCAGGCAATCGCAGACGCGGATGCCAGACGATCGGTTGAATTGTCCCGGCGACTGCTTCTTCAGTCGTCAATCCAATCTTTGGGTGACATCCGCACCGCCTTGCTTGAGGCGGTACGAGCGAGACAGGACCTCAGAATGTCCTTGGTCCGCAAACTGCCTGATCGCATTGCGAATCAGGTGGTCATGTCACCAGTGCTCACTCCCTCTTTAATGACCCCTGACGTGTGGAGAACGGTGTTCAATATGGCCCAGGCCTTTAAACACAGTCCCACCCCTTCTAAGAAACCTGCCTTTAACTTCCCCAAACCCAGGCCAGTCGCTAAGGCTCAGCCGGGGGGATCTAAGCCCTTTCTTCCACCTAAGTCCTCCTCCTCCCCTCAAGGTCAGTACAGGCATAGACAGAGTAGGTTTGCAGGTCAAAGAGGACGCGGCTATAATAAGCCAAGTCAGGGCCCGTCTTCAGCCAACGCCAGCCAGCCGGCGAAGCGTCCACCACCACCAACTCCACCACCATCAAAAAACTAAAGTCTCTCTCACTCCCGGTGCCAGTCTTAAGGCCGGCGGATCCGAGGGTAGTACAGCCGGCGAACCCTTGTCTGCTAACTGGGTCGTTCCGAACGTGTCACCAAGCGTGGCCGTTAAAAACTTGGGCACGGATGGTGGCACGCAAAGGCATCACTTGGCAGTGGCTCCGGCGACCTCGCTTACGTCAGCCGACAACGGTGAATTTTGTTTCATTAGAGGTGGAGTCACTGGTCCAGGAAATGATTGCCAAGAATGTCATCATCCCGGTCCCCCCAAATTACCCTGTATTCACGTCCAAGCTATTTTTGGTTCCCAAAAGGGAGTGTTCAGATGAGACCAGTCGTAGACCTGTCTTATCTGAACCTTCACATTCACAACGAGTCATTCCGTATGTTAACAGTACACCAAATCAGGCTAACACTTCCGCCGGGAGGTTGGATGTGTTCCCTAGACCTGACAGACGCTTATTGGCACGTATCGGTAAACAAAAGGTTTCAAAGGTTTCTGGCCTTACGGATCAGGCACCAAAATTTTGTTTTTCAAAGGATGCCATTCGGTTTGAACCTGGCACCTCGATTATTCACGAAGTTAGTCCGGCAAGCCCTGATGTCGTTATTAAAGCAAGGAATCAGAGTGTTGTGGTACCTAGACGACTGGCTGGTGGTGGCAGAGACAGAGCAATTATGCATCAAACATGTCAACATAATTTTAAATCATGTAAAAACTCTAGGGTTCAAGGAAAATCTGGTAAAATCAAACCTTATTCCCTCACGAGTCATTCAGTGGATAGGGCTGGTCTGGGACACAGCTGCTCTCACTGAGTCAGAGTGTGGACAATCGCAACAGGTTTCGCAGGAAACTGTTCATGTTTCTTCACAGTCTGACTACGACGCGAAGGGTCTGGGAGTCTCTGATCGGCTCTCTCAACTGGATTCAACTAACTGTAATATTGGGCCGATTGAAAGTAAAACGTTTAATATTGGAAGGCAACAAATATTTCCCACTCTTACCGGCGGGAAAGTTATGGCCCATCCCCAAATTAATCCACACCTTACTAGCGGTCTGGGCGAAGAGGGAAACGTTGCACTCAATAATGTCATGGACCTCTCGTCCGCCAACAGTATGGGTAGACACGGATGCGTCAGGCACAATAGGTTGGGGATTTCAGTCAAATCAGGGGCACCAGGGTCAGGGGCTTTGGTCCCACTTAGAAATCTCCCACATCAATGTCAAAGAATTACTAGTCCCCTTGTATTTCCTTCAGGCTCACGGCCCTGCGTTGAGGGGCAAGTTGGTGGCCTTCAGAATGGACAATCTGAATGCAGTTCACTGTATTCAGAAACAAGGGTCAACGAGGTCAAGGAAGTTGCTAAACGTGTCGGAAGAGATTTTTACTCTAGCCAACAGACTAGACATTCATCTTCACGCATCTTATCTCCCAGGCGTAGCAAACGTCTGGGCAGACGCTCTGTCCTGGAGACAGAGCACGACAGTAGAATGGGAGCTCAAGCAACCCATTTTCAACCAAATGATTGCAGAGCTCTACCATCCACAAGTGGATCTGTTTGCGTCCGAGGAGACTCACAAGCTCCCTCTATACCTCACCCGCCGGACGAAGATGCCGGCAGGGGGGCCAGACGCCCTGGTGACAGACTGGAACAGATGGAGCTCCATCTATCTGTTTCCGCCGCCAGACGCGTCACTAATGTGCCACGTAGTGAACAAACTACAAGATTATCGAGGCTTAGTCTCGCTAGTCGCGCCCCTGTGGCCGGCGCAGTTGTGGTACCAGCAATTGAAGACGTGGTGCCCGCACCCGGTGTCGCTCCCGGTCGGGTATTTCCACTTAGACACGATTGGCAACCTAGCGACCTCGCTGACTTTTGCATTATGGACATTCAGGAGGCCAAGTGGCTAGCACCATACGGTAGAGAGGTGACCAATAAATTATTAAATCAATATACTCAGTCTACAAAACGACAGTATCAATCACATTGGCAAACCTTTACGTCTTGGATCATTAGAACAGAACAGACTGTGCCGTCGGTAGCTTTAGTTTTCAATTATTTAAATTATCTGTTTGAGCAGAAACGTTTATCTGTGGTAACGTTAAAAAAATCACTTAACTGCGATTAGAGTGCCCTTTTTGGACCTTACAGGTCTCTCCATACCGATAGCGGAGGAAACAGGTTTTATGAGGGCATGTTTTAAACTCCGCCCACCTCCCCGTCAGCTCATGCCTACTTGGTCTCTGGACAAGGCATTGTCTTTACTTCACTCTCGTCTGTACCAAAAATACTGTACCAAAATACTGCAGATTTTGCATTACTCTTAAAAAAAGGCTGTATTCCTTTTGGCTTTGGCCACCGGGAACAGAGTGTCTGAGCTGGCGGCGATGAGCAACACACCTAATTGCCTTAGGTTTGGTAGACTTAATGAATGTATTCACATTGCACCTTCCCCGGGATTTGTAGCCAAGAATGAGCACAGTGCACACGTGTTTTCTGAGTTCACGGTGCCGGCGTTAAAAAGGGGAAAGGTGCACCATAATCTATGTCCAGTGCAGGCTCTAACCAAATATTTGAGAGTGGCTCCTCTCAACCCCCAAGGTGCTTTATGGGTAGCGAGTACGGGTAAACGCTTACTGAAACGGAGATTAGCTTCTCTTCTGGTCGAAGTCATTAAAGAGAGTAATCCCGGCGTTGTGGGTAGGGCCCACGATTTACGCAAATGGGCGGCCTCTTTACGTTTCCTGAAGAATTTTTCAGTAGAAGATATTGCGTCCACACAGTTGTGGGCGTCTAATCATACGTTTTTGACTAGATACTTATCAGTTGCTCTAGAAAAACCTTCCTTACCATGTATAGCTTTAAGGCAGAGGGTCTAGGTGGCCCTACTGTCACTTTTGTTTAATTTCAAGGAAAAGGGGGGGGGGGGGGTGCAGTCAGTGTAACATAGGACACCCTAGACCCCGCCGGAGTATAAGAGCTGTGATACAAGTAGGGTTAATGTGATATGAAAATTTCTCTGCGAGAAATTGTGCTAGTACAATGTTAGTACAAAACAATGGAGTTGTTATAGTAGTTTTAGCTGTGAAAGCAATTTAGTATTAAACAGTGGAGATTTTTTGCAAATTATTTTTCACGAATATTATGGGGTTTATTATGTGCACATGTAAACTTATAACTTGTTATTTTTTGTCACCACTCGTTGAGTGGGGTGCCTTGGTAACTACAGATCTGTTCACAGAATCTCCAGAGTTACCCCCTTTTTTGTCAAGCAGGCTTCTTTGAAGCACGCACCTGCTTGAACCCCCTTTTTTGTATTTATATGGTCTGCGCTGTATTTAAATATATTTTTTCAAAGTAAGAATACTATGTGGTTGTTTGATTATCTGATTTGCTAGAGTTATGATATGATTACGAATGTCCCCCTCCAGTCTTAGAAATCAGGCATGTTCGTCAATGATGGAGGGGCCACTAATAAATTATAGGTTTGACTCCTGTAAGGAGATTAAGAAAACCTAATATTTAGTAGTGGCCCCGTAATCATTGACGACTGGGGCCCTCCCGACCGTCCCCTTCCCATTCGTTGATGTATTAAGGATTTTGGTTTACTTGATATGTCAGTGAAGGAAGAATGACGCCTGAATCAGCGTCTGGTCAAAGATCCACACAAGTACATCCACGATATGATGGAAAGCTTATTAGATAGTTATTCTTATTTTATTTTTATTTTTATTTTTTACGAAGTTTTTTCGTAGTGAGAACCCAATTCATAATGACTGAAGCCATGAGTGAGGTCGCGTGCGCTCATGATGAAGGCTCCTCAGATTTTAAATGCTCTGCGCGGTAGATTCAAAACTACGGCGGATTAGTGTTTGAAGAGGATGCCTTATGTAATAGGCATGTTCGTCAATGATTACGGGGCCACTACTAAATATTAGGTTTTCTTAATCTCCTTACAGGAGTCAAACCTATAATATTGCCTTTTTGACCCTACCTGTGCTTTGTCTACTAAACATTAAGCTACCTAGTATATGGGATTCATCTTCTATATTTTCCCTTTTCGCATTTTCCTTTACCATCATTATCTCCGATAGACTGGAAATGGTGTCGTATTTCACACCCAAATGCCATAAAAGGGTGTCCAATATCAAGCCAACTCAACCCTGCTCCTACACAGGGTCGAAACTCAACCCGATTCAGACTTTCGGAACTTGATAACAGTTTTAAGACTTTGTGTATATATCCATATACAAATAATCGATTTGGATGTGATAATTATAAATGTACCTAGCTATATCCTCAGAATATCCGAAAGAAGCGTCATAATCCTATAGAAGGCCGATAACCTACCGGAGTTATTATATATAATACCTCAAAGTAAGCGATTATATTATAGGAATAGTCATCACAATTTTTTACAAATTCAACTAGATCAAAATAATATCGAAATGATGGATCATTAATTATTGATCTTGATATGTAGGCCTAAAGCATGTTGTTTATAAACATTGGAACACATGGCCGCAGCCGCGGTGCCACTCCATTCGCGCCTAATCACGATTATATTTTGGTGCATTCTTACTTAAATTTATATCATTCGGGTTGATTAGGTTACACAATACAATATTACTAAGTAACAGTACATGCATATGTAAAAATATCATAACATTTGTCAGAGTTTAGCAAAGCACCACAGCTGCGTGGGGAGTGCTGAGGGTAGTGAGGGAGAAATGGCCGAGCTGCGGAGCATGTGCTTGTAGCCTCGTGACCTTGACGTAGTCTTCCCAAGAGTCAAGTTCAGAAAATCAGTGTTCGTCACGGTAATTAATCCGTCACTCCTCAGAATTATTGAAATTTCTATGTATGCGATTATTTCTTGCTCTAATATTAAACAAATAAATATGTTGTACAATTTCACCTAATATGTAATGTCACAACACATCTTAAATTGTATATATTCAAATTTATTGCCGATATGTTCTGTTGTCGATTATTCCAGTCCCTGACATACCTCATGATATTTGGTATATTATGCTATTTCGCTTTTGTTCTTTATTTGCTTTGTAATAATTATTCTGCAATGCATATTTACTTTCATTCTTAAAAATAGTCAGGAAAGGTTGTCCATAATGTATATTTAAAAGTCTGGATCGCCCCTTGTCATTTTGTGCCACCACACTTTAATGAGAGTGGGTTATCAGACTTTGGGGTGACACAAAATGAAGCATTGTTAAAACCTGTATAAAATCAGGGCATAACACAGTGTTCGTCACGGTAATTAATCTGTCACTTCTCAGAATTATTGAAATTTCTATGAATGCGATTATTTCTTGCTCTACTATTAAACAAATAAATATGTTGTATAATTTCACCTAATATGTAATGTCACAACACATCTTAAATTGTATTTATTCAAATTTATTGCCGATATGTTCTGTTGTCGATTATTCCAGTCCCTGACATACCTCACGATATTTGGTATATTACGCTATTTCGCTTTTATATTGTCTTTATTTGCTTTGTAGTAATTATTCTGCAATGCATATTTACTTTCATTGTTAACCCGGGAACTGCGGGGAGACTCTTAAGAGTTCCCCCGGCGGACTGTGGGAAGACTCTTAAGAGTAAGGGGGAAAAAAATCAATTTAAAACACCCCCAAACAAATTTTTTTTTTTTTTTTTTTTTTTTGCCCCTGGGCCATGCCAAATATCACTCCTCCACCTCCCCTCCTTCAGTTATCACCTATTTTCCCTGTTATTCCCTTATTCTGTGGTTTATTTTCGTGCTAACATTAGCGAGTTGGTAGCAGGGCGTTGTCATCACTGTTACCAAGCGTGGGAAAGAGCGAGAGAGAGACTATTGCGGAACAGTGTCTCTCCAGACACGGGGAGGGGTGAAGGGCAGGGAGGTTGCCTCAGCCATACATTATGTAACTCCCGGCCTGTATCGCCGACTTTGACCATCCAAACACTGTTTCCACTTGTTTTATTGTTGTAACAGGTTAATACCTTTAAAATTAACCTATAATAGGTGCATATGGATAAGTATTAATGCTATTTATGGTAAAATAACGATGTTAGTGATGGGAACAGCTCAAATACGTCAGCACAGGAGTGTGGTGTCTCATACCCCCCATGCGCACGTCTTAGGTTAATAATGAGATTCTCCCATAGGACTTCGTCATCACAATGAAGCGCCTTATGGGCCGTTTCCTTTGCATAAGAATTAAATGTGGCTTTAATCTTGTGTAATGCTGCCAAGCATGATAAGTCTTTCTTTGCCAGTAAGGCAGTTATCAATTCAGAGCAAATGGCACATCGTTTAGACAACCACACGCCTCTAGAACGATCTAAACATTTGACGCACTTTATGCATAGTTTATGAGCAAAAATGGGCAAAAGGGAGCAGGTAGGAGTAACAAAGTTCAAATCTAGGCATCGTGCCGTAATGAGAGGTTCCCCCCACCGCCGGGATCAGTTGTCCAACTCCGCCGGAAAAGCAGTCTCTGGGGCCTGGAAAAAATGTCCAGGAATCAATGCTCATAAGGATAACCTGCGAGGTATTAAACATCCTAACCCAAATCCGCCGGAAAATTAGCTATAGTGTACCACTACTCTAACCTTCCGCCAGATCTGTCTAGCTGACTTTCAACTACGTACCTGTGACGAGAGCCACAGGTCCCTTGACCTTTTAGTGTCTGATCATTAATGAACAAGTTTGCAAAACTAATCTTATCACTTTGTGTACACTCGACTCGTGGCGCCGAAGGCGATAAAGTCTCAACGTGTCACAAGGTCAATCAGGGTGAGTTAACTCGGTGGGCCGAGTTTGTAGCCCTTCTAGGAATGCAATTCCGCCGGGAGAGTGTGGTTCAGCTAAACCACGCCGGGATCTTTTGAACGTTCCTACCCGTTAGAGACGGATAACTTGGACCCACCGCACGGGGCCGCCGGAACAGACAAAAACTACCGGGAAATGGGGGTGACGTTGACGTCTTGGAAGTCAGGGAGGAGTACAGGAGAGCAGTGGAAAGACGACTAGGTGGGTTCGACCTGGAAGTTATGGAGGAAGTGGAGGAGATGAGCAAGGTGTTTAAGGATGAGATCTGTGCAGCATGTGAGGAGGTGTGTGGAGTGAGGAGAAGAGGGAGGGGAGTGAAAGGTACAGCATGGTGGACAGAAGAGGTAAGAATAGCTGTGGAAGAAAAGAAGAAAGCATATAGAGAGTGGTTGGGTAGTAGAGGGAATGAAGATTCCGAGAGACAGAAACGAGCGAGGTACATGGAGAGTAAGAGGGTGGTGAAGAGAGTAGTGAAGGAAAGTAAGAGAAGAGTAGATGAGGAATTTGGAAGGAATCTGAGTGTAAAATGGAGGGAGAGTAAGAAACTGTTCTGGAAAGAAGTCAAGAAAGTTAGGGAAGGTAGCAAGGGAAACAGTAAGGGTGTGAAAGATAAGAATGGGAGAATGCTAGCCGAGAAGCAAGAGAGAGTCGAAAGATGGAGGGAGTACTTCAGTGAGTTGCTAAATGTAAGGAATGAAGAGCCAGCAAACATAGCTGGATATGGTATGGGAGGGAGAAGAAGAGAAGTAGTGGAGGAGGAGGTGGAGGTGGGGATCAGGAGGTCAGAAGTGTGGGAAGCCATGAAAAGAGTGAAGTTGGGGAAAGCACCAGGTACAGATGGAGTGTGTGGGGAAATGTTGAGGTATGGTGGTGAGATAGTGATAGAATGGGTATGGAAAATGTGCAAACTAGCATGGGAGAAGGGGAGTGCACCCGATGACTGGAAGACTGGCGTAATAGTCCCCCTATATAAGGGCAAAGGGGAAAGAGGAGTGTGTGGTAACCACCGAGGAATATGTCTTCTAAGCGTAGTAGGGAAGGTATACAGTAGGGTAGTGATTGAGAGAGTGAGAGTGAGAACGGAGAAATGGATAGGCGACGAGCAGGGAGGTTTTAGGAAGGGAAGAGGATGTGTAGATCAGATTTTTACCCTGAATTGTGTTGTGGAGAAGTATCTGGAGAAGAAACAAAAGGTGTATGTTGCCTTTATGGACTTGGAGAAGGCCTATGACAGAGTGGATAGAGAAGGTTTGTGGAAAGTACTTAGAATATACGGAGTAGAGGGCAAGTTGCTGAAAGCAGTGAAGAGCATGTATGAGGGTGCAAAGGCGGCAGTACGTGTGGAGAGTGAGCAGAGCGAGTTCTTTGACCTGAATGTTGGTTTGAAACAGGGGTGTGTGATGTCCCCGTGGTTGTTTACTGTATATATGGATGGAGTTATGAAAGAAATACTATCAAGAGCAGTGGATGTTGGTGTATCGCTGAAAAGGGAGGGAATTGAGTGGAAGCTACCTATACTGCTGTTTGCGGATGATACAGTTCTGATGAGTGATAATGAATGGGAGTTGCAGGGTCTGGTAAATGAGTTTGGAACAGTGTGCATGTGTAGATCAGATTTTACCCTGAATTGTGTTGTGGAGAAGTATCTGGAGAAGAAACAAAAGGTGTATGTTGCCTACATACATAAATATATAAATTAATTCTTGTACATTCGTAGAAGTACTGAACTCGTGTACTTATGCAGAAGTAATTACTTCAAAAGTAAAAGTCGTAGTTGCAACTACCGAGATTTCTCAAAAATCTATTGCTTCACAGCCAAAGCTACTTACAACAAGAATTGTTGTAACACTACTATTGGCCTTTAGCACAATTTCCTGCAATGAATACTACAGAGAAAGTTTATAATACAATGCCTACAACCAGTATCACAGCTCGTATGTTCCGAACACATACTCCGGAGGGGTCTAGGGTGTCCTATGTCACACTGACTGCACCCTCCCCCCCCCCCCCTTTTTCTTGAAATTAAACAAAACGTGACTAAAAGGGCCACCTAGACCCTCTGCCGTAAAGCTATACATGGCAAGGAAGGTTTGTCCAGAGCTACTGAAAGGTATCGAGGCAAAAACTCCTGATTAGAGGCCCACAACTGTGTGGACTTTATAACTTCCACCGAAAGATTATTAAGGAAACGTAAAGAGGCTGTCCCCTTGAGTAAATTGTGGGTCTTACCCACAACGCCGGGATTCTTCTCTTTAAAGTCCTCGACCAAGAGAGAAGCCAGTGTACGCTCCATCAAGCGTTCACCCGGACTTGCGACCCATAAAGCACCCTGGTGATTTAGAGGTGCCACTCTTAAATATTTGGATAGAGCTTGCACTGGGCAAAAAAGATGGCGCACCTTTCCCCTTTTTAACGCCGGCACCGTGAACTCTGAAAACACGTGTTCACTGTGCTCAATCTTGGCTATGAATCCTGGGGAAGGTGCAATGTGAATACACTCATGAAGCCTATCAAACCTGAGGCAATTAGGTGCGTTGCTCATCGCCGCCAGCTCAGATACTCTGTTGCCGGTAGCCAAAGCCATAAGTAATACTGCCCTTTTGTAAAATCTGCAGTCTTTGGTACATACGGGAACGAGAATAACGACGATGCTTTGTCCAGAGACCATGTAGGCCTGAGCTGACGGGGAGGTGGGCGGAGTTTAAAACCTGCCCACATAAATCACTTTCAGATAAATGTTTCTGCATGAACAGATAAATTAAATAATTAACAACCAACGCCACCGAGGGCACAGTTTGTTTTGTTCTAAGAATCCGAGACGTAATATCTTGCCAATGCGATTGAAACTGTCGCTTTGTAGACTGGGTATATTGATTTGTGAATATCTTGGTCACGTCGCTACCATATGGTGCTAGCCACTTGGCCTCCTGAATGTCCAAAATGAACAAGTCCGCGAGGTTTCTAGGTTGCCAATTGTGTTCTAAGTGGAACAACCCGACCGGGAGTGACACTGGGTGCGGGCACCACGTGTTCAAATGCTGGTACCACACTGCGCCGGCCACAGGGGCGCGATTAGCGAGACTACGCCTCGCTAATCCTGTAGTTTGTTGACTACGTGGCACATTAGAGACGCGTCTGGCGGCGGAAAATAGATAAATGGAACTCAACCTGTTCTCGTCCGTCAGGTCCGCCCGCCGGCGTTATCGTCCGGCGAGTGAGGTACAGTGGGAGTTTGTGAGTCTTCTCAGACGCAAACAAATCCACTTGTGGATGGTAATGCTCCGCACACGCAAGAGCGCCCCTTCTACTGTTGTGCTTTGTCTCTGAGACAGAGCGTCTGCCCAGACGTTTGCTACGCCTGGGAGATAAGATGTGTGAAGATGAATGTCCAGCCTGTTGGCTAGTATAAAAATCTTTTCCGACACGTTTAGCCACTTCCGAGATCTCATTGACCCTTGTTTCTGAATAGTGAACCGCATTCAGATTGTCCATTCTGAAGGCCACCGACTTGCCCCGTAAAGCAGAGCCGTGAGCCTGAAGGACAGATAAGGGGACTAGTAAGTCTTCGACATTGATGTGGAAGATTTCTAAATAGGACCCAAACCTTTGACCCTGATGCCCGAGGTTTGACTAAAAGCCCCAACCTATCGTTCCTGACGCATCCATGTCCACCCATACCGACGGCGGAGGAGAGGTTCATGACATGACTGCGTGCAACATTTCTCTCGTCGCCCAAACCGCTAGTAAGTTGTGTAATAACGTTGGGATAGGCCATACTATCCCCGCCGGTAATAGTGGGAAAAATTTGTTGCCCTCCAAGATTAAACGTTAGACTTACAACCGGCCCAACTTCACAGTTAGCTGAACCCAGTTGAGAGAACCGACTAGAGATTCCCAAAGTCTCTGTGTCGTAGTCAGACTGTGGAGAAACATAAACAGTTTTTGCGAAATCTGTTTCGAGTGTCCACACTCTGACTCAGAGTGAGAGAAGCTGTGTCCTCGACCAGCCATATCCCCTGAAATACTCGTGGGGGAACAAGGGTTTGACTTTTACTAAGTTGACCTTGAATCCTAGAGATTTGAGATGGTTTAACGTAACGTAGACATGAATGATGCGTAACTTTTCTGTTTCTGCCACCACCAGTTAGTCGCCCAGATACCACCAGACCCTGATCCCTTGTTCTAACAAGGGCATCAGGGCTTGCGAGGACCTTGCTTGAATGCTTGTGCCAAATTGAAAACAGTCTTCCAAACTGCTGGTGAAATCCAAGAAAGAATTAGAACTGGAGACAGAACTACTTGGCTTGCAATACGGTCAAGAAGTTTCTTCACTAAGAACATCCTCCGATCCTGCCTTGCTCGAACTGCCTCTAATAAGGCCGTCCGAATATCTCCTAAAGACTTGGATGGAAGTCTGGAGAAGCAAGCGCCGGGAAAGTTCAATGGCTTTCCTGACTTCCGCGGCTTCTATTGCCTGAGAAGATCGTAACAGAGACTTTGTTACTTGCTGGGAACCATATATTGCGAAAACAGTTTATACGCTTTTCCTCTTAACCTAAACTCGCGGTCTAGGTAAGCTGGGGAAGGCGTGCTAAAGGGAGCTTATAATTCGCACAAATTGATTATTTGGGGGGTGGCAGCCAAGCAGAGGGGACTCCGCCGGCACCAAAAACCGGAAGAGAGAACCAAGAATGGCGTTCTGGAGGGATTTGGTGGGAAGAATAAGTCATGGTTATAATAACTTGGAATGTCATTAATATGAACATCCAAAACATTTCCGTAACATTGCTACCCCTGACTCATCCAGCCCATATAAAAGAGGCATAGCTCCTGTTTTTTGACTGGCGCCTTGTCTAAAGGAGGGGGAGATATGTCTGATAAGACTCGCACAGTGGAAGTAGTGAGAGCTGCTGTGCCTGGCACATTGGAAATTGGATCTGACACAAGAGGATGGTTAGGTATTTTAGCTAAAGCAAAGGATGTAGCCAGAGGTCGCACATTCGTCGACATCGCGGGATCTCCCGTATCAAAAGGAGTTTCCGGCGTAGGGCCAAAGAACCTATTAAGTGCATTCAATAGTAGTCCATCAATCTCTTCCGCCGGTACATACCTAGCCGATGACGAACTCCGTGGAGATTCGACAGTACCCTGAGAGTCGCCTAGAAGGTGACTGGACTCTTCAACCTCCATCTCTGAGACCAGAGATCGTTGTTCTTCATCCGTTAAGTCTGGCTTATCATGGGAAGATCCCGCCGAAGCCGGGACCTCCACATGTTGCCATGTTAAAACTGGGATAGAAGATGGTACATCGGCATCCCGGTGGACGTCAGCACTAGTTGAGTCACAAAGGGATGTGTTCTGTCCTGCCAGGACTGTGAGTATCGCCATACACCTTGGCTGTGGCTGTCCCTCGCTTGCGAGCTCGGTATACTCTCTGAATGGGAGCCCTCGTCCGAGTCCCGTAAAGGTTTATGATAATTAAAAGCTCCCATAGCTCATTAACACATTGAAAGCAGAGCTGGTGAGCAAAATCATAAAGTATACTAATTAATTTAATTTATATTTAATTGTATTAAAATAAATTACTATAAATAAACACAATATTATCATAATATAATCATAGAAAATATATATGTTTATTATGATTCAGCTATTAAATTATTTCATTAACACATAAAAATAATATAGGGATACCTGAGCTTAACGGCGTTGAACATACAGCAATGAGAGGTTCAAGTGCCGACACGACAGAAACTGGGGGAAAACTACCCCGCCCCCGGGAACTAACTGGTCACCTGGTGCAACACCGGTACTCCGCCCTGGAAAGAGAAATTTCCGGGGATTAATGCTCATAGGGTTACACCCAAAAAATGGTACAAAATATGTGCCACAAAACCGCCGGTCAACGAACCGTAGCACTCCACCACTACTTTTCGTTTTCCTTTAGTTTCATATTAAAGATTTCAGCATATCTTTACCTGTCCAGAAGATTTAAGCATATCTTCTGAATCCTCATAAAGATGAAGCATATCTTTATTAAAGATGAAGTCTTTCAAGTATCCCTTTACACTTGAAACACTAGTAAGATTCCGGCATCTTTTTATCCCATAAAAAGTCTAAGCCTATCTTAATCTCTAATCCGGCTTCTCCCAGAAGCCCTCATAGATCGCCGTCTTGAAGGCCGTGATACCTTACTGTATCAATCAATTGTTTGGCAAATTATCGCGAATTGCAAATCAGTTAATATAACCACCCGAAGGTACAACCGCCGGGTTTTATATGCGATGTCAAACCAATTGTACCTGCCCCAGACCTCCTTGTAAAAAGGTCGCCGGGAGGGAAAGACTAAACAAACAAACAGCATTGTTTCAATGGCTTATTAAAGATTTCAGCATATTTTTTACCTGTCCAAAAGAATTAAGCATAACTTCTGAATCCTCATAAAGATGAAGCATATCTTTATTAAAGATGAAGTCTTTCAAGTATCCCTTTACACTTGAAACACTAGTAAGATTCAGGCATCTTTTTATCCCATAAAAAGTCTAAGCCTATCTTAATCTCTAATCCGGCTTCTCCCAGAAGCCCTCATAGATCGCCGTCTTGAAGGCCGTGATACCCTATTGTATCAATCAATTGTTTGGCAAATTATCGCGAATCGCAAATCCGTTAATATAACCACCCGAAGGTACAACCGCCGGGTTTATATGCAATGTCAAACCAATTATACCTGCCCCAGACCTCTTTGTAAAAAGGTCGCCGGGAGGGAAAGACCAAACAAACAGACAGCATTGTTTCAATGGTTTTGAAAAACAGAGAAAACCATGTCCAGCAGGTGTCAGCATGATCACCTAGATAACTGTGTGGAGCCCCCCTCGACGGGAATAACCCAGGAAGCCTGATCCCAGGCTCGACCATAGAAAACGCAGTTTCTGATGAGCCCTCAAGCGACCAAACTCGTCGGGGTAACTTACCTATTTTAGCCATCCTGACTAAAACTCGGTAAACAAAAACGGTGTTCTCGGAGCAACGAGAAAAACGCCGGAAAGGTAACCCACACTAAACGAGACATTACAGGAGGGCGTAATGCATAAAGCAATGAATAACACAGGAAGCCTGATCCCAGGCTCGACCACAGAAAACGCAGTTTCAGATGAGCCCTCAAGCGACCAAACTCGTCGGGGTAACTTACTTATTTTAGCCATCCTGACTAAAACTCGGTAAACAAAAACGGTGTTCTCGGAGCAACGAGAAAAACGCCGGAAAGGTGGTTACCTTTCCGGCGTTTTCACACCAAACGAGAAATTTTATACAAAGGGTGTGCACAAAAATAGGGATACCTGAACAGGAGGGCGTAATGCATAAAGCAAAAACCGGGGAAAAGGTAGCCATGACAGAGACTGGTGGGAAACTTACTCCAGGTTCTGCATAGACCCGCCGGGACCCAGCTCTGGAAAAAAAGAAAATTTCCAGGAATTAATGCTCATAAGGTTAACCCAATCATGTTCGCAGACAAGTGTTAAATAACCCGCCGGGTAACGAGACGTAATACTCAACGACTACAGCTCGCTACGCGGTGGGGTTTCCTAAGTAAAAGATTTCAGAATATCTTAATTTGTCCAAAAGATTTATGAATACCCTCTGACATAATATATAAAGACCAGCATGGCGTTTATAACTGATTAAGTCTTTCCGGTGGTGTTTGTTTCAAGATTCAATTTTGGAAAAAAAAAACTAAAAAAGACGCCGGCCCCCGAATTATCTCGTAGATCAAAAACTGGGAAGCCTGACAAATATACGAGATCTAACTTCTCCCGAAGTATCTTTTTAGATCGCCGTATGTTGAAGGCGGCGATACAAAACGTATCCCTCAATTGTCTGGTTAACTAACTGAATTGTAAATTCGTTATTCCCATCCTTCCAAGGAGCGTCCGCCGGGTGTGAATATTAGTTTAAAAAACGTTAACCCCAATTGTGCCCTAAAGCGCCGTATGTTGAAGGAGGCGATACACAATGCATCCCTCAATTGTCTGGTCAACTAAACTGAATTTTTCAAATTCGGTCATCCCTCCCTTCCAGGTTGCACCCGCCGGGTGATTTAAAGTTTAAAAGTTAACCCCAATTGTTCCTATCCCCACTTCTTTGTAAAAGATCGCCGGGGAGGAAATACAACAACAGCATAGTTTTATATTGGCTTTGCAAAACCGAAAAAACTACAAACAACACGTGTCCGTATGAACACTGTTAGATGGGTACAGCCAACCCGCCGGAAATCATAAGGAGCCTGAAACAGGCACCCCAGAGACGCAGTCCTGGGGAGCCACAGACACCCACTCGCCGGGGAAACAAGCCTGTTTTAAACCACGCATGGCCAAAACTCGGCAACCAGCCGGGGTTATCAAGGTGAAACCGAGAAAAACCCGCCGGAAAAAACCCACCCCGTCCAGATACCAGCTGAACGCAACACCGGACCGAGGCGTAGCCAAAACACAACTAACGCCGGGCCCAACATAGTCCGTGGAATTAGCCAATACACAACTAACCCAGGACACATAAATAGTCCGTGGAATTAGCCAATACACAACTAAACCAGGACACGCATGACACAGTAGTACATATTTAGAAAATAAATCAATAACACTCGTATATGTGGTAAAGCTACGAGAGGCTGGCTAGGCCTAGGCAGACGGATAACAGTAACATGTCGGAATATAAACAAAAAGCACTGAATTATATCACAACAGGAACCACCGCCAACATACCACTGTAGCAAATACTTCCGGCAAAGGGAAGAACTGACTCGGGACCCAGAAAAAACTTCACTAAGTGAAGAAAAATACGCTGGGAACGTCAGCAAAAATACGCTACCTCATCAGAAAGATAAAAGGAAGCAATAACGCGTAACGAAAGCCGCCTGCATCACAAAGCTAGCTAACTGTGAAAAAGTTCACCTGTCCACAACAGGACCACGAGGGTACATCCGAAATAGATGCCCCAAACACACGACCCAAAATACACTGCACTGCGGGCAACCAGCCCAGGACACTCCTGCTACGCATATCCTAACCTTACTCGATACATCCCGGAGTAAACAAATGAGAAAAACTCACTAGGGACGCAGCAAATGCGGAACCAGCGGAGCGTGGAGAGACACGTCTGGGCCGGCTGATCGCAGAGCAGAGAAGGAAGAATGACGCCTGAATCAGCGTCTGGTCAAAGATCCACACAAGTACATCCACGATATGATGGAAAGCTTATTGGATAGTTATTCTTATTTTCTTTTTGTTTTTATTTTTTACAAAGTTTTTTCGTAGTGAGAACCCAATTCATAATGACTGAAGCCATGAGTGAGGTCGCGTGCGCTCATGATGAAGGATCCTCAGATTTTAAATGCTCTGCGCGGTAGATTCAAACTACGGCGTATTAGTGTTTGAAGAGGATGCCTTATGTAATAGGCATGTTCGTCAATGATGGAGGGGCCACTAATAAATAACTGTTTTACACTAGAGCCTTGTGATGATGGTAGCACGAAATGTGAGACAAATCCGAAGATCTCATAGTCCACGGTGCCAGGGTCCAGAGAATATAGGGTCTATCCAAGGCTCAAAGAAAAACGCGCCATCTTCCGCGCATGACGCAATTTTCCCTACAGTGGGAATTCCAAGTTCAATCACTTTGAAAACTCGATCACAAACATACGAGGTGAAACAAAGCGGATATTATATCATTTTACTCGGGTGTGGTATGATAATGATTTGGAATTATGAATGCTAAGATACCGGTACCTATCTTGAAATAAATAGGCTAGCATAAAGGAAATTATGTTAGTTACTATACAGTTAACCCATGAAGTTCTTTTCTTTATTGTGTGGCAACTATTAGACCATTTTATTCAGATTAGGAAGGACCTCTACAATAATCTTTAGTTCTTATATAAGTGACAGTTCTTCCTCCAATGAGGAATCCACTAGCGCTGTGAACGCTTTACCATAGACTATTACCTCAGGTGAGACATAAAAAATGTCTGCAACTCCAGGCTCCTATTTAATGCTAGGTGAACAGAGTTATCAGGTGGCTGTCAAAATATTTTCACCTCGGGTTCATATCCGGCTCCTCTTGATTGTGAGCTAAGCACGCTACTGACTACACCATAGGCCATCCTTCTGCATTAAGTTTCCTCATAACCCATTGCATGACTCTTTGGGTACAGTTGCCAAAACATATGCCTGGGACAAATGCTGTGGAAAGCTGGATGTGTTTAATCACCATGACAGTACAACATAAAATAGTTAACAAAATAAATGAGATTTTGATGAGTTCTTATGCAAACATTTATCTTGTGTCGTGCCAGTTTTGGTTTATTTATTTTGCAAGTTTTACATTAGAATTACCCACATGTGTAATACATATTTATATTTTTTGTTTAATGTAGTGTTGTGTTGTCCCTGTTCGGGCTCCGTCTCGAGTTGGCCACCCCCAGCTATGGGGTGTGTGCCTGAGTGAGTGTGTGTGTGTATATATATATATATATATATATATATATATATATATATATATATATATATATATATATATATATATATATATATACCGGTGTATATATATATATACAGTACATAAATATATATATATATACAGTATATATATATATATATACAGTATATATTATATGAGTTTAACCCTCTCCGACATATGACGCAATTTTGAGCCTATTAGGGATACTTTATAATAATAATAATAATAATAATAGTTCTTAAAGCTGGCGCATGCTAAGCCAGCTAAGGATAGCTCAATAAGTCCGATTAGGCGTATTTCCATTGGGGTCCTGTACTACTATCCCATCCCTTTGCTCATGAGGGATGGTAACGACTCAGTGCTTGTGAAAAATCTTTAATGCGCCGAGCGTGGGCGCGAACCCGGGCCTTCTGGGTGGAAGTCCGAGACGCTAGTCACTACACCAAGCGAGCTGCTTTAAAACCTTTGTTACCATCAGGGGTATTTAGAAACCTTTAGTTTAGTTACTTCAACCTCTGCAGTTGTCTTTGAGTTAGCTGTGGGCAGAAAACTAATTTTGGAGAGGTAATTATAAGAGTGAGAGAACTCTATTTCTTATTGCTAATCTGGCAACCTCTGTGTCATATGAGTCTGAAGGGGTTAACCAGACCACTGAGTTCCACAAAAGAACTCTCATAGGGCTAGTCCGAAGGATTAGATCAAGATGGACAACTAATCAAGTCAAGATAGATAGGGAAGGGCAGGAGGTGAACAAATATAGGAAAGTGAAGACACACAGACATTTCTCGCCATTTCATCAGTTCAGCCGGACCACAGTAGCTCCACAGCAGAACTCTTATAGGGCAGGGCCGAAGGATGAGGCAAGAACTGCTACACTGCAGCACCAACCAAGAAGTGATCAGAGTGAAGAATGAGAGATCAGGCCGAAGGTAGAAAAAAATCACAGCGAGATGCAAAAATATGCAAGACTGAGGGGAAACAAGTCAGCTAGGCTGCAGCAGTGTCCGAAGAGACAAATCAGGTCAGGAGCTTACAACCTAGCCAGGCCAGGGAGGCATGTGATATAGGCTGCCCGAGGACAATCGAATGGGACAGAATAAGAATAGAAGGGGAAAAACATAGAAAGAGGAAAAAACTACTCAAAATTAGTCAAACCGACGACGAAACCTCGAGGGGAGAGGGAAGGAAATAACCCTAACCTCCCCCATCAAGTCTCAGTCGCCGGCCCCGAAGCCCCCCCCAACCGCGACGAGGAGTGTAGTACCAGGGAGTTAAAGAACATTAAAGAACAATTAAAATGTAAAACTTGCAAACAAAGTCAAACCAAAACTGGAACAAAGACAATATAAAGTCAAAACATATCAAAATCGCTATGTGGAAACAACGCTTACTTAAAATAAAATTTATTACAAAAGGGTAATCTCATAAACTTACCTTCAAACTATATATAAAGCAGTGAGAGCATTAACTTTGATCACACTTACACAGCACTTCTGTTATTTGTTATATAGTTCGCCACCTGCAAGTGGCATCGATTAACGTGTCGCCCATCGGTAATTTGCTTAGGGTTGCCCACCAAGGCTAATAAGTCCGATCCACCCGGGTTCATGCCTTGGCAACTAACTTCACATTCATTGCACCACATAGACAAATCTGTTTTAAATAACTTGCGGATCTTACTTGTTAAATATTAGTAAAGGATCATTAAATAAAGCAATTATTCTAATGACTTTACTTGCGCTGTAAGGGCTTTACATGTGGGGTGTTACAGTGTTTCAACTTACCACTGAAAATAAAGGTACATTGTACTGTATATAGATGACCACTTAAACCAATACAATGTTGGCGTAATCTTCCTTCATGGCATCTTCATTCTTGCAATAGTAACTCAACAAATGAAACAAGCGCACTAAGTACTGGTGGAAATGTTATGCTGCTCATATCATACAGTATATCTATCTATCTATCTATATGCTCAGGCCCAATCCCCATTTTGGGGGTAGCCGACTCAAGACAGAGCAAGAACAGGGAAAACACAAAAACAACATAAAACAACAAATAAACACAGATAAAAAGCACAAACTCACACACATCCAGGTCACCCAGGAGAAGACCCAGAGACCAGGGTCACCAAGGTCGCTCCAGCACTCCCCCGGCCCCCGACCACCCGGAGAGGTTCCGATCTCGGCACGCAGACATGCAGCGGAGCCAAAGCCACAAGCCCTCCCATCACACTTCCAGGCGGTGCGCCTATTAATCGTCTCCCCGGGCCAGGCGCCTGATGGACTATTATCTAGTCCAACTTGTGCCCGACCCCTTACTCCAAATGACCACGTGTTCACTCAACTATTCACAGCACACCGAAATGCCAAAACAAAATACCCTCATTGTTCCATGATTAAATAGCACTGTATGAATATTCCCATATTCAAAATATGCTACAGGGGGGCAATGCCTAGTGAGTTAATTGCTCAATAGGTGGCGTTCTGAGAGTGAGGGTCCGAGCCTGGGGAGTGAGACTGTGAAGCACAGGGGCGAAGCAGCTTCAGACATGGAGTTGGGTTCGAGCCGTGAATGGGTGCTTCGCATGTCTCACTCCCTAGACTGGAACAAGACCTCACGGGCCTCACCGTGTTCAGCGGTAGAGTGTAAAGGCTATCAGCCTATGCCCGAGAGGGAGTAGTTGGAATATAGAAAAAAAAAGAAAAAAGAAAAAAAAGCATTCTCCATTCACTCCTGTCCACCACCACTTCCCCTGCCTGATCTAGTCATTCCTCTATCATCCAAAGCCTTTCTTACACAGTCTCTCCATCTCAATGGGGGTCTTCCTGCCCTTCTATCTCCCCTTGTACCTGACCCACATATTCTCTTTGTAAGCCTTTCATCTCCCATTCGTTCAACATGACCATACCAGCTCAGCACCCTTCTGTCCACTCTGGCTGACAAATGTTCCTGCTGCCCCACTCTCCTACGTATCTCTTCATTCCTCAATCTGTCTCTACGAGTAACTCCTTACTCGTAGAGACGAGTAACTCCAGGGCGGGTGCCCGACCCGGGGGTTGAAATAGGGGAGCTATCCCCCCGCCAAAGGCGGCTTTCTAGGGCCTTTCCTAGCTGATGCCGAGAGGATTGGGTTCTAGTCATGTGGTGATGGGCTGGTCTATCAGAGTGAGAAGTGAGCGATCTCTGCCATACCCATAGCTTACTCTGACTGTTCCTTTAACTTATATATTTTCTAGATCTCAAGTGACGGCGTCTCTTACGTGGATTGACCTCCCAATCTACCAAGATTGGAAGCTAAAGCGTCACATTTTTCCCTTGCCCCTCAACTTTCTCTTCATAATTGCTGAGGGGCACAGGGCCCTGGGTGGGGCTTTGGTTTCCCGGGCGTTTCCGCACCCTCCTCAGCTCCCCGCCATGGAGTGGCTTCGGTCACCCAGGCTTTATTGTGGTCGGCAGGGAGGGTTCTGTGGGGGCGCTCGGTTATGGCCTTGGAATTGCTCGGGGCCTTGGGGCTGTTCGGCCAGGCAGCTTGGGGAACAACAACAACAACAACAACGAGTAACTCCACACATACTCCTCAAGCAGCTCATCTCCATCATATCCAGCCCTCTTTTCTAATTTTTCTTCAGAGCCCATGTCTCAGCCCCATACATCACTGTTGGCACAACAATTCCTTGATACAGTGCACTTTTTACTTTCACTCCGAGATTTCTCGTCTTCCACATACTTCCCATTGCTCCGAAAACCTTCCTTCCTTCACACACTCTCTGTTTTACCTCCACTTCCATACCTCCACTCCTGCTTATCGTTCCTCCTAGATATTTAAAACACTCTACTTGTTCCAATATTTCCCCATCCAGCCTCACATCTAGATTCACCCTATGCTCTCCCCTATTACACACCATTACTTTACTTTTATTGACGTTCACCTTCAGTTTCCTCCTTCCACAAACCACACCAAACTCTTTAATAATAATAATAATAATAGTTCTTAAAGCTAGCGCATGCTAAGCTAGCTAAGGATAGCTCAATAATGCCGATTAGGCGTATTTCCATTGGGGTCCTGTACTACTACCCCATCCCTTTGCTCATGAGGGATGGTAACGACTCAGTGCTTGTGAAAAATCTTTAATGCGCCGAGCGTGGGCGCGAACCCGGGCCTTCTGGGTGGAAGTCCGAGACGCTAGTCACTACACCAAGCGAGCCACTACCCGCTGACTACCCGCTGCAGTTTCTCATCAGAATCCGCCACCAATGCTGTGTCATCAGCGAACAGCAACTGATTCAACTCCCAATCTCTACCATTCTTTCCTACTAAACCCAATCCTCTTCCCATAGTTCTCCTTTTCACCTCCCTCACACCATCCATAAACATATTAAACAGCCATGGTGACATTACACAACCCTGTGGTGATGGGCTGGTCTATCAGAGTGAGACCTGAGCGATCTCTGCCATACCCATAGCTTACTCTGACTGTTCCTTTTACTTATATATCTTCTAGATCTCAAGTGATGGCGTCTTTTCCGTGGATCGACCTCCCTACTGCCAACCTAAAAGTTGGCAGATTGGGAGCCAAAGCATCACATTTTTCCCTTGCCCCTCAACTTTCCCTTCATAATTGCTGAGGGGCACAGGGCCTTGGGTGGGGCTTTGGTTTCCCGGGCGTTTCCGCGCCCTCCTCAGCTCCCTGCCTTAGAGTGGCTTCGGTCACCCGGGCTTTGTTAGTGGTAAGCAGGGAGGGTTTTGTGGGGGCGCTCTACGGCCTTGGCCTTGCTCGGGACCTTGGGGCTGTTCGGCCAGGCAACCTGGGGAACAACAACAACAACAACAACACAACCCTGTCGCAAACCTACCTTTACCTCAAACCATTCACTCAACTCACCATTTCCTACTCTCACACATGCTCTGCTCCCTTCATAAAAACTCTTAACTGCTTCTAACAAATTTCCTCCTATTTCATAAATCCTTAACACCTTCCACATTGCTTCACGGTCCACACGATCATGAGCTTTTTCCAAGTCCATAAAAGCCCAAAATATCTCCTTATGCTTCTCTAAATACTTCTCGCATAACTGTCTTACTGCAAACATCTGATCCACGCACCCTCTTCCCCTCCTAAAACCGCACTGTTCTTCTCCTATTGCAACTTCCGTACACTTTATTATCCTTTCTATCAACACCCTGCCATACAGCTTTCCAACCACTGACAATAAACTAATACCTCTATAACTTGAACAATCCTGCCGATCTCCCTTCCCCTTGTACAACGGCACAATACATGCACTCTTCCAGTCTATTGGTACCATTGACACAGCAAAGCACACATTGAAAAGTCTCACCAACCAATCTATTATCACATCTCCACCCTTCTTTATACACTCCACAGCAATACCATCCAAACCTTCTGCTTTTCCCGCTCTCATTTGTTTCACTGCGTCTTTCACCTCATTTTCCTCAATCCTTTCATTCATTCCCTGCCACCTGGGTACAGTATATAACCAGAAAAATTAAATAACTTTAGGAAAAGTTAGTGAAAACTCTTCTAAAATATGTTAAATATTGCATAAAAACTGCACTCTATTCCCTCATTAACCTTGCAGAAAACGTTAACTTAATTTCATTATTGCAACTTCAAAACTGTAGTTCAGTAACTTCATGAATCTTATCAAACTCTTCATGATAGTAGAAAGCCATAATTCGTATACAGAATACAGTAACAATAGGCTTAATAATTTGCTTTGCATAAAAAATAATTAATGAGTTTCACATTATCATAAAAATAAGTTACTTTTGTAGAATGAATAACTTCCAGTAACATATTTTTGTTTCTTATATTGTGAGAATTCTATCTATCTATCTATTGCCTGACGCCGTGATCCCCGAAGGGGTGGCCACGAACGAACCGCCCCCATGCACCTCTGTCCCCAGTCAGTCGACGCCCCTCCCCCCAACCAGCACAACCTTCGTTCATGTACTTCCTCATTCCATCCTTCCACCTCATATTCGGTCTACCTCTCCCCCTCTGTCCCTCCACCTCGCTCTCATACACCCTCTTAGTCATTCTCTCGCTTTCCATACGTTCCATATGGCCGAACCATCTCAAGTTGTTCCTTTTCACACTTTCCAGCACATCTACCTCCACACCACACCTCCTTCTTACTTCCTCATTAGTCTGTCTATCCCTCCATGTAACTCCGCACGCACTCCTTAAGTAATTCATTTCCACTGCTCTCACTCTTGGTCTGAGTCTCTCAACCAACGTCCATGCTTCGCTTCCGTAAGTCAGTGTCGGGATTACCATACTGTCATGCAAGGACTTCTTCACTTCCATACTGACCACCCTATTTCTTGTTACTGCTTTTAGCGTTCCTACAACCCTCTTCCCCTGTTGTACCCTCTGTGAGGGTACATTAATTGTGAGAATTAATACCTGTATATAAAATTACTATTTCTCTCAAACTAATCTCTCAATCTAACTTAATACTGGTTATAGCCTATTCAATTAATAACAATTTATTTTTTATTCTAGCTATGACCAAGCAATGTTATGCATCTTAGGAAGAGATAATAAACTATGAATTAACTCATTTAAATTTAAACTGTACTGAGAGCTTTCCTAACTTGAATATAATTGTCTAGGGAGAGATAGAATAAAATGGACTATGTTATTTAATTGGATGGCTTCAAATAAACAATTTACGAAGCATATGTAAAAATGTTCTCCAAATATTTTCTAACATGAAACATCTGTGATAGGTATTTGGTTGAGAATGTCTATTAACCCTTGTCTAGCGGGGTGTTTTGGGCTATTTTGGGCATATTCAGGCCCTCCTGAATGATCAATCAAATATCTGCATGAAAAGAAATGTATTCAGCAAAAAACTAGGCGCTAAAAGCTTCAAAATGAGACCAGAACGAGCTACGTAGCACTCGTGGTTCTCATGCAGTGGTGCCACCAACATGGGAGTTTAGCGTATAGCGGTATATTTTTCCCAGCTATGCTCACTACTGGCTACACTAGCCCAACTTCACACCAGAAATTCAAAACCTCATCAGACAACGCGACATACTGAAACACTCCCCAGCACCCCACACACAAGACATCACACAACAAATTCAAGTACTCAACACCCAAACTAACAACAAAATACAAGAACAACAAAAACTAAATTGGAATAACTTCCTACAAACACTTGATCACAAAACAAACCCCAAAAAACTCTACAAAACACTAAACAGCATCACACTTTCCAACAGCAACACAACACAATCACATGCTGCAATCAAAACAACAGACTCTACTCCTTCATGTAAACAACAAGCAAACACTCTCATCAATCACTTTACACATGTCAGCCACCTAAAACCTCACAAAGACGACCGACGTGTCATCCGACGTAAGAGACAATTCCCCACAGACCCTGACTATACACCCTTCACCAATCACCAGACAAAGCATATCATCAACAATCTCAAGCACTCACCCGCCTGTGGCCTAGACAACATAAGCAACATACACCTCAGACACCTGGGACCACAAGGCATACAAGCACTCACTAACATATCAAACTACAGCTATTCACACAACACAATACCAGACATTTGGAAGCATGGTATCATCATCACATTCCCCAAACCCAACAAAGACCCCACGTTACCCTCCTCGCACCACCCCATCACACTCCTTTGCTCCCCCTCCAAAGTCATGGAACGCCTAGTATTACAACTAATTACACCTGACCTACCCCTAGCTCCAACACAACATGGCTTTAGACCACTGCACTCCACAAACACTCTTCTCACAGACCTTACACAAAGAGCTTTCGACGGCATCAACTCAGCTAGACCACCACACAGATCACTATTAGCCACACGCGACATTAGTAAAGCCTTTGATGCCATCCCCCGCCACAACCTAACAAACAAAATCTACAACACAAACATGCACAACAACACAAAAAGGTGGCTGGCCAACTTCCTAGCAGGCAGATGTGCACACGTATCTTTTACCGGTCAGTCATCTAAAATCAGAAACTTTCCAAACGGAGTCCCACAAGGATCCGTCCTATCGCCCGCACTCTTCAATCTGTACATGCACGATATAACTACACCCAATACGCCCCAAATAAACTTAGCCTCCTATGCAGATGACATAACACTCACATGCACACACCATGATCCAAAAAGAGCAACAGATCTCCTTCAACCCTATCTCAACACACTACATGGCTGGTGCACTACAAACAGACTTAATCTAGCCCCAGCCAAATCCACCGCAACCCTGCTCACAAGTTGGACAGGAGAACACGAATACATCCCTCAACTCACCATAAACAACACACCCCTAACACATACACACACCCAAAATCCTAGGAGTAACATATGATACTCATATGACATTCAAACAGCACACCACAAACATTAAAAAAAAACTGACGCCCAGACTTAACGCCCTCAGGTCACTTGCTCACACAAAATTTGGACACAACAAAGAAACTACCACCACAGTATATAAACAATACATAAGATCAGTGATGGAATACGCAAGCCCAGCCTGGGCTTCTAACCTAACTGAAACACATCATAAGACCTTACAGACTATTCAAAACAAAGCCCTGAAGATCATTACAGGTTGCACAGCTACTTCACCCACAGATCACCTACATCAAGAAACCAAAATCCTTAAGTCAAAGACCATCTGGACATGAGAGGCACTCAATTCCTGGCAGCAGCCTCTACGAACCAAGACCACCCACTAAACTACATGGCAACGCACCCACAGACACCAAGAAATATCAAAACAACACCCAGCACACGGTATCACACACAATTATTGTCCTCTCTCCCTCCCTGCCCACCCCGAACCAACTTCCAAAGCACATCCATACTCATATCTCTCACCGATCCATCCACTCACTCACAGACAACACGCAGCTGCATACACGACCTCCCGAAATCCATCCTTCCGAATCCTCCCTTCCTCGCGAGGACAGAGTCCACCTGGCTAGGCTGAGATGCGGACACCATCCAGCTCTCCTGAGCTATCAGAAGAGACTGGATGACTCCGTTGTCGACGCCTGCCCGGGATGTAACACAGCACCCCATACCATTAAACACATCATAGAAGACTGCATTTCACACAACCACTTACGCCAACAACACAATCTACACTCAATGAGAGCTCTGTGGGAAAGCCCGATCGTGGCCATGGCCTTTCTCAGGGACTCGGGGCTGTTCGGCCAGGCAGCTTAGGGAACAACAACAACAACTGGCTACACTGCCGACCTCTCGAGAACACAGGGAGCGTGAGTCAGTGGGTGGCAGTAAGCCCTGGGTGTCGGACGTGTGGCCTGCTGCGCTCCCGGCCATTTGCACTCGATTTTAACCCTTTAAAAGCCTTAATAATGCTCCTAACTTGCTGCAAATTGGTGCACGACTTAAGTCGAGCGCCGCTCTTTAAGGGTTAAAGGTGAGATGGTGAGTTGCAACACTTGTAAGCAGTAAACCATAACATGACTGCCCAACACAGCCATAATACAACTATAGCACACCTATGGCAGGCTGATACACAGACCTTTCCTTCCTTCCTTTTCAAACTAAATAAAACGGATTCTGTACATAATTTATCTATGGCTTGATAGTGATAATGTATATGTACAATTTGCCCCCCTAGTGCTTGCATACTATAAATATCCATAGGTCTATCAATAGACTTGTGACCAATCTCTTAATTGTACTTACATAAGTCCACTGATCAACCATCACATGGCATCCCTTGACAACCGACACAAATAGCAATGCTTATTCATGACATAGCTACATATCAACACTAATTTATTGACAGAAAAGTTTAAACTGTAAGATTCTGGTCTGCTTTTCTTCAATTATCACATTCTTAGTCCCACACTATATACTTGTACTTAACAAAATATGCTTTTCTTCAATTATCACATTCTTAGTCCCACACTATATACTTGTACTTAAAAAAATGTTCTATCTCCATGGGCCACAAGTACTTACATAAACCACATATTAACACCAGCAAATTATGACAAATATTCATAAAACACAACTCATACAGAACCAGCCAGTGAGAACAGGCAAGTCTTGAAGAAAATAAAGTGAACAAGAACTGGTTTTTCTGACTATAAAAACATTTATTGCTGAGGGAGACTGAGCGTTCACTCGGCCCAGAGAAGGAATGTTTACTACTTGAAGCTCAGAGACTTGGCCATCGATAGGGACACACGGCAAGTGTTTTTTTTAATTACCGGTATTATTTTTTGTTTTATCTTTTATTTTGGAGACAGAACTACAATGGGGTTCATAGTATTTTTATGTAATATTCTCTACAGACGGTCTACTTGGGGATTATATTAAATAAATAAATAAATAAAATTATCTGAACGATTACAATGCAGTCCATATTGATATAGAATTGAAAGTGTGATGGAAGATGTGTGTAATTTAGTGCCCCCACCATAGTCCTGAGTCCCTAACACAGCAAGGCTAACCTACAGTAGTAATGCAGTACATAGGCTTCAGTAGGCATCAGGTGCCCTTTCTTTATAATGCTTTCATCTAGAAGTGGTTCAATCTAAGTGGCTTCTACTGACCAAGCCATCAGTGAGGTGTGGAAGTGGCCAAGCAAATTACAGTTAAAATCCTGTAATCACACGCCTGATAATCCGCAAAATTACACACTTGGGTTGGGGACACCTCTTGCTTCCTTTAATAAATAGGTATTGATCAGTAAAGATTTGTGCATAGCTGGACAACATTTTGTCAATGTTCACATTTATATTTATATAACTTTGGTTGAGCTTTGTTACATAGCTTACAGCACTAAATTTTACCATTACTGCTCATGAGGTGACATGTTACATTGGTTCTCAAACATTTACAGCACATTTCTTGAATAATGTGTATCAAGTAGCTACAATGTACAGTATATGTATATTAGACATTTGCATTATTGTAGCATATAATCATCTTTTACTTTTTAGACTTATTGAGAACCAAGTTATTGTTTGTAATGAGTTGTATCCCAGAGTGACCACTACAACACATCATCCCATGGCTGACACAGGTATGGGATGGCTTGTTTTAATACTAGATTTACACTAAGTTACTACAGTACAGTACTATGGATCTTGTCTCTGTGCTGTCCTAACCCCACTTACCCTGCTATATAAATAACAAATAAATAATGTATATTTGGTGGGTTTCTTGAGGTACATCTACAACACCAGAAATTAAAAGTGCATTCATGATGAGTACTAATAGCAGGTACTCTGTACCCTTTGACAGGTGAAAATATACATATATGTAATTGCAGGGAAAACATAAAACAAATACTACTGTACATCCTAAAGTTATTAAAACTTTCAAAGTGCAAGTAAAACAGAGACAGCCTCTAACTTGGTCGGTGCTGAGCTTCTTCATGTCATGGAAGAACATATTCGCTTGAGATCAAAATTTCACCTGTACAGTTCCATTTAGCTGAACGCACATCCACAATTTCAACGTATGGCACTTTGGAACTATCCAATTTTCTGCTTATATATTTGTGTGTGTGTGTGTTTATTTTAGGGTGGTCACATGTATCAAGAGTGTGACCTTTGTGCCAATGACTGCATCATAAAAGTTTGACTGAGATTACCAGAGGTGCAAGCACAAGCACAAGACAGGGGCTAGAAAAGCACAGTGTAAGCCCAACTAGGAATGGTATACAGGTGTTGGTCTACTCTACACTACAGTACGTGAAGCAAGTTGTCTGCCAGCACTGCAGTCTTAAAGGAGCTTTCATACCACTGCCTTTTCCCCACAACTTTTAATAGGAAACTTCTTTCTGGCAGTTCAGGACTATTTTGCACCGGTTTCGGCAATTTCCTTTTACATCATTTTGGGACTACTGTACTGTATTTTGCACTGGTATTGGCAATTTTTCTGATAACATTTTGGAACTATCTTGCATGGTGAAAAGTAACTAAACTGAAGGTAGTATATTTTAGGTGATGAAATTATTACAAAAGTTCAATTCAAAAGTTACCAGAACATAGTTTCTGAAAAAAGTGGGGGGGGGGGAAAGCGGTGACATGAATCCACCTTTGGAGTCACTACAGATCACCAGCACATCCAGTTTTAGTCTCTCCCTCTGTACAAAACAACATCCATCCATCACCGAGAATATAAACACTTGTGTAATTTTAATGACAGTGCCTTAGGTAAGACTAGTCTGATATGAAACAATTCTAGTACAAAGTCTAGTTCCATCAGTGTAAAAATAACAAACTCTCCATCCTCATATTGATCTGCCTGCATCATACAGGTAAACCAACAATCCACTACTGAGAAAAAAAAAAAATACATAAAAATTAAGAATGACGTTTTATCTGAATATGGAACTGGAGATTATTTTCCATCTTGAAACTGTGCACTTCACTGACTGGCAGCTCAGGGAAGATGGCAGAAGGAATATGCCTGTCTGCTTAGTTCAACACTTATAGCATGAAACTAATCACCTTCCAGAGTTCTGCAATGTCTTTATGATCCTGATTCACAATTAGAGGCTTAGTCTCATTTTCTAGGCTTAAGAAAATTTTCCAGATTCTCTCTGTTTGTATTTCAGGCCATGGACCATCATGGGTTTCAAGTAACTTTAGATGTCCTGTTTGTGTGAGTGTGGTTTATCCCTCAAGTGGGGGTCCTGAGCGCATGTGTGCATCATGTAGCAGCTGATGGCAGCAGGTGGCAGGCTCAGGGAGGTGGGGACATGGGACACTGGGGGTGGTGCGGGAGGAGGGGGCAGGGACACAGGGCTTGGGGGCACATTAGGGCTGTGGGACCGAGGGGGATCATCTTCCATGCTGGAGTAGGGTGGATAATGTGGTCCTGGAGGTGATGGTGGAGGGTGAGGTTCTTCTCCACCACACTCTCGGCGAGACTCCTCTTCCTCTGTCAGTTCCTGTTTGACCATCTGTGATGGATATCCCTCATCAGGGTCCTCTCGTTGTGGCTGCTCCTCCTCCTCTTCCCCCCTCACCATAGCCTCATGGTAAGAGGTAGGGGGTGGGGGTGGGGGTGGGGGACTGCCCTTCTCCATGCTGGAGGCTAGGCTGAAGGTTGTGTTCAGCAGTGGCAGGTTACTATCAGTCAATGCAGCCTGAAAAAAATACTATGTTAGTGGTAATTCCACTCTCATCCACATACCTTGAAGTAATGGTACATCCATAATTTTTTCCACATACAGTACATATTTTGTTTAGTGTGTTGTCGTTTTGATAATTTTTTATTTTAATGAGTGTGTTATATTAATTTGAAAAGTTTTGAACAGTAACTTTTGAGTTTGTTTTGAAGTTTTATATGTTAATTTCTATATATATGTATGGCGTAGGGATGCAGCAACCCCACCGCCCGCCACTTCGGTGGTGCAGTCAGCCTCTGTAGCAGTTACGGTGATTTCTTGTTACTGCCTCATTGTAACACGGTTAAGGCTAGTGTGGTGCGATTTCGCCAGGTGCAAGTGCTTCAGGGGGACTTCATTGAGTTTTGCTGAGACGCTGTTAGCGCTATACCAAAATCAGCCACAGTGATAACATGGTGGGGCGTTGTTGTGCGAAGACTTTGTTGTACTGTGCTGCAGTAAAGACTGTAGCCACCGTGTTATGATTACTGTGCACTGTGTGCAGTACTGTGATTGTACCATGGAAGCCACATTCACTGTGGACGGTTGCAGTCTTTAAACTCATATGTATGTACAGCGTGTATGTATGTATACAGTACTCGGGCACATACCCCATAGCGGGGCGTGGCCGACTGGAGACAGAGCCCGAACAGGGACAACACAACACAACATAAAACCAAATATACAAAAATTCACAAAACATCTAGGTCACCCAGGACAAGACCCAGAGATCTAGGCCCATTTGAGGTCTCCAGCAAACGATTCCCAGGTCCCAGACCTCCCGGAGAGGTTCAAGTCTCAATCTGCCTTGAGAGCCTGGAGTTGCCACGATACAGGAATATTTACATCAAGGCAATATGTCTTTCTAGATGCCACCCTGAAGGTGAAGGAAATGGTTTCTGTTCACGCATTTCCTTCCATTCAACAGGTTGCCAAATCCTCTTTTCTCAGGCTCTCGTCTCACAGTGTGGAATTATAATTCCACTAATAGGGCATATTTTTTCATTGTGCTACTTTGTGAAAGATCATTATATTAACCTTTAAACGGCGAACCTATTATAGTTCAAAGGGTACCGACATGCAAAGGTATTTGATTCAATTCTGACGAAAATCAAGTCATGGTGGTGTAGTAATAATTTTCTTGGGAACTCAAATGAAAGTTTGGGGATAGCAGCTCGCTGGTAGGCATTTTGTTGACATTATTCCGGATAGATGTAGAGTGTCAAACCCGGACAATTTAGTTTTCAGACTGGAATGTATATAAGGAATAAAGGAAAATAAACAAAACATAATTTTGTGTTTATTTTATCACTTCCAAAGACTTAATAAAGACTGTCTATGAAACTTTAAATTTGTATAAAAAAATAATTTAAATGTAAGGACTTGATATTAGTCATACTGTAGTTTTGAATAGTTTCTCGTTTAACACCCTGGTTTTCCATTTCAGGATGTGTAAGTCTTGTTCATCTGATGTATGCATTCCATGCTGCTCTAATTTATATATTCTTTCATTTCAGTTTGTTAATGCTGAGGTCCGTAACTTTTGCAATACGGATGATTTTTTTAATTTTTATAAATATTCTGGATAACATACAATTTTTTTATTAGGCAACAAGTCTCATAATCAAGAGGTTTAACCAAGAATGCCCAACACTACATGGCAACACACCCACAGACACCAAGAAATATCAAAACAACACACAGCACACACTATCACACACAAATACTGTCTTCTCTCCCTCCCTGCCCTGACATAGGACACCCTAGACCCCTCCGGAGTATGTGTTCGGAACATACGAGCTGTGATACTGGTTGTAGGCATTGTATTATAAAATTTCTCTGTAGTATTCATTGCAGGAAATTGTGCTAAAGGCAAATAATAGTGTTACAACAATTCTTGTTGTAAGTAGCTTTGGCTGTGAAGCAATAGATTTTTGAGAAATCTCAGTAGTTGCAACTACGACTTTTACTTTTGAAGTAATTACTTCTGCATAAGTACACGAGTTCAGTACTTCTACGAATGTACAAGAATTCATTTATGTTTGGTTATATTTTTAGGAATATATCCACTAGTTAATGGGGTTTATTTATTAGTGGCCCCTCCATCATTGACGAACATGCCTATTACATAAGGCACCCTCTTCAAACACTCATCCGCCGTAGTTTGAATCTACCGCGCAGAGCATTTAAAAACTGAGGAGCCTTCATCATGAGCGCACGCGACCTCACTCATGGCTTCAGTCATAATGAATTGGGTTCTCACTACATAACATAAGGAAATGAGATGTGTGAGAGGAGGCGAGTGGACATCTGCTGTACCCAGGAAACACTCTGGAAGAGGCATGGGGTACAGTGGATTGTCGGAAGGAGGAAAAGATATAGGATATACTGGATGGGTGTGGAGACTGATAAAGCGAAAGGAGGAGTGGGTGTTCTGGTGGCTGAAGAGCTGGCGGAAAGTGTGCTTCAGATTACGAGAGTTAGTGAAAGGCTGATTGTTTTGAAGTTGAAAGTTGGTGAAAGAATTCTGAATGTGATATCTGCATATGCCCCACAGGCTGGTTTACAGAAAGAGATAAAAGAGGACTTCTGGAATGACACCGTCAGTGTCATTTCAGGCCTCTCGGAGAACGAAATAACTATCGTGGGGGGGACCTCAATGGTCACGTGGGAGCATCTGCAGATGGATACGAGGGGGTACATGGAGGAATTGGTTACGGAAGGAGAAATCTAGAAGGCGAATATATATTGGAGTCCTGCGTTGCACTCAACATGGTTGTGTGTAACACAAAGTTCAAGAAAAGACAGAGCCACCTGATCACATATAACTCTGGGGTCTCCAGTAGCCAGATAGATTACTTCTTGGTTAACAGGAAAGACTGGAAACTAGTTCGAGATGTAAAGGTCATCCCGAGCGAAGAATGTATCCCCCAGCATAAGCTACTTGTGTGCGACATGAGCTTATACAGAGATCCTAAGCGCAAGAAGGTTTACATACCCAAAAGGAAAGTGTGGCTGCTGAAGGACAAGGAAGTTAGGGATAGGTTTCATAATGAACTGGAGGAAATGAATAGAAATAAGGAAGCTAGGCCTAACGATGTAAATAGCCAATGGAACTTTCTTAAGCATAGCCTTATCGCTGCCACTGACAAAGTCTGTGGGAAAACAAAGGGTCACCCCAGGAATAAGACCTCTTGGTGGTGGAACGATGAGGTAGAACATGCTGTGAAAGAGAAAAGGAGATGCTTCAAAGCATGGAAGAAAGGAGGCAGCAGGGAGGAATACCAGGCAGCTAAACGAACTGCCAAAAGAGTTATTTACAATGTTAAAATCGCATTAAGGACCTGGTCCTCGAACAAGTGTGTAACACTGACAATCCCAATGGGATCTTCAACCTAGCTAGGCGAGTTAAAAATGACAGTAGGGATATTATAGGTGAACAGTGTGTTAGAGATGATAATGGGAAGATTGTGTATGCAGAAAATGAAATCAGAGAAGCATGGAAGGTACACTATGAACGATTGCTAAATGTAGAGTTTGAATGGGATAAGGAACAGCTTAGTATCGAAAACCAATATCTGGGCCCCCTCCTTTGATAGCACCAGCTGTAGTGAGCGACGCAATCAATAAAATGAAGGACGGTAAAGCTCCAGGTTGCTCCGACATTGTCGCTGAGATGATAAAAGCCTCAGGGGAGATTGGTGTAAACTTAGTCACTGAGTTGATAAACACCATTATTAAAGATGAGAAAATCCCAGAGGATTGGCTCAAAAGTGTAATAGTAAATATATACAAAGGAAAAGGGGATGCGCTAGATAGAGGAAATTATAGGGGCCTGAAAATGCTTGACCAAATCATGAAGGTCTGTGAGAGAGTCCTTGAGGGTTTGATCAGGCAAAGCATCTCTATTGATGATATGCAGTTTGGTTTTATGCCAGGACGTGGTACAACCGATGCTATCTTCATAGTCAGGCAGATACAGGAAAGATACCTACTAAAAGGCAGGGATCTTTACTTTGTGTTTGTGGACCTGGAGAAGGCCTTTGATAGGGTACCTAGAGATGTTGTACAGTGGGCTATGAGGAAACTTGGTGTGGAAGAGTGGCTGGTGCGTGTGATAATGAAGATGTACAGTGGTGCACCAACTTTCGCTACATCTCGATTCGCGGATCGCACTTTCGCGGCAGTGTCTAAATATCCCGCCGATTTGAGTTTGGCGGTAAAAACTCACATTTTCGCGCCCGAGCTTCGAAAATGAAGGCCTATTCAGCCACAAGCAAGAGGATTCGGTAGAGGAAAAATAAATGTTTGTGTCGAAACACGACCCAATACCAGTATATAGTCACCCAATGACTATAACTAATCAATACACATACTTACAAATACTCAATAAAATTATTTGTACTTACAAATAGGCCTACTCATGTTGAACGTACCTAGCCTAGTCACCCAATGACCCAGAATTGCTAAACCAACTAAAACTGGAATTGGTACACTTACTTACAGATATTCAATACTTTAATGAGTCTATAATACTGATTAGCAAAGCATTATAATAGGTTACACTGCTTAGACATAAGGTTATAAGGTGCCACCGCCATAGGCGCCATTTGCAAATGCACTGTTTTAGGTTCAAGCGGCGCCATGATGCCATCTAGTGGCCTTAACTGAAACTGATGTCTTGGTTCAAATTATAGGCGCATTTTTGCTTGAGTTTTGGCTCGAGCCAAAATGCGCCTCATAGTATCATATACGGTTGGAGCATCAGTATCGTACCGGTTGGAGCATCAGTATCGTACCGTAACGCTAAGTTCGCTAACTGAACTCTACCAAAACATTGCATAGGCCTATGGCGGTGGTTCAGAAGAAGTATAAGAACTGTAATTCATTATTATGCCTTGCTAATCAGCACTATAGACTCATTAAAATATTGAGTACCTGTAAGTAAGTGTACCAATTCCAGTTTTCGTTGGTGTATAGCAATTCTTTGTCATTGGTTGCCTAGGTTTGTTCAACTTGGGAGTGAGTTTTCGTACATGCCCGGTCCCTATTAAATTAATTCCCATTACCTCAATGCCCCAACTTTCGCTAATCGCACTTTCGCGCCACTTTCGGCGGTCCCTATTGGCCGCGAAAGTTGGTGCACCACTGTATGAGGATTCGCGAAGTTCGGTGAGGGTGAAAGGTGTACTGAGTGATGAATTCGCAGTCCGTGTTGGAGTCCATCAGGGTTCAGTGTTAAGCCCCCTCCTCTTTATTATGGTCTTGGAGGCGCTGTCTAGAGTTTTTAGAGGCGGACTCCCGTTGGAACTGTTTTATGCAGACGATTTAGTCCTAATAGCTGACAGTATGCAGGATGCTGAGGCCAAATTCAGAAAGTGGAGAGAGGGCATGGCGAGCAAGGGTTTAAGAGTCAATATTAACAAAACCAAGGTTATGCATTGTAGTTTGAGACAAGGCAATGTGGAAAAGAGCGGTGCATACCCATGTGCAGTGTGTGGAAAGGGAGTGGGCGTTAACTCAATTCAATGTAGCATCTGTCGATGTTGGGTACACCATGGGAGTAAGCGCTGTAGTAGAATAAAGGGGCCCCTGCCGAAGGATAAGTCAGAAATAGAGAAATTTGAGTGCGTAGTGTGCAAAGGCGAGCTTGTGTTAAGTGATGATCCTGTGGCTGTGAATTTTGGAAATGAGTCTTTGGAGCTGGTGAACAAGTTTTGTTACCTAGGAGATACCATCTCTGCCGGTGGTGGGGCCGAGGCTGCCACTGTTGCTAGAATTAGGTGTGGCTGGGGGAAGTTCAGAGAATTGATGCCAATCCTGACCATGAAAAGAATGCCTCTCCCCCTGAAGGGAAAGGTGTATGCCTCATGTGTTAGAAGTGCAATGACGTATGCCTCAGAAACATGGGCCGTTAAAGTAGAGGATGTCAACAGAATGGAGCGTAATGAGATGAGAATGGTGAGATGGATGTGTGGGGCCAGGCTACAGGATAGAATAACAAATGTTGAGCTGAGGAGACGTTTAGGTATAAAGAGTATTAGCGAGGTGATGCGTACAAGTAGACTGGGATGGTATGGACATGTGGAGAGAATGGATGAACAAAATTGGGTGACAAAATGCAGGTCTGTGATTGTGGAGGGAGCTGCACCAAGGGGTGGACCGAGGAAGACCTGGGATCGGACTATACGCGCCGATCTCAAATCCAAGAACTTGACAAGTGAAGCAGCCCTTAACAGGGTTGCCTGGAACGCCGCCATTAGGACAAGAGACTGAAACTGCACTTATGTGTGGAACACTCAGTCTTAAAATGTTATGTATGTATGTATGTACGAAAAAACTTCGTAAAAAACAAAAAACAAAAAGAAAATAAGAATAACTATTCAATAAGCTTTCCATCATATCGTGGATGTACTTGTGTGGATCTTTTGACCAGACGCTACTGCAGGCGTCATTCTTCCTTCTCTGCTCTGCGCTCAGCCTGCCCGGACGTGTCTCCCCACGCTCCGCGGGTTCCGCATTTGTTGCGTCCCTAGTGAGTTTTTTCTCATTTGTTTACTCCGGGATGTATCGAGTAAGGTTAGGATATGCGTAGCAGGAGTGTCCTGGGCTAGTTGCCCGCAGTGCAGTGTATTTTGGGTCGTGTGTTTGGGGCATCTATTTCGGATGTACCCTCGTGGTCCTGTTGTGGACAGGTGAACTTTTTCACAGTTAGCTAGCTTTGTGATGCAGGCGGCTTTCATTACGCGTTATTGCTTCCTTTTATCTTTCTGATGAGGTAGCGTATTTTTGCTGACGTTCCCAGCGTATTTTTCTTCACTTAGTGAAGTTTTTTCTGGGTCCCGAGTCAGTTCTTCCCTTTGCCGGAAGTGTTTGCTACAGTGGTGTGTTGGCGGTGGTTCCTGTTGTGATATAATTCAGTGCTTTTTGTTTATATTCCGACATGTTACTGTTATCCGTCTGCCTAGGCCTAGCCAGCCTCTCGTAGCTTTACCACATATACAAGTGTTATTTATTTATTTTCTAAATATGTACTACTGTGTGATGTGTGTCCTGGTTTAGTTGTGTATTGGCTAATTCCACGGACTATGTTGGGCCCGGCGTTAGTTGTGTTTTAGCTACGCCTCGGTCCGGTGTTGCGTTCAGATGGTATCTGGACGGGGTGGGTTATTTCCAGCGGGTTTTTCTCGGTTTCACCTTGATAACCCCGGCTGGTTGCCAAGTTTTGGCCACGCGTGGTTTAAAACAGGCTTGTTTCCCCGGCGAGTGGGTGTCTGTGGCTCCCCAGGACTGCGTCTCTGGGGTGCCTGTTTCAGGCTCCTTCTGATTCCCGGTGGGTTGGCTGTACCCATCTAACAGTGTTCATACGGACACGTGTTGTTTGTAGTTTTTTCGGTTTTGCAAAGCCAATATAAAACTATGCTGTTGTTGTATTTCCTCCCCGGCGATCTTTTACAAAGAAGTGGGGATAGGAACAATTGGGGTTAACTTTTAAACTTTAAATCACCCGGTGGGTGCAACCTGGAAGGGTGGGATGACCGAATTTGCAAAATTCAGTTTAGTTGACCAGACAATTGAGGGATGCATTGTGTATCGCCTCCTTCAACATACGACGCTTTAGGGCACAATTGGGGTTAACGTTTTTTAAACTATTATTCACACCCGGCGGGTGCTCCTTGGAAGGATTGGAATAACGAATTTACAATTCAGTTAGTTAACCAGACAATTGAGGGATACGTTTTGTATCGCCGCCTTCAACATACGGCGATCTAAAAAGATACTTCGGCAGAAGTTAGATCTCGTATATTTGTCAGGCTTCCCAGTTTTTGATCTACGAGATCATTCGGGGGCCGGCGTCTTTTTTAGTTTTTTTTTTCCAAAATTGAATCTTGAAACAAACACCACCGGAAAGACTTAATCAGTTATAAACGCCATGCTGGTCTTTATATATTATGTCAGAGGGTATTCATAAATCTTTTGGACAAATTAAGATATTCTGAAATCTTTTACTTAGGAAACCCCACCGCGTAGCGAGCTGTAGTCGTTGAGTATTACGTCTCGTTACCCGGCGGGTTATTTAACACTTGTGTGCGAACATGATTGGGTTAACCTTATGAGCATTAATTCCTGGAAATTTTATTTTTTCCAGAGCTGGGTCCCGGCGGGTCTATGCAGAACCTGGAGTAAGTTTCCCACCAGTCTCTGTCATGGCTACCTTTGCCCCGGTTTTTGCTTTATGCATTACGCCCTCCTGTTCAGGTATCCCTATTTGTACCCTTTGTATAAAATGTGTTAAAATGTCTCGTTTGGTGTGGGTTACCTTTCCGGCGTTTTTCTCGTTGCTCCGAGAACACCGTTTTTGTTTACCGAGTTTTAGTCAGGATGGCTAAAATAGGTAAGTTACCCCGACGAGTTTGGTCGCTTGAGGGCTCATCAGAAACTGCGTTTTCTGTGGTCGAGCCTGGGATCAGGCTTCCTGTGTTATTCATTGCTTTATGCATTACGCCCTCCTGTAATGTCTCGTTTGGTGTGGGTTACCTTTCCGGCGTTTTTCTCGTTGCTCCGAGAACACCGTTTTTGTTTATCGAGTTTTAGTCAGGATGGCTAAAATAGGTAAGTTACCCCGACGAGTTTGGTCGCTTGAGGGCTCATCAGAAACTGCGTTTTCTGTGGTCGAGCCTGGGATCAGGCTTCCTGTGTTATTCCCGGCGAGGGGGGCTCCACACAGTTATCTAGGTGATCATGCTGACACCTGTTGGACTTGGTTTTCTCGGCTTTTCAAAGCCATTGAAACAATGCTGTCTGTTTGTTTGGTCTTACCCTCCCGGCGACCTTTTTACAAAGAGGTCTGGGGCAGGTATAATTGGTTTGACATTGCATATAAAACCCGGCGGTTGTACCTTCGGGTGGTTATATTAACGGATTTGCGATTCGCGATAATTTGCCAAACAATTGATTGATACAATAGGGTATCACGGCCTTCAAGACGGCGATCTATGAGGGCTTCTGGGAGAAGCCGGATTAGAGATTAAGATAGGCTTAGACTTTTTATGGGATAAAAAGATGCCTGAATCTTACTAGTGTTTCAAGTGTAAAGGGATACTTGAAAGACTTCATCTTTAATAAAGATATGCTTCATCTTTATGAGGATTCAGAAGTTATGCTTAATTCTTTTGGACAGGTAAAAGATATGCTGAAATCTTTAATAAACAATTGAAACAATGCTGTTTGTTTGTTTAGTCTTTCCCTCCCGGCGACCTTTTTACAAAAAGGTCTGGGGCAGGTACAATTGGTTTGACATTGCATATAAAACCCGGCGGTTGTACCTTCGGGTGGTTATATTAACTGATTTGCAATTCGCGATAATTTGCCAAACAATTGATTGATACAATAGGGTATCACGGCCTTCAAGACGGCGATCTATGAGGGCTTCTGGGAGAAGCCGGATTAGAGATTAGGATAGGCTTAGACTTTTTATGGGATAAAAAGATGCCGGAATCTTACTAGTGTTTCAAGTGTAAAGGGATACTTGAAAGACTTCATCTTTAATAAAGATATGCTTCATCTTTATGAGGATTCAGAAGATATGCTTAAATCTTCTGGACAGGTAAATATATCCTGAAATCTTTAATATGAAACTAAAGGAAAACGAAAAGTAGTGGTGGAGTGCTACGGTTCGTTGACCGGCGGTTTTGTGGCACATATTTTGTACCATTTTTTGGGTGTAACCCTATGAGCATTAATCCCCGGAAATTTCTCTTTCCAGGGCGGAGTACCGGTGTTGCACCAGGTGACCAGGTAGTTCCCGGGGGCGGGGTAGTTTTCCCCCAGTCTCTGTCATGTCGGCACTTGAACCTCTCATTGCTGTATGTTCAACGCCGTTAAGCTCAGGTATCCCTATATTATTTGTATTTGTTAATGAAATAATTTAATCACTGAATAATAATAACCATATATATTTTCTATGATTATATTATGATAATATTGAGTTTATTTATAGTAATTTATTTTAATACAATTAAATATAAATTAAATTAATTAGTATACTTTATGATTTTGCTCACCAGCTCTGCTTTCAATGTGTTAATGAGCTATGGGAGCTTTTAATTATCATAAACCTTTACAGGGCTCTCTTTCAGAGAGTATACCGAGCTCGCAAGCGAGGGACAGCCACAGCCAAGGTGTATGGCGATACTCACAGTCCTGGCAGGACAGAACACATCCCTTTGTGACTCAACTAGTGCTGACGTCCACCGGGATGCCGATGTACCATCTTCTATCCCAGTTTTAACATGGCTACATGTGGAGGTCCCGGCTTCGGCGGGATCTTCCCATGATAAGCCAGACTTAACGGATGAAGAACAACGATCTCTGGTCTCAGAGATGGAGGTTGAAGAGTCCAGTCACCTTCTAGGCGACTCTCAGGGTACTGTCGAATCTCCACGGAGTTCGTCATCGGCTAGGTATGTACCGGCGGAAGAGATTGATGGACTACTATTGAATGCACTTAATAGGTTCTTTGGCCCTACGCCGGAAACTCCTTCTGATACGGGAGATCCCGCGATGTCGACGAATGTGCGACCTCTGGCTACATCCTTTGCTTTAGCTAAAATACCTAACCATCCGCTTGTGTCAGATCCAATTTCCAATGTGCCAGGCACAGCAGCTCTCACTACTTCCACTGTGCGAGTCATATCAGACATATCTCCCCCTCCTTTAGACAAGGCGCCAGTAAAAAAACAGGAGCTATGCCTCTTTTATACGGGCCTGATGAGTCAGGGGTAGCAATGTTACGGAAATGTTTTGGATGTTCATATTAAGGACATTCCAAGTTATTATAACCATGACTTATTCTTCCCACCAAATCCCTCCAGAACGCCATTCTTGGTTCTCTCTTCCGGTTTTTGGTGCCGGCGGAGTCCCCTCTGCTTGGCTGCCACCCCCCAAATAATCAATTTGGGCGAATTATAAGCTCCCTTTAGCACGCCTTCCCCAGCTTACCTAGACCGCGAGTTTAGGTTAAGAGGAAAAGCGTTTAAACTGTTTTCGCAATATATGGTTCCCAGCAAGTAACAAAGTCTCTGTTACGCTCTTCTCAGGCAATAGAAGCCGCGGAAGTCAGGCGCTTGCTTCTCCAGACTTCCATCCAAGTCTTTAGGAGATATTCGGACGGCCTTATTAGAGGCAGTTCGAGCAAGGCAGGATCTGAGGATGTTCTTAGTGAAGAAACTTCTTGACCGTATTGCAAGCCAAGTAGTTCTGTCTCCAGTTCTAATTCCTTCTTTGATTTCACCAGCAGTTTGGAAGACTGTTTTCAATTTGGCACAAGCATTCAAGCAAGGTCCCCGCAAGCCCTGATGCCCTTGTTAGAACAAGGGATCAGGGTCTGGTGGTATCTGGGCGACTAACTGGTGGTGGCAGAAACAGAAAAGTTACGCATCATTCATGTCTACGTTACGTTAAACCATCTCATATCTCTATGATTCAAGGTCAACTTAGTAAAAGTCAAACCCTTGTTCCCCCACGAGTATTTCAGGGGATAGGGCTGGTCGAGGACACAGCTTCTCTCACTCTGAGTCAGAGTGTGGACACTCGAAACAGATTTCGCAAAAACTGTTTATGTTTCTCCACAGTCTGACTACGACACAGAGACTTTGGGAATCTCTAGTCGGTTCTCTCAACTGGGTTCAGCTAACTGTGAAGTTGGGCCGGTTGTAAGTCTAACGTTTAATCTTGGAGGGCAACAAATTTTTCCCACTATTACCGGCGGGGATAGTATGGCCTATCCCAACGTTATTACACAACTTACTAGCGGTTTGGGCGACGAGAGAAATGTTGCACGCAGTCATGTCATGAACCTCTCCTCCGCCGTCGGTATGGGTGGACATGGATGCGTCAGGAACGATAGGTTGGGGCTTTTAGTCAAACCTCGGGCATCAGGGTCAAAGGTTTTGGTCCCATTTAGAAATCTTCCACATCAATGTCAAAGACTTACTAGTCCCCTTATCTGTCCTTCAGGCTCACGGCTCTGCTTTACGGGGCAAGTCGGTGGCCTTCAGAATGGACAATCTGAATGTGGTTCACTGTATTCAGAAACAAGGGTCAATAAGATCTCGGAAGTGGCTAAACGTGTCAGAAAAGATTTTTATACTAGCCAACAGGCTGAACATTCATCTTCACGCATCTTATCTCCCAGGCGTAGCAAACGTCTGGGCAGACGCTCTGTCTCAGAGACAAAGCACATCAGTAGAATGGGCGCTCTTGCGTGTGCGGAGCATTACCATCCACAAGTGGATTTGTTTGCGTCTGAGAAGACTCGCAAACTCCCACTGTACCTCACCCGCCGGACGATAACGCCGGCGGGCGGACCTGACGCTCTGATGACGGACGAGAACAGGTTGAGTTCCATTTATCTATTTTCCGCCGCCAGACGCGTCTCTAATGTGCCACGTAGTCAACAAACTACAGGATTAGCGAGGCGTAGTCTCGCTAATCGCGCCCCTGTGGCCGGTGCAGTGTGGTACCAGCATTTGAACACGTGGTGCCCGCACCCAGTGTCACTCCCGGTCGGGTTGTTCCACTTAGAACACAATTGGCAACCTAGAAACCTCGCGGACTTGTTCATTATGGACATTCAGGAGGCCAAGTGGCTAGCACCATATGGTAGCGACGTGACCAAGATATTCACGAATCAATATACCCAGTCTACAAAGCGACAGTTTCAATCGCATTGGCAAGCTTTTATGTCTTGGATTCTTAGAACAAAACAAACTGTGCCCTCGGTGGCGTTGGTTGTTAATTATTTAATGTATCTGTTCATGCAGAAACATTTATCTGAAATTGATTTATGAGGGCAGGTTTTAATCCGCCCACCTCCCCGTCAGCTCAGGCCTACATGGTCTCTGGACAAATCATCGTCGTTATTCTCGTTCCCGTATGTACCAAAGACTGCAGATTTTACAAAAGGGCAGTATTCCTTATGGCTTTGGCTACCGGGAACAGAGTATCTGAGCTGGCGGCGATGAGCAACACACCTAATTGCCTCAGGTTTGTTAGGCTTCATGAGTGTATTCACATTGCACCTTCCCCAGGATTCATAGCCAAGAATGAGCACAGTGAACACGTGTTTTCAGAGTTCACGGTGCCGGCGGTAAAAAGGGGAAAGGTGCACCATCTTTTTTGCCCAGTGCAAGCTCTAACCAAATATTTAAGAGTGGCACCTCTAAATCACCAGGGTGCTTTATGGGTCGCAAGTCCGGGTGAACGCTAGATGGAGCGTACACTGGCTTCTCTCTTGGTCGAGGACTTTAAAGAGAAGAATCCCGGCGTTGTGGGTAAGACCCACGATTTACGCAAGGGGACAGCCTCTTTACGTTTCCTTAATAATCTTTCGGTGGAAGTTATTAAGTCCACACAGTTGTGGGCCTCTAATCAGGAGTTTTTGACTCGATACCTTTCAGTAGCTCTGGACAAACCTTCCTTGCCATGTATAGCTTTACGGCAGAGGGTCTAGGTGGCCCTTTTAGTCACGTTTTGTTTAATTTCAAGAAAAAGGGGGGGGGGGGGGGGGAGGGTGCAGTCAGTGTGACATAGGACACCCTAGACCCCTCCGGAGTATATGTTCGGAACATACGAGCTGTGATACTGTTTGTAGGCATTGTATTATAAAATTTATCTGTAGTATTCATTGCAGGAAATTGTGCTAAAGGCCAATAGTAGTGTTACAACAATTCTTGTTGTAAGTAGCTTTGGCTGTGAAGCAATAGATTTTTGAGAAATCTCGGTAGTTGCAACTACGACTTTTACTTTTGAAGTAATTACTTCTCCATAAGTACACAAGTTCAGTACTTCTACGAATGTACAAGAATTCATTTATGTTTGGTTATATTTTTAGGAATATATCCACTAGTTAATGGGGTTTATATGTGCACATGTAAACTTATAAGTTTTTAGTTTTCACCACTTACTTTAAGTGGGGTGCCTTCTTAACTAGCAGATCTGTGTACAGAGTCTCAGAGTTAACCCTTTTTCAAGCAGGCTTCTTTGAAGCACGCTCCTGCTTGTACCCCTTTTTGAAGATTTAGGCTGTATAAAGTTTATGCACCCGAATATCTCTTTTTTACAAAAGTAAGAATACTATGTGGTTGTTTGATTATCTGCTTTTCTAGAGTTATGATATGATTACAAATGTCCCCCTCCAGTCTTAGAAATCAGGCATGTTCGTCAATGATGGAGGGGCCACTAATAAATTATAGGTTTGACTCCTGTAAGGAGATAAAGAAAACCTAATATTTAGTAGTGGCCCCGTAATCATTGATGACTGGGGCCCTCCCGACCATCCCCTTCCCATTCGTTGATGTATTAAGGATTTTGGTTTACTTGATATGTCAGTGAAGGAAGAATGACGCCTGCAGTAGCGTCTGGTCAAAAGATCCACACAAGTACATCCACGATATGATGGAAAGCTTATTGAAATGTATTCTTATTTTCTTTTTCTTTTTTGTTTTTTACGAAGTTTTTTCGTAGTGAGAACCCAATTCATTATGACTGAAGCCATGAGTGAGGTCGCATGCGCTCATGATGAAGGCTCCTCAGTTTTTAAATGCTCTGCGCGGTAGATTCAAACTACGGCGGATGAGTGTTTGAAGAGGGTGCCTTATGTAATAGGCATGTTCGTCAATGATTACGGGGCCACTACTAAATATTAGGTTTTCTTTATCTCCTTACAGGAGTCAAACCTATAATATGTGCACATGTAAACTTATAAGTTTTTAGTTTTCACCACTTACTTTAAGTGGGGTGCCTTCTTAACTAGCAGATCTGTGCACAGAGTCTCAGAGTTAACCCTTTTTCAAGCAGGCTTCTTTGATGCACGCTCCTGCTTGTACCCCTTTTTGAAGATTTAGGCTGTATAAAGTTTATGCACCCGAATATCTCTTTTTTACAAAAGTAAGAATACTATGTGGTTGTTTGATTATCTGCTTTTCTAGAATTATGATATGATTACGAATGTCCCCCTCCAGTCTTAGAAATCAGGCATGTTCGTCAATGATGGAGGGGCCACTAATAAATTATAGGTTTGACTCCTGTAAGGAGATAAAGAAAACCTAATATTTAGTAGTGGCCCCGTAATCATTGACGACTGGGGCCCTCCCGACCATCCCCTTCCCATTCGTTGATGTATTAAGGATTTTGGTTTACTTGATATGTCAGTGAAGGAAGAATGACGCCTGCAGTAGCGTCTGGTCAAAAGATCCACACAAGTACATCCACGATATGATGGAAAGCTTATTGAATAGTTATTCTTATTTTCTTTTTGTTTTTTGTTTTTTACGAAGTTTTTTCGTAGTGAGAACCCAATTCATTATGACTGAAGCCATGAGTGAGGTCGCATGCGCTCATGATGAAGGCTCCTCAGTTTTTAAATGCTCTGCGCGGTAGATTCAAACTACGGCGGATGAGTGTTTGAAGAGGGTGCCTTATGTAATAGGCATGTTCGTCAATGATTACGGGGCCACTACTAAATATTAGGTTTTCTTTATCTCCTTACAGGAGTCAAACCTATAATATGTGCACATGTAAACTTATAAGTTTTTAGTTTTCACCACTTACTTTAAGTGGGGTGCCTTCTTAACTAGCAGATCTGTGCACAGAGTCTCAGAGTTAACCCTTTTTCAAGCAGGCTTCTTTGAAGCACGCTCCTGCTTGTACCCCTTTTTGAAGATTTAGGCTGTATAAAGTTTATGCACCCGAATATCTCTTTTTTTACAAAAGTAAGAATACTATGTGGTTGTTTGATTATCTGCTTTTCTAGAGTTATGATATGATTACGAATGTCCCCCTCCAGTCTTAGAAATCAGGCATGTTCGTCAATGATGGAGGGGCCACTAATAAATTATAGGTTTGACTCCTGTAAGGAGATAAAGAAAACCTAATATTTAGTAGTGGCCCCGTAATCATTGACGACTGGGGCCCTCCCGACCATCCCCTTCCCATTCGTTGATGTATTAAGGATTTTGGTTTACTTGATATGTCAGTGAAGGAAGTATGACGCCTGAATCAGTGTCTGGTCAAAGATCCACACAAGTACATCCACGATATGATGGAAAGCTAATTGGATAGTTATTCTTATTTTCTTTTTCTTTTTATATTTTTTACGAAGTTTTTTCGTAGTGAGAACCCAATTCATAATGACTGAAGACATGAGTGAGGTCGCGTGCGCTCATGATGAAGGCTCCTCAGATTTTAAATGCTCTGCGCGGTAGATTCAAACTACGGCGGATTAGTGTTTGAAGAGGATGCCTTATGTAATAGGCATGTTCGTCAATGATTACGGGGCCACTACTAAATATTAGGTTTTCTTTATCTCCTTACAGGAGTCAAACCTATAATTTACACTCTTTGAGAGCTCTGTGGGAAAGCCCAACTGTGGCCATGGCCTTCCTTAAGGACTCGGGGCTGTTCGGCCAGGCTGCTTAGGGAACAACAACAACAAACAACAATGCCCAGGCATTTTTATGTTTTTAACAAATGTTAACTATGTTTTCCCTCAAAAGGAAAGGAATCGGGGAAGAAGTGAATAACTTGCAATAAAGCAAGGTATCCATACTTTAAATAAATAAACATAATTCCTCATTATCTTTCTTCATCTTCTCATGGCAATGAGTTGATCATACAGTTGTGGGCTATTATTTGGGGATGAAAATAATGATTGAAGAATAAGGGTTACCTGGTGAGGGTGAAAGTCACTCGGAATTGCCCGGGATAACCTCCCTCTATTGTGGGCAGACCCACATTAACCCATTGAGCCCCATCCTAAAAGTAACTTGTGTAACACCCAGACCCAGGCATTTTTCATATTTGTTATTTTTGTTTAATATTAAGCAAAATAGGGTTGCCCAAGGTGGTCTTTGTGGGCTGCCAATTTTGCCCCACATCCTAAGCTAGTATGTGTACATATTCGAGAACCTACGAGCCTTTTAGGAGGCATACACTCATTTAACCAAAGAAGTGCGCATGGGGGGTGAGACACCACACTCCTGTGCTGACGTATTTGAGCTGTTCCCATCACTAACATCGTTATTTTACCATAAATAGCATTAATACTTATCCATATGTGCCTATTATAGGTTGATTATAAAGGTATTAACCTGTTACAACAATAAAACAAGTGGAAACAGCGTTTGGATGGTCAAAATCGGCGATACAGGCCGGGAGTTACATAATGTATGGCTGAGGCAACCTCCCTCCCCACCACTCTTTCCCAAGTCTGGAGAGAGACTGTCGAACGATACTCTCTCTCTCTCTCTTCCACTCGCTTGGTAACAGTGATGACAATGCCCTGCTTGCAACTCGCTAATGTTAGCACGAAAATAGGTGATAACTGAAGGTGAGGAAAGTGGGGAAGGAGGTGAGGAAAGTGGGGAAGGAGGGGAGGTGGAGGAGTGATATTTGGCATGGCCCAGGGAAAAAAAAAAAAAAAAAAAAAATTGGGGTGTTTTAAATGGATTTTTAAAAGCCTTACTCTTAAGAGTCTTCCCGCAATCCGCCGGGGGAACTCTTAAGAGTCTCCCAGCAGTTTCCGGGTTAAATAAGGCGAAAATAGCCGACGTATAATGGTCGACGCTGGGGCTGAGCGTAACAAAAGTCGGCGTTGGCTATCGTACATCGATGGGGCTGGATGGCTTAAAGCTGTGTGGGTGAATCTCTCCCCCTCTACAGTAGATGCCACAAAATAAAAGTCTGTACATAATATACTGTCACCTGGCCAACATTGGTAGTGTTGTGGTACCCCCTTACCATAACTTCTTCACTACAAAATTAATATGCTTTGAAATCTAGTATTTTGGCTGACACTAAACAATTTTAGTACGCTGAGAAAGTGCAACTCGTAGTCAAAGTATTAAAGTACCTTATACGTCTCCTTTAGCCTGCTTCCTTTATCAAGTTACCACTTTATCTTTTTCACATTCTACACCCCTAATGAAATAAATACTATGTCACTCTTTTAAAATCATACAGTTCCTATCCCTCAAGAGAAATACTGTGCATCCATTCCATTATTTCTTCTCGGACCTCAAAGCACTTGTAACTAAAAATCGGCTAGAGGACATACTGTAGGGTGTAAATTTACAAACCTATTTATTAGTGAACTCTTCCTAAATGGTAGAAATGTCCGTTCAATTGCCTTAGTCCCTTTCAGTTATAAGAGGTTAGGAGTCAAGATTTCTGATCTACTTTTAGTGACTAGACTATAGAGAGAGAGAATGAGCTATTTTTCAACAGCCTTGTGGGGGATAATATGGCCAAAGGTTATCTCTTACCACACCAATCGAAATATAAAATTAATCAACATAAATAAAAATAAAGTCTGAGATCGCCTACCTTATGGTATGAACTATGGTAGCCTATCTTTCAGGATGCCCTAACTAAACATTGTATAAATGGCCATATATATCAATGACTTAGCTATAACTAGGGTCCTGGTTTAGTTCAGAGGATTCCGGCTTCGGTAGATAAGGGTTATAGGTCAGGACTCCGGGCCGGGCGTGGGAATTGTGGTGGAGGAGATCACGGGACACTTCTCTAACGTTCAGATGTTTACTAGCGTCTGATCGGAACTTCAATTTCCGACTCTTAAATAAATTATATTAATTCGTTACCAAGGGTTCATTCCCTCTTCACGAAATCATATAAATAATTATCAGCATTTAAATTATATAATTATAAAGGTGAACATCGTTTCACAACGATTTAGTGAACATAATATCAAGATATTAACGACCCTAAAGCAAACGGTGGATCGCGTATGCGGTCGCGGGAATATTTAAACTGATCCTCTTTACAGTTCTTCTAAACTTATTTCTACAAGGTTTTATAACTAAATTAACTTGATCAAGGTAATCTTATACAGTACTAAATTACCTAACATTAATTAATCTCTACAATATATACAATCACCGGGTTCTGGTAGGAAATTGTTCACTCTAGTGAGGTTACCCTATCGGAAGGTTGTTGCCAACATTCCCCAGATACTGGTGTAGTCAATTTATTTCTCACAAGCCTACTGGGCTGACTAGACTATAATAATAATAATAATAATAATAATAATAATAATAGTTCCTAAAGCTAGTGCATGCTAAGCCAGCTAAGGATAGCCCAATAAGGCTGATTAGGAGTATTTCCATTGGGGTCCTGTACTACTACCCCATCCCCTTGCTCATGAGGGACGGTAACGACTCAGTGCTTATGAAAAATCTTTAATGCGCCGAGCGTGGGCGCGATCCTGGGACCTTCTGGGTGGAAGTCCAAGACGCTAGTCACTACACCAGCGAGCCCCTTGGTGATATATTGCAGTCCTTTCATCTTCAGAAGCAACATTAAATAACAATAATAATATTAAAAAATAAATAAATAAATACAAAATAAAAATATATAAATAAATTGAATCACTTCTGGCAACACAACAAGCTTCTGCTACCCACCTCATGGTAAATTTCCTCCTTACACTCCAGGGATACCCCCAGAAGTTTATCATATTTACCCTACATATTTACAAAACTCATCATTATCATCAAATCTGACCCCCCGCTTCCAGAGGAAGCGCCCCAAAAGGGATGGCCATGTCAGAAACTGCCTCCAGGCTCCCAGACATGACCCGACTGACCCACTCCACAGTGCCATTTCCACTAAGTGGATTATGACCATGAACACTGAAGGAGCAGACCCAAAGCAGTCCCTCACCCGGATGGCAGTTCCACCACTCTTTTGCTATTAATTTCATTAATCGAGTTTAGGAGTAAAGTTGGTTAGTGGAGAGAACATCATAATTATATTTACCCCAATGGGGCCCTGGCTGGAAGCATACCAAGCATAGGAATTTTCTGAAGATAGGAACCAGTGGTTCACTGCTCCAGAAGCTGATTGCACTACCAAAGTGGCGGGCGGTGGGGTCGCCGCATCCCTACGCCAGAGAGAAAGGCCAACTTGTACCAGTGGGCTGTGAGAGTAAGAGACTAGGGAACCATGGGGTACACCATTATGGCCCCACTGCCTTCACTACTCTCAAGAAAAAAGTTAAAAATAAGAATGATGATAAAGGTACAGTACAAAACTCGACAACTTAACTGAACTGCATGCTGAACACAGCAAACAAAACATTAACTAAAGTCTCAACACAATCAATGGCAAAACAGAATCGCATTATGTGAAAAAATACAATTAGTTTATCGCAAAAATATAAATGTAAAAACAAACATTTTAAGGAACTCCGGTTGCCACCTGGCCAGCGCAAAGCTCTGTGGAGAGCACATCTAGTATTCTTGTCATAGTAATGGTCTCTACCGACCTAAGTGCAATTGTATCATTTATTGTGCAAATTTCACAAATATAATCCACCATTTTTTTCAATCTGCATCTCACACTGCAGATACTATATGTTATACTATATGTTCCTCCTGGTACCAACTACAGAAGTTAAATTTCTTAAGCCTTTTCTGCATACAGTACACAGCCATTCACCATAAGTTACAGTGATACTACTATTCACCCGAATAAACATAAATCTTTGTTACTCCCCTTGAATGGAAAGGTGTACACTTCATGTGTTAGAAGCGCAATGACATATGCTTCAGAAACGTGGCCTGTCAAAGAGGATGATATCAACAGAATGGAACATAACGAGATGAGAATGGCGAGATGAATGTGTGGAGCCAAACTGCAAGATAGGATATCTAGTGAAGAGCTGAGGAGACAGTTAGGCATCAAGAGTATCAATGATGAGATGCGTACTAGTAGGCTTGGATGGTTTGGACATGTGAAGAGGATGGATAAACTAAGTTGGGTGAAAAGATGCAAGTCTGTGAACACGGAGGGAGCTGCACCAAGGGGCAGACCAAGAAAGTCGTAGGATAAAAGAAACAAAACAAGCGAGGCAGCTCTGAACAGGTATGCCTGCAGAACTGCCATTAGGACGTGAGACCAGAACCACACTTTGTGTGGAGCACTCGGTCTTTAAATTTATGTATGTACTGTATGTACTACTAACATTTATTCACATTCATTTTAAGTTCTTGGATTTATTCTCTCTTTCCATTTTGCACATATCTCCATTACATCCTCACTACTACCAGTCACCAATACTATATGAACCGCCAGCCAACTTGAGAGCGACTAGACCGGGTCTCTCAAGTTGACTAGGTCTAGGTCGCCCAGGAGAAGACCCAGAGACCTAGGCCAATTTAGAGTCTCTAGCAAAAGATTCCCAGGTCCTAGTCCTCCCGGAGAGGTTCCAGTCTCAGCAGGCAGACATTCAGCGAAGCTTTACCACCACAATGCCCGCCCACCTCACATCCAGGCATGACCCTTCATATACACCGGTTGCCCGGGCCAGGTGCCTGACGGACTATTATCTAGTCTAACTGGCATCTGACCCCCTCTCCCAACGACAGTGTTATCACTCATCTATTCACAAGCATTCTCCATTCATTCCTATTTATTACCACTTTTCTTACCTGTTCTACAGTCATCTCTACTACAGTAAAAGTAAAATGTAGGTACTGTAGCTTATATTAGACTGTGCTATACTGCAGTGTTCATATTCATGACTTAGCCCTTAGGAGCCTGTGGAAAATCCCCCTCTGCTGATATACATTACTGTTATTAAGACAATGGAAAAGAAAACTGTTATTAAGACTATGGAAAATACCAACTTTCACATTTTGGTATCAGTATCATTATCGATTGTAAGGTTGCTCCATGCTTTGTCTGGCAATATCTGTGTTAACCGATGGCCGTTCTCCATCCTGCACGATCCCCCATACAGCATCCCTGTTGAGTCCCCTATCACAGAGATAATTTATCAAGATATTGTCATAGGTATTCCTCTGTCTACCACTGCCATCCTTCTATTCACATGGCCATTAAATCGTAAAACTTGCAAAATAAACAAACCAAAACTTGGACGACACAAGATAAAGGCAAAAAACTTATCAAAATCACTATGTGGAAATAAGGCTTGATAAAATAAAATTAGTCTGCCAGCACGCATCACCTCAATAACACACTATTATTTTTTTTTATTACAAATGGTGACAAGTTACCATACCTGGAGACTGGCATTGAGAGCTTCACCGTAGAGTGGGACTGCCAGTCAATGTAGGGCTTTTGCTGGCCACCCCCCTGAAACACACAGGTATATTTGTATTACTAACACTACCCACACTATCATCAACATAACAGAATTACAGAGGACTCAGAGCCATTAGGGCAAATAATACTAAAGACCTCAACATAACATAACAGAATTATAGAGGACTCAAAGCCCTGAAGGATTATCACCAATTACTGTACTCATACTCAGAAATCAAGAAAATTCCTTTCACACTCTTAAATATATACAGTAAGTTTATATACATGTTGTGGTACTTTTATTTGAAATGTGGTATTAGTGAATTGGATCCAAACATTTGTAATGAATGTACTGTATGCTTATCTCAATTTAGTAATTTAGCTACCATAATATATACTATTCAGGGTAAATGAGGATTTAATATATATTTTTTGTGTATTTTCATAAAATACTGACTGTAAAGCTAAATGACAACAATGAGATTTGTAAAAAACATGCAGGTATATAAGTATTATAGAAAAATTATTTGTAAATCTCTATAACTGCTGTGGCGGCTTACACACTTACCATGCAATACTTACAGTTTCTGCATCTCACTTTCACTCAACTCAAATGTTCAAATAGTGTTTTTTTCTTCTTACTATAATGTCTTTCTTTATATGGATAGTAAATATTCAACTTACTGTTAATGATGAATCTGTCGTCGCCTCAATGACTAAACGTTTAAGAAGAAAATATGTGCTAGGATAAGCTAGTAAGAGTGAAGAGAATATTACAAGCATAATTTTTTATGCTTGTAATATTCTCTTCATGAAATGAAAACAATGGAAAGTGCATGACATCAAGAGAATGAAAATGACAACATCAAAATATAAATTTTTAAAACAGATGGAAAACACCTGAGAAGCAATCTGTGGTCATTCACCTATTAAATATACCGTATAGATGGTAAATATACTGTATATAAAAGCATATAAAAGTATATAAAAGGGTAAATGTAATAAAAAGTGCAAAATGGATGTTAAAAATTGGAGAGAAAAAGAGATAGGATAAAATATACTTGCGGTCGATTGGCGGCGGCGGCGATGGCTTCCACAATGTTAAATTTCGGCAGACGGGGGATTTATTAACTACTATTCAAACTACCAAGAACACCCAAACGGTTGGTTAGTGACGTACGTGACTGGGTACAAGCACAAACGTTACTTGCACACTTTACAAAGCTAAAACACACGAGAAGTGGGCTCCAAAGAAGCCGCCTTCACTATTACTAGTTAAGTAACGCATCTGGGTGTTAAACCTTAAGGTATATTAGTTATTTGGCTCAGACTTGGGTTGGGGAAGGGGGTAGAGGACAGCAACCAAGAACACCAAAAGAAACAAACTTAAGGCAGAAGTTTTATAAACTACCTTTCTATAAGTATTCCAGATTTTTTTTTTTTTTTTATCAATGACAAATGAAAACAATCACTGAAGTGTCCAACACAAATTCTCCACTGAGTAAAATAAAGTTTTCCCCAATTATACACACCGACTAGAATTTATCTTATAAAGGACTAAATTAAGATAAATCAATTATGGAAATAAGTGATGAAAACATAAATAAATAAAACAAAAATAAAGAAGCCTTGCGATTGTGGGTGAAGGATTGGGAAAGAGGGAGGGAGAGGGGAGGGGAGGGAGTTGTGTTGAATGTAACTGACATCTATACTAGTGGATCTTACAAAGATAGTCAATAGTTTTCACCTAGTCATTTAAAGTGATAAATTATTAAGAGTATGTGAAAAATTTGGAATCGAACATTCAGTCAAATTTAATCCTATAAAGAGCAATATCATAATATTTAAATCTAACCTATTGAAATCAAAGCTACCTAAATTCCATTTGTATGAAGAAATTATAGAAGTAAGTAAAGTAAAGTATCTAGGACACTATATTTCAAGTGATCGCTCAGATGATGAGGATATGGGTCGTCAGCGAAGGCAACTTTACATGCAGGGAAATTCAATATTAAGAAATTTTCATATGTGCACATGAGATACAAAAATAACATTGTTCAACTTCTACTGCTCACCAATGTATATAGCACAACTATGGTGGAACTATAAGAAAATTACAGTGAATAGACTAAGTATCTCATATCACAATATCATGAAAATGTTTCTGGGGCTCTCAAAATATGAGAGTACAAGTACGCTATGTGCCTATATGAACTTACACTGTTACCAATCACTCATTAGAAAGCTAACATATAAATTCATTCAGCGCCTTAACACTTCTGAGAACAGTATCATTAAAATGCTACAAACTCCAAGCATAGTGTACACCTCTAGGATCCAGGCACACTGGAGGAAGTTGCTCTATATTTAACCTTAAGTAATGATTTCAGGTCTGCTACTCTACAGAATTAGCATACCGGTACTGAACCTCATAGTGCAGTACAGTACCGATATTCCTATACTGTACTGTAGCAACATACTGTACCGGAAGCTAAATGATGTGAGGCATGGTACTGTACACAATTAGGACAGTGGTTTTGGTAACACAGTAGTTTGATGACCACTGTTTTTGGTTGAGGCAGTGCTGTGAACTACATGATAGCAAGCTGGGTATTATTTAATTTCTTTTTATTTTATGTAGCCCATGTACAGTAGCTTATATATATTTATGTTACTGTAAGGTAAGTAAGAGCAAGAATAGAATTTAAGTTGTGTTTGGTGACTTTTAAGGTTCTCAAATTTGGTGAGCCTAGGTACCTTGCGGAGCTGCTCAGGCGCCCACCGGCACACCATGGTGTAGTTGTGCGTCATGACAATGACCCTTTTCGTCTTGATGAACCAAGGGCTTTCCAGCAGTCTTCATTCTTTGAGAGGTCATTCTCCTACATGGCTCCGAGGTTGTATAACAGGTTGCCGCTGTCCATGAGACAACTGAGTTCTGTTGAATGCTTCAAGAGACAACTTAAGACTTTTCTCTTTGAGAGAAGCTATGATCTTGAGAGAGGTGTCATGACAGATGGCTATAGAGTTTAGGCTATTTTGCCACTGATAGTGATTGTTAAATGTGTGTTGTATATAAGCCTTCTTTTGATGCATTGATTTTTGTTCTTTTTTCTTTCTCTTTTCGAGCGCTAGTGAATTCTTCGGAAAAATTGGCGCTTATGAGAAATAAGTAACATGCTTATTATTATTATTATTATATATGGACCCCAGTATGGTCCCCTCTGTACTGTGTGAGTCTGAAATAAAGTAGTAGTATTATTATTATTATTATTATTATTATACACAAGACGAGGAACTAGTATTATTATTATACTGTATCTGCTACTCATGAGTACTGGTATGTATGCGACCTTATTTGTAGATAAAAAGATCTACATATTTCTCTTACTAGCTGACAAGGAATATGTGTTTGTATTTTTGCTAAATAGTTGCAAACATTTGTTTTTATTTATAATGAGACAATAGTGTTGTAGATATTCAAAATACTAACTTTTTTGGATCTATCAGATAGGATAAATGAGCAGCCTAACAGCCTTCTGAGAACTAAACCAGAGTCACATGAGCACTTTAACAGTGAATATCTTCGGAGTGACGGTATCCCAGTAGAAAATATACAAGCAGAAAATCTATTATTTGCTGATTTTAACTATTGAATGTACAAAATTTGAACCGAGAAGAGCTTGATCATGAACAATTATTGTTAGACATTATACTAATTCTTCAAAATAACATGATACCATATTTTGATACATTTCGTTGCTAACATTGCTCATGCGACTAGGGATTGACACCATAGATGATTGACAAGCCAATAGCCCCACAGTGGTTGAAACAACAGGGGGTAAAAAGGAGGTGATGATGATTGGTGATTCAGTTAATGTTATCAGATATCAAAAAAAGAATAAATTGTAATGTAGTGTATAAAAGTTATAAACAGGTGATTACTTGCTGGACGAGATGGAGTTAAAATGTTTTGTTAGTTCTGAGGTGCAACTATGAAATATGGAGTGGAAGAATACATTCACGGAAGACGGTTAATAGAGAATTGAATGTTATCATGGTAGGAAGATAGGTCAGCAGAATACTAAAATAGAACTTCTTAAGAGACAGTACACACATACCAACTACAGTACTGTATATATAGGAAACTTGGAGGGCATATATTATGAAACAAGTATACTGTATAAAGCTATCAAGAAATGTCTAATATATGCACTGTGGCGAGTTTTGTGAAAGCAATGAATGGATTGTCAACCCCTCATTGGGGCATTCCCAGGAGGCAGCAAGGCATCTAAATATATGCAATAGATGGAAAAAAAGTTGCAATTATCTCTACAATAAAAAAATGAATATTTGGCTATAAGATAAGTCTTATACCAGATAAGAATTATCCTAAATAACTATTATTATCAATGAATAACTAAGGGATATATAACCTAACTATCCATATCTTAAAATACATAAAGTCAAAGGAAAACAAATTAGAACCTAGTTCTCTCATGGCCTTATGGGAGGGAGTGACTAACTTATTACTTAAAATTTGTAGCCTTTAATAGGTTACTGTAACTATTTTTGTTGCTCTCACTTAGTACAAAACCTTCTTTAAATTGTAGTCGTATACTATATCTACATAACCAATAAACACTTGATTGTAAACACATTAGAGTGAATTCTGACAACAGCTGTAAAACTGAGAATACTGTAAATTATGACTGAATACAGTAACTATGAGGGCCTGTTAAATATCATGTGGTATGTTGTTTATCCAGTTGTATAGTGTATAGAATTCATATACTGTAACAGTTGTTCAATAAGACTGGGTAAGCACTATCACGTAGTATAGTGTGTATAAGGGACTATTATGGGGGTAAAGGGGCATGAGTTGGTGTAAGTCAGGTGGGAGGGGTGGGGGGCTGGTGGTGGTGGGAGAGGGGGGGAGCATGAGGGCGGACGGGGGAGTCTAGTGACCAAAGGGGTGGACATTCCCCGCCCACCCGGTGAGCCAGTGAGCAGTGCTTACTGTGGGGGCAGGGGCGGGCCTGAGAGGGGCGGGAAAGTGGCTTGGAAGGCCACTTGTAACCCCTGGGGCAGCCCCGGGTGGAGAGGGTGGTGGTGGTGGTGGTGGTGGTGATGGTGGGGTGGTGGGTTCATATTTCCTGGGGCGACCGCGAGACAGGTTCCGCCGCTTCACAAACTCTGCGTCATCTACCATCCAGAACGAGCCAAAGTCGTCCTCGTAGCGCACAAAACACTTGTGCAGCGAGAGGTTGGTGCGGATCGCATTCTGGCCCACCGATATTGACATTAGAGAAAAAGAGAGAAAAGTCAAAGCACAAGAAAAACTCTAAAGAGGAAAAATAAAGGTGAAAAAAAGCCCAACCACTCGCCCATAAGATAAGGCCCCTGGGGTGAAACATACAGAGAAGCAGCGCCTCCTGCTCTCTACCTCCACCAAGACAGTGGGTGGGTGTGTGAGAGAGGTAGGGGGAGGGTGGTGAGAGCAGGGGGGGCGATGGTGGGCATGGGTTGGTATATATGGTGGGGGTTGTGATGGGGGCAACATACCCAGTAGCGCAGCGTTGGGGTCGCCTCTTGTAAAACTCCACTTCATCCACAGTCCAGACAGCTCCCTTCACGTTCTCCACACGCATGAAACATTTGTGAAGGGACAGGTTGTGGCGGACGGCATTCTAAACGGAACAATACACAAGACAGTAAGCACAAAGCAAATCAATAACTAAAACAACAAATAATAATAAAAAATAAAATTGATTATTCCTGGATCTATTGAGCAGCCAAAAGCAGCAGCTAATTGTTGTTACTTGCCTAAAATAATACTGGTAAATGTTACACTGGCTACAGTGCAGTCAAATTATTTTTTTAAAATGTTACTCGTTATCATGCTGCAGATTCATAAATAAAGATTAAATAAACTGACGATTAAAAAAATAAAAATTTATCTCAACTGTTCAGTACTCGGCTGTGGCACCATGCAAATGTAATGCATAAATAAAGGAGTAAACGATCTACACTATGAGCATCAAGAGACCAGGCTTTGTCCTGACTGGTCAAGACACAGCAGCCACCACTCGGTTGTTCACCCACTCAACCACACGGTCCCAAACACCCAAACACAACCAGTGGTTGTTGTTGTTGTTCCCTAAGCTGCCTGGCCGAACAGCACCGAGTCCTTAAGGAAGGCAACCAGTTAACACAATTACTACAGAGGATTAATTTTTCTCAAGTATTATTATGGCTAACATTAGATTTGTTTTTTAATGGGAGATTCTTTCTGGGATCTGCGATTAGTTTGCTTGGGAAACAGATTAACTTGCTCATGTAGTAATGTACACCCTATGTGGTGGATTGTGTTCTTTTATTTAATAATTTTCATTTTAGTAAACGTTGTTTCCACATAGCGATTTTGATAATTTAATTTGACTTTATATTGTCCTTGTCCCAATTTTGGTTTGTTTAGTTTGCAAGTTTTACATTTTAATCAAATAGGTAAAACCTACCAGTAGACCTTTTCTATATTGAATAAAATCATCTTATGATAGTCAGAATACACTCAAGAAAGGCATACAGTATATGTATACTGTACATAATAATAATAATAATAATAAGCATGTTACTTATTTCTCATAAGCATAAGAGGTTAACCAGTACAACACTATCAAATCTTTCTTTGTGTTATTCTGGCTATCAATACTGATTATATACAGCTTAGGAGCTATAGGAATCCAATGGGTAAATACCATCTCAATACAGCCTTCATTTCCCAGATCTTTCTTAAACTTAATTAAATTGTATAATGATAGCCATAAAAAAAGGCATCACTGTACTAAACTTAGCAAGCATTATACAATGTTGTTCAGTTTGGAAAGAGTCTGCGAGAATTGACTAATAATAATAATAATTTTACTAGTCAGATCTTTCATTAAGCGCATTTTCTCTCCTTCAAGATTCAATAGCGCTGTTGTTGTTCTTGTTGTTCCCAAAGCTGCCTGGCCGAACAGTCCCTGTAATGGCCAACAGAGACCATTACCCCATCCCCGTACTCAAGGGAGATGGTACCAACCAGGGTTAGTGGAAAAAACCTTCATGCCCAAGCGCGGATCAAACGCCGACTCCTGGGTAGGAAGTCAAGGCGCTATCCACTCCACCAGCTGGTTGGCTGAAGGGTCAAATAAGGTGGTTTATCCCCATATATTCCAGGAGCTCCTTCCTAAGCTGAATACAATTGACTATTGAAAACCAGAATAAAGTGAAGAAAGGTATTATAGTACTTAATTGGTCAGCCTCCTGTCTATAAGCTATATACCAGTATGTAGATCTATCTATCTATCTATCTATTGCCGGACGCCTTACTCCCCTTACGAGGGTGGCCATACACAGAATGCCCCCAAGCGGACCTATTCCCTGTGAGAGGGACAACCCGAGCCAGTTTAGTGAAGGACTTACAGGATTGACCACTCAATTTAGGATCCGTCTGACTCTGAGGCCCTCTGTGTATCTTGTTAGCACTATTTTTTTTACAGTGATGTTCGGCTAATCCATCCACTAACCTGCCTTACCCTTAGGTAAGCAGTACGGATTTGTATCAGGTTTACTCCCCTAGACAGGTTGCCAACCAAGGCTGACGAGTCCCATCCACCCGGATTTGTATAAGGTTGTCTCCTCTAGATGAGTTGCCGACCAAGGCTAACGAGTCCCATCCACCCGGTATGTAGATGCCTTTCTTAATTATATTCTGGTTATCATAAACATACTGTACATACAAGTACAAAGACTGCCTCATCCACAGATAATGTGGTTTCAGTCTTACATCCTAAATGGCAACATTTTGGGCTGAGGAAGGGTTTATGTGTACGATTTACTTATTTAATACCCATAGAGCCTTCCTATGCTAAAAAAACTAATCATATAATGAAAGCCATAATAAATTAAAACAAAAATGCCTCTTCTATGCTGAAAGGGTTAACTGGTTGGTTTTCTGATAGACTGACCAGGCGGCTGAGTAGACAGTAAAGACAGCCGGGTGGAGGGGAGCCACATGCCAGCTTGGCAGGGTAACTCAAAAAGGAGCTTTTTACTGGTGGTAACAAAAAAAGAAGCAAAGTGTCCGTGAGTAGCAGACCCGGGACACAACACACACAGCAGAGAGACTGAGAGGAGAGAGGGGGGGACCGGCCCCGGGGGGGGGGGGGGGGTGGGGGGGGTGTGAGTTTGGGACCTCTAGAGACAAACTTCCCATCATTCATTCCATGGTGGAAACAGAAGTACAAGAATTAATAAGGGGAAATCTTGTCACAGCTCTCGGTTTAACAAACAGAAACTTCAACACATGGACCTATTGTAGAACCTGTAGCTTACAAAACTAACTCATAACTTTAGTTTGATACTATCAATATATATATTATAAGGAGCTCTGTACAGCACTCAGAATAACAAACAAAAACTTGAAGACATGGACCTACTACAGACCCTAGCTTAGTAAACTGATGCATTACTGTACACTCGACCAAAAAACAATCTTTACACTAACGCTCTAAACATTCTGGAAGTGGGTCGAAATCTTATGATAATACCTCACAGACGTATGTTTCACCCGATTAATTCCGTTCACACTAGATTATTTACAGCTCACCAGTGTAAAGACTGTTTTTTGGTCGAGTGTACTTCTATTTTGATATTTAACTTCAACAAATGGTCTATTACAGAGACAAGCTTAGGAAAATGAGGCATTACTTTAAATTAAAATGTAAAACTTGCAAACAAAGTCAAACCAAAACTGGGACAAAGACAATATAAAGTCAAAACAACATATTAAAATCGCTATGTGGAAACAACGCTTACTAAAATAAAATTTATGAAATGAAAGAACACAATCCACCACATAGGGTGTACATTACTACATGAGCATTGATACTATAATAATTATAATAATGATTCTGTACTACTAAATATATATTGTCACAGCTGACTCACAAACAAAAACTACAAAACTAACAAAAAAACAGACACCAAGAAATATCAAAACAACACCCAGCACACGCTATCACACACAAATACTGTCTTCTCTCCCTCCCTGCCCACCCCAAACCAACTTCCGGAAGCACATCCATACTCATATCACTCGCCGTTCCATTCACTCACTCATAGACAACACGCAGCTGCAAGCACGACCTCCCGAAATCCATCCTTCTGAATCCTCCCTTCCTCGCGAGGACAGAGTCCACCTGGCCAGGCTGAGATGCGGACACCATCCGGCTCTTCTGAGCTATCAGAAGAGACTGGATGACTCCGTCGTCGACACCTGCCCGGGTTGTAACACAGCACCCCATACCATTAAACACATCATAGAAGACTGCATTTCACACAACCACTTACGCCAACAACACAATTTACACTCTTTGAGAGCTCTGTGGGAAAGCCCGACCATGGCCATGGCCTTCCTCAGGGACTCGGGGCTGTTCGGCCAGGTAGCTTAGGGAAGAAGAACAACAACAACAACAACAACAACAACAACAACAACAACAACAACAAACAAAAACTTAGGCATATTAAAGAATCTAGCTTAGAATAGTGATACTGTACATAACTTGTATTTTTATACTATCAATATACATTATAATGACTTCTGTTCTACTATTATAGTATACTAAAAACTTCTTAGTTCAGATACAATGTTAATTAATTTCATCTTTAACTGAGCAAGTAATTATTTAGATAGTTGCACTGAACAATTTAACATGCCAGTATTAAATTTCAATTCTCTAAAAGTAAAGAATTGCCATACCATAACATAAACTTTTTAATCTATGTATGTATAATCCACTGCCAGTATTAAAGATTATCTGAAAAAAATCCAATTTGTTAGCACTGTGCATAGTTAAATATATCACAAACATCAGTCATGTTCCTTTCAAAATTCTAAAATATAACTAGCCTACAAACATTAAGTGAGCAGAATGTGAATTATAAAATATTCAAACTGTTTTAGGTGATTAAGTAAAGCTTTGATCCAAAATAAATATCTAAGTGTTGTTAGAAGCCTTACTTAAGCTGGTATCACACGAGCGCTTTTTCACTCAACATTTATCCTCAACACTGGTCTGGCAGCTTATGTGGTCAACATATAAGTAATTTTGGTTGCCTAAGTTCATCTATCATCAGTCTAGTTTCCCATACCGTTTTACAATATTCCAGAAAGGTTGCCAGAAAAATGTTGATCATCGAATGTTGACTATAAAAGCTCTTGTGTGATACCGGGTTTAGTATGGTACAGTATATAATAATATAAAAAGGGTGTATGAATAAGTGTCACTATTCCTGTTAATGCAGTGTTGTAACGTGATCTGAGCGCTAGTGAATTCCTCTGGAAGAACTGGCGCTTTTGAGAAATAAAACACCAGAAAATTATTTGTATTATTAAGTGACTGAACATAAATTCCTCTCCACTCCTGTGCAGTATAGAGAGTGGCCATCAGCTAACAAAAAGGCAAATCCCTCACTCCTACCTCTACACCCTACACAGAAACGGCAGAGGGAAGAAGGAAATGTGTTCGGTCAATCTAGGAACCAGGACCACCCACGAACCAGGACCAACCACGAACCAGGACCACCCACTAAACTACATGGCAACACACCCACAGACACCAAGAAATATCAAAACAACACCCAGCACACGGTATCACACACAATTACTGTCCTCTCTCCCTCCCTGCCCACCCCGAACCAACTTCCAGAAGCACATCCATACTCACATCTCTCGCCGATCCATCCACTCACTCACAGACAACACGCAGCTGCAAGCACGACCTCCCGAAATCCATCCTTCCGAATCCTCCCTTCCTCGCGAGGACAGAGTCCACCTGGCCAGGCTGAGATGCACACACCATCCAGCTCTCCTGAGCTATCAGAAGAGACTGGATGACTCCGTTGTCGACACCTGCCCGGGATGTAACACAGCACCCCATACCATTAAAAACATCATAGAAAACTGCATTTCACACAATCACTTACGCCAACAACACAATCTATACTCAATGAGAGCTCTGCGGGAAAGCCCGATCGTGGCCATGGCCTTCCTCAGGGACTCGGGGCTGTTCGGCCAGGCAGCTTAGGGAACAACAACAACAACTTATCTAGGATCAAAGCTCTACTATGCATAAAATGTGTTGATACTGTAATTGTTTTAATAATTATCAGACTAGGCTACACTATAAGAGTCATAAACAAACTTCTAGCAGATCTGATTTTCATACATTCAGAATGTTTTATTTTCTGTATCTATGAACTTACCGTATTGATTGTACAACCAATTATTATTATACTGTTTCATCTAACGTAAAAACTTAACCCTCTCAGGCTCATGGTTGCCAGTTACTATCTAGCCAAAGTATCTATTTGTTAGTAGTCTTGGAAAATCCAACGTCAAGGCTATTAACCTAATTGCAATGACGACTTGTCTATTTTGACTGCTATGTCGTCATTCCAACCGCGGTTAAAAAGAAAACGTCTAGAGTCTACTCCTTATCTTGCTCTAGGAGACGTTGCACATTAACCAAAACTACCACCGAAGGTGAAGAAAGCATAGAAGAGAAGAAAAAGGAGTTTACCTTAGTTACCGCTTAAGGCCCATCCCGTGTTCCGTCATGTGCAGATCCCTGTCGAACGTGCGCATGAGCGACCCTCTCTTGTCATCATTTTTTCACGCGCTCCATTGAATGAAGTCGCTTTTGTTGTGCTCCTTTAATTCACCCTGTTTAGGTTCGTTTCGGCTTATCTGGCCTTCTTTTTTGTTAGACAGATGTTACGTGATCTAGGGCACACGTAAATGGGCTCCTAAGTGTGTATAATGGAGACGCGTGTGGAAATAGCCTACCGAAGGTACGGGGGCGCCTGGCGTTCCTCGTATATGTTTTTCATTCTTTCTCTTTTCATATTCTTTTTTCCTGTTAGTCTGGGCATAGTTTAGCTTTTAGCTTAATTTAGCCTAGCTCGTTTTCTCATTCAGGAATTGCTATGCCCCTATGAGTTTTCATTTTTTCATAGCCTAGGTGTACCGTTGGTAAACAATCTGAGATTTCGTTGGTGGCGGTGCTGTTTGTAGAGTTTGTGTCGGCCGCATTATTAGCGTTATTCCCGAGTCCCCCCTTTCGAGTCCTTCACTGTGTCTCAAGGGCCTGGGCGACAGGTGGTTCGTGATACTCCAGGGGTACCCCACGGGGGCCCCTCCTTCACACCACAGGGTTTTTCACCCCTGACACATTCTCTGCTCACGGCTAGGCCACCCTTTTTCTCACCAGTTTCATTTACTGGTTTTTGTTTTCTCTTCCTGTTTCACCTCCATCCTTTCATAGTCTTTTGCCCAATCCAGGGGTACCCCACGGGGGCCCCTGTTTGTGCGAAACCACCCTCCCAGCCACTTCTCCTCATGGGCTTTGCTCTATCTCTGTGGGTTGAGTGGTTCCTGGGGGATGTGCCTCCTCTCCCCTGGTGTGTCTTCCTTGCCTCTCCCTTTACCGGTTGAGTCAGGATAAATTCAAGGAAGACACTGCTCAGCTTGATGGCCATCATTGCTTGGAGTTCATAAGGAGATGACGCATTTTTTGTGGCCTTTTTTGGTATTCCCTAGACGCTCCTCTCGCTTTTTTCGGCGCCGGACCATCTCGGCCGGTCCCGCAAATTTGCGGGAGCTCGATTCGGTCCTCTGGGACGTTTCGGCTCCCCGCAAATTTGCGGAGATCGTTGGGGGGTCCCGCAAAATTGCGGGAGGGTGGTGTCGGTACGGTTATGCCTCCATTGGCCCGCAAATTTGCGGTAATAGTAGGCTTTCACTATTGACTTTTTTTGTTTATGTCATCTTGTTGCCTGATACTATATTGGTGTATGCACTTTACTGGTGTTATAGGCCCTGCATGTAAGATGTTGAATGGTGGTTAACACTTTCTCCATCTTTGCAGGTTCTGCTAGTGCTCTTCCGCCTCGGCCGCCCTCCTCACCTACCTCTGAGCTCCCAGTTTAGGGTGAGTACGGATACCTGTTTGCATGTGTGTTCCTGTTACCCCATGCTCCTTCCCTGGTTCTTCTTGGACATTCTCTCCACTTACTCCTTCGACGTGCTGATTATGGTGTGTGTTCTTCTAGTGCAGGTAGGCTGCTTTGCTTTCGCCTTGCTTGTCCCTCCCCGTGCTTGGAGAGCCACAAGTCCTGCTTGCGCCACTCGCTCTGTGTGTCCTCTACGGCCTACCTCCCTGCTCTGTGTGGCACGTGTCTGGCCCTGGTGGTTGTGCTGCTCCATGGCCCTGGTTCCTCGGCGGCGGCTGTGGCCTCTGCTTCCCTTCCGTCGGTGTGGACGATGGTCTCCCGCCACATTAGGACTGTGGGCCACCGTTCCCCGGCCTTTGTTGCCGACCGGATCCGCGTCGCCCTGGGTATCCGTGACCCGACTGAAGGCCGTTCACCTGGCCCTCTCCCTGCTCGGGCCCTCTCCCCTGGGTCCCGCAGCCGGTCGTCCCATCGTCGGGGGGTTCCCCAGCTCCGTCCACGCTCTCGCTCGCCTCGTCGTCCGTCCTCTACTGCCCCTCGTCGTCCTCCTGATCGCCTTGACGACGCCCATCGCCCTCGTCATGGTTCTCGCCCTGAGGCCGGGGTTAGCGGCTCTGCCCCTGTGCGCCCTCCCCTGGCCTCTACGGATAGGGGCTCTACTCCCTTCCGCCCGCTTCCCCAGCCCAGACGACTTCCTCTTACGTTGTTCTCTCCGCGCGCGGTTGTTCATGCTGTAGCTGGCCCTCTGCTCCCTCCTCCTACACTGTCCGGGAGGGTCCGCCTGGATGTCGTTGCTTCTCCTACTTCACCTGCTTCAGTGCCTATTCTTCCTTCACGGTCTCGTCCCATGGTGGAGGTCCCTCCCTCCTCCGCCTCGGTGTCGGGCCGCCCTGTTATCTCAGCCCCGGGGATCCTTGCTCTGTTTCCCCCCGCGGCTCCTTCTGGCCTCCTTTCACCCGGCCAGCCTTCCCACTCCCGTCGTCCTGCTCCTCCTCATTCTTCTCTTCCTGACCTTCACTTACCGTCTCGCCAGGGGGGTACCCCTCCTCTTGCCTCGGTGGGGTTTCGCGAGGTTTCGGGGTCCCCTTTCTCAGTAGCTGACGTGTCGCTGGAAAAGGGGGATGGTGCTGTTTCCCCCTAGGCCGTTCGTGATCGGGGACGAGTCCCTCAACGGCGACACAACCGTCGTCGCTCGCCTTCCTTGGGCCGCGACGCTGCTGGTTCGTGTCGTGGGTCTCGCTCTTCGGGGGGGTCGCCTCTCTCGGATCGATTGTCGGCTATGCAGGGCTGGGTTGTGTCACGCATCGACGGGCGCTTGGAGTCGATGCAAGACTCCCTCTTCTCGCGCTTCTTGGCGGTGACTCACCCTCGGCGCCTCACCCTACCTACCCCTGCTACGGTCCCCCTCCCTTCTGCAGGCCTACGCTCTGGTCAGACTTCAGCCGCCCTGACATCCTTCCGGCTGTTCAGTCCCTGGCTGTGTTGACGGGTCTGTCCTCCTATGGGACAGGTTTGTGCGATGCCGGTACGCCTGGCTTAGCCATCATGCTCGGTCACCCTCTCCCATTGGAGGCCTGGTTTGCTGAGGCCTTCGACTTCACACACCGATCCGTCGACGGCTCTCCTTCAGTCCCTCCCCCGGAGTCATCACTGATTTTGCCTCCTCTTTTGTCTGTCGGCTGGTTGGACGGCGCGTTCTCGTCCTGGATAAGCGCACCCGTTCTTGAACTTTGTTCTATTGCTACCCCGTTCTTCTCTCACCCGGATCAGCCCTCTGTCGCCAAGGTTTTTCCCTTGCGACAGAGGGTGACGGATTTATTGTCTTGTCTTTAGGTTCCCTCCAGACGTCTGTTCACCACCTGCGGCTTTTCGAGGCGTCTGCGCCAGGCGATCTTCGCAAGGGTTTGGACCGCGTTCAGCGGGTCCACCTTCGGCTCGCGGTGTCTTTGGTTCCCGAGCTGAAGGCGGTTTTGTTCTGCCGGCCGGCCCCCTTGGATATTCGTCAGGGTTTGTTGTCCTCTGCGCTATATACGTCGTTTTTTTGTATGCAGGATGCTTGGAAATGCTACGCTTCTCTGTCGGCGGCCCCTGCTTCCGACACGCGCCGACGCGCTGTGTCGTTGCGGACCCTGCTTACGTCACGCACCGACGCGCTGTGTCGCGCGCGGGGTCTTCTCAGTCCCGTCCTTCTGCCGGTCCTCTTCGGGGTGCTGCTGCAAGTGCTGCCGCCTTGCACGGGCGCAGGACTGGGACGTTGCAGGCCAGTGCGTCGGTTCCGCCTCGCACTTCTGTTCTTGCCCCTTTCATCCCCGCCGTGTCGGGGCTGGCCGGCTTTCCACTTCCGGCCGCCCTTCGACGGGGTCAGCCCCGCGACGGCCTGGGGTTGGGGTGGCCCGCCCTTTTCGACGAGGTTGGGGGGGGGGGGTAGAGGAGGTCAACGTGGCGCTCATGCCCGCACGGCCCGTACCGGGGGTCCCTCCACGTCAACACAATGTGTAGGTTCTCTGGGTCGGCCTCCTTGTTCTCCTTCTTGCCTGGCCGACCGGGTCGCTCCCCTCCTCTCGGGTGCTCCCTCGGGTTGTTTTCGCCCTTGCGCCCGTTGGGGGTGGCGGGTTGCGCGGAGGGGTCTCACCTGGAGGTGGACGTCCAGACCCCCACTCCGCTCTTGTCACCGACGCCGGCCCATCTCTTCAGAGGTGGCCCACGTGTTCACTTCCATGCCCGAGCTGGGTAGAGTCGAGGGAGTTAACTGCCGGTCACCCGGTTTTCCTCTCCCGTGTCTTTCTGGTACCGTCGCCGAACTGCGACGCGATGCGACCGGTGGTGGATCTGTCGGCCCTCAACGGGCACATCGTGCACACACGGTTTCGGATGCTGCCGGTACCCCTGGTACGCCTGGCCCTGCGCCCTCTGTCGTGGGTAGTGTCGCTGGCCCTCCAGGATGCGTCTTGGCTCGTTCCTCTCCATCCTCGCTTCCAGCGATTCTTGGCCGTTCGGACTTCCGATCGTGTGTTCCTGTTCGACGGCCTTCCCTTCGGTCTCCACATCGCGCCGCGGATCTTCTCCGCACTGGTGGCGCAGGCTCTGGGTCCTCTCCTCAGGAGCGGGCTCCAGATCCTGTTTTCCTTGGCCGATTGGTTGGTAGTTTCCGAAGCCCTAGGACTGGGCATTGGCGACGCCCTCACGGTCGTTCGCAACATCGCACGGTTAGGGTTCCCCTTCGATGTTCCCAAGTCACGCTTGACCCTGTCGCGTGTCGTGCCATGGGTCGGTCTCGCATGGGTTTTGTCCGGCGCTACGGTGACCCGGGGTCTGCCGGCCGCGGTGCACCTTCGGTGGAAGGTCTTCGCCGTGTTGCACTCGGTCTCCCTCCCGGGGTGGCTCTGGGACTCGTTCGTGGGTTCGCTGCATTGGGCCGCTCTGCCCCTTCCCTTAGGGAGCCTCTGGCTACGCCGCCTCCTCCTCATGGGCGCCGCGGTGTTTCCGTTGCCCCTATGGATCGGCTCCTGCTGCTCCCGCGTACCGTTCGCAGATGCTTCGGTCGCTGGGTTGCTCGGGGCTCGCTCTCTGCGGCTGTGCCCTGGACCGCCCCCCCCGCCGACGGTCTGGGTAGCCACAGATACGTCGTGCGAGGTTGGGTGAGGTTCCCGATCGAACCTGGGTCGTCCACTTCCCGGCAGATGGGTGGGTCTCCCTCCACTTACCCGTCTATACCCTCGGACTGTTGGTTCCTTTGTTCTTCCTGCGGGACCACGCGCTGGCCCTTTGGGGTAAGTTGGTGGCCTTCGGGTTGGACACTCAGACAAGCTGTCCACTGTTTCCTAATGCGGGGGTCCTCCAGGTCGTTGACTCTATTGGGGGTCTCGGTGGAGTTGTTCTTCCTCGCGGACCGACACCCCTTCTCCTTGCGTGCCAGCTCCCTGCCCGGGCCTGCCACCCTGTGGGCGGCCGCCCTGTCGAGAGGGCAGGGCGTTCTTGTAGAATGGGCGATGAAACGGACTGTGTTCGCCGACGTCGCGGCTTCCTGAGGTGTTCCGGAGGTCGCCTTGTTCGCATCGGGGGTGCCGCGCCAGTTGCCTCTGGACCTCTCCCTCCGGCCTCGCGCTCCGGGGGGGGTCCGGACGCTTTCATGGTAGCCTGGTACAGGTGGCGGTCGATATACATCTTTCCGCCACCAGACGCGCTGTTGATGTGCCCAGTCCTCGCGAGGCTGCGGCTGTACCACGGCTGCGTCTGGCTCCTCGCGCCTCTGTGGCCGGCACAGGCTTGGTACGCCCGGTTGCCGCGGTGGTGCCCGGGTCCGGTCCCTCTACCTGTCTCCGGCTTCCACTTGGGCTAGGTTGGGGACCTGCGGACCTCGTTGGCCTTCGCATCGTGCTTGTTCATGAGGCACGGTGGCTCCCGGTCCCCGGCCGGGCCCTGACTGACTTCCTGCAGCGTTCCTGGCCGTCTTCTCCTTGGGGGACTTACGGGTCCCGCTGGAGGTCTTTTACTAGGTGGCTACAGGGCACTCGCCTGCCAGTTGGCTCTCCTTCCCTCGTCCTACGCTCCTTGTTAAACCTCTTCCGTACACGTCACTTTCAAGTCGACGCCATACGTACCCACTTGTCTGCCGTCCGGGGGGTCTTTGGGTCCGTCGCTGGGCTGGTCGTTCCGCCACAGGAGCTGGATTCCTTCCTGATGGCTGCCTTCCGGGATCGACCGCCTCCGCGCCAGGTCCCTCCGCAGTGGGATCTGGGGCGGGCTCTGGTCCTTCTGGCTTCACCCACGTATACAAGGGTCGCTACGCCGGTTCCGTTGGTCGGGCGTCCACTCTTCCTTGTCGCTCTGGCCACTGGGGATCGGGTGTCTGCACTAGCGGCATTGTCACGGCCCCGGGACTGCGTGCGATTCTCCCCGTCCTTGCATGGCGTCTCGTTCGCCTCCTCCTCCCCTCCTTTTGTTACAACGCATGGGAGGGAGGCCCCCGTTTTCCAGCCTTTCGCCGTCCAGGCTGTACGGCGTGGGCATCCTCGCCATGTGTTGTGCCCGGTGTCAGCCTTGCACTCCTCTGTTGCGTCTGTGGCGCCGCCTTCGGGTACTGCTGTGTGGGTGTCTCCTCGGACAGGTGGGAGGCTCTCGCAGGTGCAGATGGGCCGCCACGTTTGTCGGACCGTTTGTGCCCGTCACCCTGTTTGTAGGGGTTCTGCGCACAATGTCAGATCCTTTGCTGCCTCCTTCCGGTTCCTGCCACGTCGATCCTTACCTGCCATCGCCTCGGCGGTTTTGTGGTCTTCTATCAATTCCTTCATCTCCTCCTACCTCTCCGTGTCCAGTGTTCGACCCCCTCGGCCGGTGCTTGCTCTCGGGGGTCGTGTTTCCTGGTGCTCTGGCGAAGATCCCTGGTCTTCCCCCCTTGTCCCTCGTCCTTTTCCTTTGTTTTATTTGACAAGGGGGGGGGGGGTGTACGGGTTTGCAAGTTTGGGATTATGTATTGTTCCAGTACATAAGTGTTTTTGCCACATTGAAAATTGTGTTTTGTTCTTGTGTTCAGTGTTTTTGTTGGTTTTTGAAGAAAAGGGATTTTGGGTACAGTACCTTTTTGGTTTCAGACAAGTCTATGTTTTTGCATTACTATGAATGACGGGCATGTGTTAAAACTGTTCTTTTTAGCTACTCCTCAGTTTTTCACTCTTTTCTTAAACTCTCTTGTTTAAATTGTGTCTTTGTCATTCATAATTTTGTTTTATGCATTGGTTTTTTTGGTAGGTTGGGCTTGGATGTCCTCCTCCTATTTGTTATGCAGCCTTGACGTTGGATTTGCCAAGACTACTAACAAATTGGGAGGTTTGACGTACCTCCCAACCTACCAAATAGGAAAACCTACTATTTGGTAGTAGTCTTGGAAAATCCAACGTACATAATACCCTCCCTCACGCCGGACCCCTGCCCATCCGCGTTCTTCTGCTGACGTGAGATGTGATGACAAGAGAGGGTCGCTCATGCACACGTTCGACAGGGATCTGCACATGACGGAACACGGGATGGGCCTTAAGCGGTAACTAAGGTAAACTCCTTTTTCTTCTCTTCTATGCTTTTTTCACCTTCGGTGGTAGTTTTGGTTAATGTACAACGTCTCCTAGAGCAAGATAAGGAGTAGACTCTAGACGTTTTCTTTTTAACCGCGGTTGGAATGACGACATAGCAGTCAAAATAGACAAGTCGTCATTGCAATTAGGTTAATAGCCTTGACGTTGGATTTTCCAAGACTACTACCAAATAGTAGGTTTTCCTATTTGGTAGGTTGGGAGGTACGTCAAACCTCCCAATTTAAATATGTAAAACAATAGCTAAGTTCGCTTTCTGAAATAATTTTCTTTCAGTGCATGATCCATAGTAAACCTCAGGAGCAATAGGCTAATTATCATATTTTTTCCACCAACCAACTTCACTTCTAAACTCAAATAATGAAATCAACACATTTTCCCACTTCTGACGCAACGCAGCCACTTGGAAGGTACGCCAATACCGGTAGGCAGAAATAGGATAATTAAATAAATCTTTCCAAACTTCCCTGGGGCTAATTTCAGTTTTAAATTATGCCAGTGAATACGGGATTCGCGTCGTAAGTGCAAGGGGGTTAATTGTTTGTGTCACCTTCAATATTGATTGTTTTTGTATAGAAGAATATTAATTTGCTTGACTGTCTACCATAACTACATTTGAACTAAATGTTCATATAAACAGTTTCCCTTGTCTTGAACCGATAAATTGAACTACCTTTTAAGGTCCTAAATCTAAAAGGTCTATTGCATTAGCAATATTACTTTTAACTTTGTTGATAAAGTTGATAGTAAACCATGACTATGGTACTGAATATGTATTTACGGTACATGATTAAACTAGTAAAGGGGTTTTCACAGATGCATCACAAGCAACATGGGTCCACCATACAGTACAATTTTTTATTTATACTGTTATCTGTCTGTCAATACAATAATTGAACAATATCATTAAACTCTGATGCACAATTATAAATACTATTATGCTATCAGGTAATATTTCATGTCTCCGGTACTATAAGGATGGCATAGATGGCTAGGGTGATTTCAATGGTGATGTTTATGATGTGGTAACTTGAATACAGTGGCACCTAAATGCTATTGATGTTAGAATATTTTGTATGCTGAAAATATAGGTAATAAGAAATAAGAAATATGAGCTTCTATACGAGAGGTGGATGGCCTACCTTCCAAGTTGCTGCGTTACGTCGGAAGTAGGCAAATGTGTTCTGGAACCAGTTGTATATTTCATTCAGGGTTAGCTGCTTGTCGGGAGCTTCAATTATTGCCTGAAAAAAACATATATATATATATATATATATATATATATATATATATATATATATATATATATATATATATATATACAAAAAAATTCATATTGATTGAACTTTAAATTAAAATGTAGAACAGTAAACAGTACAACAGGATTGAAATACCTAAACACTTGGTAGTTCCAAGTTTGTTTAATGTGTAAGTTTTCCATTATACTGTATATTCACACTACATGCATTTTAAAAGTCTATACTGTACTGTAATTAGTTTGTCATACTTTTATAAATTGTGTTATACTTTATTTTCCATTCGAATACTTTATCAAAAGTGACAACCCAAGGTAGAAGTACCTCTCTGCAATAGTGGATAAGCTTATTACAAAACCTTACAGGGCCATATAATTTTAAAGCTAGAGCAGATATCAAACAGTAAGATGGATTCAGACCTGAAATACTTATGTACAATTGGCAACTACATAGTGAGTATAATCAGTAATTCTTTGCATAGTACTGCACTGTAATGATCCTCCCATAATATTAATGGTAAAGACGGCTCCAAAACATTCTCTAGGGCAAGAAAGATACTGTACCAGACAGTGAGTGTAAATCCAGGTTCTTTGGGAATGAACAGGAGGATGTGAAGAACTGGCACTTGTGACAATAGAAAAACCAACAAGAACAACAACAATAATAATAATAATAATAATAATAATAATAATAATAATAATAATAATAATAATAATGTATGTATGTATGTATATACTAGACACATACCCCATAGCTGGGGGTGGCTGACTCAAGACAGAGCCCAAACATGGACAACACAACACAACTTAAAAACAAAATAAAAATTCACACACATCTAGGTCGCCCAGAAGACCCAGTGACCAAGGATCACTAAGGGTCTCCAGCACTCCCTCGGTCCCAGACCTCCCGGAGAGGTTCCGGTCTCAGCAGGCAGACATGCAGCGGAACAATACCACCTCACATCCAGGCATGACCCTTCATATACACAAGCTCCCCGGGCCAGGCGCCTGATGTACTATTATTTAGTCCAACTGGCGCCCGACATCCCTCTATAATAATGACTGTATATACTCAGGCACATACCACATAGCTGGGGGTGGCCGTGATGACAGTTACAATATTAATGATATACTGTATAATGTCTAAGAATATATTACTGTACAGTATGTTAAATTTTAATCAAGTCGCTAAACAAATTTATCCAAATTCCATCCCCCTCACACAAGGTAAAGTAAATGATAAAGTTGAAAATGTTCTTGATATAAATATACAATTGTTAATGAACAGTGCACACTTAAAATATACCACAAAGTTGACAATTTTAATTTTAACGTAATAAACTTTCCTTTCCCTAATAGTAATATCGATAGTAAAATAACTTATAATTGTTTTTATTCCCACCTAATAAGATTTTGTAAAATTTGTACCAGAGTAGGACTTTTGGGATAGAGCTAGGTTACTATACAGACTCTTAGTAGACAGAGGTTTTGTTGCAAGTAAATTGTTGCATAAATTTAATCTTTTTAAGGTCAATTATTGTGACTGTATTTTAAATTTGATATCAATAATTTTAATCAAGCATTATTAACTTGAAGTTTCTATTATAACCTCTGCTTACTTTTTGTCTGTATGTATTAATATTTAACTTTTTCTATTGTTATTATTATTTTATTATTAACTGTTCTTGTTAAAAGAGTACTTTTTTGTTTAAATCTATTGTGCCTTCTTCATATTTTCAAATATTGTTATTTATTATACTGTAGCCTATCTATTCATTGTCGATAGGATCAATTGCTTGCTTTTGCGATTTCCTTAGTTTATTTGTACAATAAATGTAGGTTATTAGTAGGGTAGTAATTGTTAGGGGTCACTTGAAGCATGCTATGCTTACAGGTAGCCTACCTATCCGATAGCACTATCGTTAGTGAGTGATATTTGTATTTTGTACTATTGTTATTATCTTGTCAAGTTGCTAATTTGATTTTAATAGAACATTTTGACACTTAATGTAGTTTCTTTATTCATGCAGAGTTTAGTCAAATTTACCAGAACGTCCCCAACTTCCCAAATTGACTAATTCCTTGAACGTGATGACAGTGCATTGTTATATGTGCGATCAGTTTACTTGGGAAACAAATTGACTTGCGCATGTAGTTGTGTACACCCTATGTTGAGGATTGTGTTCTTTTATTTCAAAATTTTAGTTTATTAAGCGTTGTTTCCACATAGCAATTTTGATCAGTTTTTTGCATTTATCTTTTATCGTCCCAGTTTTAGTTTGTTTATTTTGCAAGTTTTACATTATAATATCTCTTAAGGAAATCATCTCAGGTCTCCTTCAATTTACCAACTGTCGCCCTCCCTGCCACTTCCACACTTTTAACTCACTTCACCCAAAACAACCTGATCCATTTTTTTCACAGAGAGAGAGAGGGGAGACATGATAATGATGTACAAATGCACCCGAGGGCTGGAGAGGCTGGATAGGGAGGATATAATAATTATGGATACAGGAATAACTAGAGGCCACAGCTACAAAGTAAAAAGACCTACAGTAGCGGGCGGTGGGTTCGCCGCATCCCTACGCCAGAGAGAGAAAGGTCAACTTGTGCCAGTGGGCTGTGAGAGTAAGACACTAGGGAACCATGGGACACATCATTATGGCCCCACTGCCTTCACCATTCTCAGGAAAAAGGTAGAATTAAGAATGATGATAAAGGTACAGTCAGAACCGGCTAATGGAAGTAGAGGACACCAACCCTTACTCTGACAGATCCAGGCCACCACATGCTGGCTAACAATATAATAATAATAATAATAATAATAGTTCTTAAAGCTAGCGCATGCTAAGCTAGCTAAGGATAGCTCAATAAGGCCGATTAGGCGTATTTCCATTGGGGTCCTGTACTACTACCCCATCAAAGGACCTTTGCTCATGAGGGATGGTAACGACTCAGTGCTTGTGAAAAATCTTCAATGCGCCGAGCGTGGGCGCGAACCCGGGCCTTCTGGGTGGAAGTCCGAGACGCTAGTCACTACACCAAGCGAGCCGCTTATATAAACTGGGCTTGTTGAATATTTAATGATACACACCCTTAACTTAACAAGATCCTCAATCAAGGTGCATTCACAGTGAGGAGGACGAAACATGATATTAGCAGGATTCCTGTTGATTTGACATTGGACCAGACCATCAATGCTGATGCTGCATTTCGACTGACAGGAATCACCTTCACAAATAACTACTCTGCAAAATTTAGATGGATGATAACAAAGGCTATCCGGACATCATTCATCCGTCTTCTTCAAGACACGACTGGAATGATAAACAAATTTAACAGCAGAACTCAGACCAAGACAAGTACAAGACCATGAAGATCTCCAGAAAATGATCAAACAAATCTTTGACACTAACAATCCATTTCATACCAACCATGCTCCAGAGATACTTTACAACATCAGCACAGGAAAAGGTACCGGTGAAGAAATCCATCAAAGCCTCCTCAATGTACCGACCAAAGGAAAAGCCAGACACAAGGAATTTATTGAGTCCTGTGAGAAAGATCCACAGCAGTTTTGCTACCAATCGTCAAACCGAGTAGGCCTACACCAGAATTGCTGCCCTTAAAGGAAATGTGATATGGTGGGCTGTCTCCTTGTCCTTGCTGCCAAGAAGGTACTTGACATGTAGCATATCCTCCAGAACATATCGATCCTAATACTGTACTTTGGTGGTGCAATTAGCTTCTGGAGCAGTGGACCACTGGTTCCTATCTTCAGAAAATTCCTGTGCTTAGTATGCTTCCAGCCAGGGCCCCACTGGGGTAAATATAATAGCAAAACAGTGGTGGAACTGCCATCTGGGTGAAGGACTGCTCTGGGTCTACTACTTCAGTTTTAATGGTCATAATCTACTTAGTGGAAATGACAAACATGTGGAGTAGGTCAGTCGGGGAATGTCTGGGAGCCTGAAGGCAGTTTCTGCAATGGCTTCCACTGGAAGCGGGGTGTCAAATATGGCGATGATGATTAGCAAAGAACAGGTCAATGATTGATTACTGTTAGTTTATAGATGAATAGTTCAGGGTCATATGTCCGTATTGCTCTTCCAAGTTGGTGGAATCAGTTGATGTACCCCACATACATCATCCAGAACTGGGCGGTGTATCCGCATGCTCCGGATAGTGTTGCATTGGTGTATTCAGCATACTGTCTGGCACACCTTTCGATAAGATCTGTACTGATCTCCAGCTCAAGGCAAGGTTCTCCTTCAATGCTGGTATTGGACATCGGTCTGTACCACTGAAGTAACACATCTGCAGAAATGCCATATAATACAAACTCTCAAAGGCAAGGGCAAGGAGAGGATGGACCCACTTGCAGCGGTAGAAGTGTTTACCTGTGAGGACCCCATTCAAACGACCTAGGGCAAGAACTTCAGTCTCTGTTAGTATGTCCGGTATTGAAAAATGTAATTTTTATGTGGAAAGCACCTTACATGATAAAAATGGTGTAGAATCTGTGAGACTCTTTTGTCTGGATTTGCATAGCTGGATTAGCTGCTTTAAGGTCATAGGTCACCAGACCATACTCCTGATCATATTTCTTCAGCACACTTCTAGGAAATATCTCTATAGGGTCCAAGTTAATTTCTTCCGAGACTGAATAAATTGCTTGGAAGTTATCGTAAATAAACCACACATGGGGGCAGGAGGATAAAAGGTTTTGAGACACTTTCGCCCCCTAGCGCTTCGGCCACACTCCTTCGTGGCCCTCTGTTATCTCAGCCACTCTCCTCTGCGACCCCCTGTCACTTTGGCCACCTTCCTATGCTGCCCTGTAACCTTGGCCACCCTCGTCTATAGCTCCCTGTCACCTCGGCCACCCTCTTCCACGGCCCCCTGTCAGTCATGCTACTCAATGCACAATCCCTAATTCACTTCGACCTTTAATTTTTTGTTAAGGTGTTAGTAAATTATAATGTACAGTATATGTAATATCAATATTTGTTACGAGTCACAACACAAAAAATTCAAATATGGTATTTGAATTTAAGATATTTAGTCTATCTAATCTATTGCCAGACGCCTTGATCCCCAAGGGGGTGACCATGAATGAATCGCCTCTATACTCCTCTGTTATCCGATACTCCTTCTCTCACTCAACACCCTATTTCACTCATTTACCTCTTAACTCGATCTCTCCAGTTCACTCTTAGTTTGCTTCTGCCACTCTGCCCTTCTACTTCACTCTCTTACTGGGCTTTTTAGTTCATTCTTTTGTGGGTTTGTACACCAAATTCTTCACTTAAGAACTATTAATTTTTCATCAGTAAAGTTTAAAGAACATAATTATTCACAAACTGTCATTGATATATTCAAAATGTGATTTAAATGTCAATATAGCACACCCTTTAAGTCGTTCTTAAATGGATTTCGCACCATGAGCAGAAGTTTGTGAAGACATCCGGACCAAAGGAGGATAACCTGGAAATTGCATCATCAGATGAAGATGACAGTTCGGATGAGGATGACTGGAATCGTGCAACGTATATTGTTATTCAGGCGGAAGTCATATAATTATAATTACTGGTACCGGTTTACATTTACTTATAATAATACTAGTAAACTCACATTGTAGACATAAGTCACATTATAACAGAACTTGTATCTATAATATGTATGACTTATCAGCAGTTTCAACGGTTTCTCTTGTGGATTTTAAGATACCCTTATAGTGATATTATCAATATAACAAGATATAGATATGGATGTCAAAAGTAGATGTGGATTGTGAATATTATTTATTATTGCATTGCGAAAGTTTGTTTTCAGTAGAGCATGACCTCTAGCATAAGATTGTTATGGTCCTGTTACCACACAAATTCATTCAAGAATTCATCCATGAATACATTAATTTATCCACCAAGTTTCATTGATGAACTTGAGAAAAGCTTTAAATGTGTTGAACATATCACCCCCTTCAGGTCGTACTTAAATGAGTTTTGCACCAAATTTTTCACTTAAGAACTATTGATCCTTCATCAGTGAAGTCTAAAGAACATTGTCACAAACTTTCATTGATGTACTCAATATGTGATTTAAATGTCAATATAGCACACCCTTTATGTCGTTCTTAAATGGGTTTCAAACCAAATTCGGCACTTAAGAATGTCACATCCGTAATCACAGTGCTAACATGAAACTTTTGGCATCAGTTTAGTTGATGTACTCAAAAATGTAATTTAAACTGATTTTTGGGGGTACTTCATGCAGTGCCCCCTACCAAATGCACCAATTGGAAAACTTAAGAATCAGCGATTCTTAAGCCTTCTGCGTGTCGTAAGAGGCGACTAAAGAGGTTGGGTCGGTGGGCTTGCGACCCCCACCCGGAAAAAATATCGAAGCAAGGAAAAACGAACGAACAGCCTCGGATGCGGACGGAACCAACGTTGACGAACCACGACCGACTAAGGACATGCCTTCGGACATTCTGAGAATGGCTACGTGGAATGTTAGTGGCATGAATGATGGCACAAAAGAGAGAGAGGTTCTGGAAGTGTTAGTGAATGCCAGGCTGGATGTATGTGGAATGACAGAGACCAAATGGAAAGGTTCAGATGTGAGAGAGTGGGAGTGTGGAATGGGTGTGTGTGCTGGAGTGAGTGAAGGAACAGCGAGAGAAGGTGCATGTTTGTTTGTAAGTAGCAAATGGAAGGAATGTGTAAGAGAGTATGGGTCTGTGGGTTCAAGGATTGTGTGGGTGAGAATGAAAGTAGGAATACAAACGTGGGTGATTGTATGCGTGTATGCCCCGACAGAAGATATACTTGAAAGAAAGAAAGAGGAGTTCTGGATGAATGTGGAGGCGTGCCTGGAGAAGTTTGACAAGAACGAAAGAATATTTCTGATTGGGGATATGAATGGTAAGGTGGGTGATAGGAAAGTTGAGGGAGTGGTGGGAGGGTGGGGGGTACCATCAGAGGTGAATGGGAATGGTAGTGCACTTGTGGACGTATGTGTGGGGAGGAGGCTGTGGATAGCCAACACCTTCTTCCGACACAGAATGATCCACAGGTACACGTGGAAACGGATGTTGACGATGAAGGATAAGACAGTGGTGGAACGAAAGTCATTGATTGATTATGTATGTGTGGATGAACGAATGAAGAAATCTGTGATGGATGCTAGGGTGTATAGGGGTATTGGAGGGGGTCTGTCTGATCATTATGTAGTGGTAGCTAAGGTTAGGATACAAAAGAAGTGGGTGAGGAGAGCGGGAGGGAGGCGAGAGGAGGGTGGAAGGGTGAGGAGGGTGGAGAGGTTGCAGGAGGAGGAAATCAGGGAGGAGTACAGGAGAGCAGTGGAAAGACGACTAGGTGGGTTCGACCTGGAAGTTATGGAGGAAGTGGAGGAGATGAGCAAGGTGTTTAAGGATGAGATCTGTGCAGCATGTGAGGAGGAGTGAGGAGAAGAGGGAGGGGAGTGAAAGGTACAGCATGGTGGACAGAAGAGGTAAGAATAGCTGTGGAAGAAAAGAAGAAAGCATATAGAGAGTGGTTGGGTAGTAGAGGGAATGAAGATTCCGAGAGACAGAAACGAGCGAGGTACGTGGAGAGTAAGAGGGTGGTGAAGAGAGTAGTGAAGGAAAGTAAGAGAAGAGTAGATGAGGAATTTGGAAGGAATCTGAGTGTAAAATGAAGGGAGAGTAAGAAACTGTTCTGGAAAGAAGTCAAGAAAGTTAGGGAAGGTAGCAAGGGAAACAGTAAGGGTGTGAAAGATAAGAATGGGAGAATGCTAGCCGAGAAGCAAGAGAGAGTCGAAAGATGGAGGGAGTACTTCAATGAGTTGCTAAATGAAAGGAATGAAGAGCCAGCAAACATAGCTGGATATGGTATGGGAGGGAGAAGAAGAGAAGTAGTGGAGGAGGAGGTGGGGATCAGGAGGTCAGAAGTGTGGGAAGCCATGAAAAGAGTGAAGTTGGGGAAAGCACCAGGAACAGATGGAGTGTGTGGGGAAATGTTGAGGTATGGTGGTGAGATAGTGATAGAATGGGTATGGAAAATGTGCAAACTAGCATGGGAGAAGGGGAGTGCACCCGATGACTGGAAGACTGGCATAATAGTCCCCCTATATAAGGGCAAAGGGGAAAGAGGAGTGTGTGGTAACCACCGAGGAATATGTCTTCTAAGCGTAGTAGGGAAGGTATACAGTAGGGTAGTGATTGAGAGAGTGAGAGTGAGAACGGAGAAATGGATAGGCGACGAGCAGGGAGGTTTTAGGAAGGGAAGAGGATGTGTAGATCAGATTTTTACCCTGAATTGTGTTGTGGAGAAGTATCTGGAGAAGAAACAAAAGGTGTATGTTGCCTTTATGGACTTGGAGAAGGCCTATGACAGAGTGGATAGAGAAGGTTTGTGGAAAGTACTTAGAATATACGGAGTAGAGGGCAAGTTGCTGAAAGCAGTGAAGAGCATGTATGAGGGTGCAAAGGCGGCAGTACGTGTGGAGAGTGAGCAGAGCGAGTTCTTTGACCTGAATGTTGGTTTGAAACAGGGGTGTGTGATGTCCCCGTGGTTGTTTACTGTATATATGGATGGAGTTATGAAAGAAATACTATCAAGAGCAGTGGATGTTGGTGTATCGCTGAAAAGGGAGGGAATTGAGTGGAAGCTACCTATACTGCTGTTTGCGGATGATACAGTTCTGATGAGTGATAATGAATGGGAGTTGCAGGGTCTGGTAAATGAGTTTGGAACAGTGTGCGAAAAACGGAATTTGAAGGTAAATACGGGGAAGAGCAAGGTTATGGTCTTCGAAAGGGGTGAAGTCACAGAGTGTGAGGTGAAGCTGAACGGTCAGGCTATGGAGATCGTCAACTCTTTTAAGTATCTGGGCAGTGTGTTGAGTAAAGATGGGACTATGGATGAAGAGGTGCGGGAGAGGGTACAACAGGGGAAGAGGGTTGTAGGAACGCTAAAAGCAGTAACAAGAAATAGGGTGGTCAGTATGGAAGTGAAGAAGTCCTTGCATGACAGTGTGGTAATCCCGACACTGACTTACGGAAGCGAAGCATGGACGTTGGTTGAGAGACTCAGACCAAGAGTGAGAGCAGTGGAAATGAATTACTTAAGGAGTGCGTGCGGAGTTACATGGAGGGATAGACAGACTAATGAGGAAGTAAGAAGGAGGTGTGGTGTGGAGGTAGATGTGCTGGAAAGTGTGAAAAGGAACAACTTGAGATGGTTCGGCCATATGGAACGTATGGAAAGCGAGAGAATGACTAAGAGGGTGTACGAGAGCGAGGTGGAGGGACAGAGGGGGAGAGGTAGACCGAATATGAGGTGGAAGGATGGAGTGAGGAAGTACATGAACGAAGGCGGTGCTGGTTGGGGGGAGGGGCGTCGACTGACTGGGGACAGAGGTGCATGGGGGCGGTTCGTTCGTGGCCACCCCTTCGGGGATCACGGCGTCAGGCAATAGATAGATAGATAGAAGAATCAGCGATTGGGGATCTCCAATAGACTGTCAATGTATTCCAACACTCAAACCTTTTGTACTCCAGATGTAATACAAATCCTTGTTAGCTCCCGCATTAATACCTCCACCCCTCATCTCTCTTCTCCTCCCCTTCCCTCCACCCATCTCTCTTCTCCCCCACCCCTCTCCTCATCTTTCCTCCACCCCTCCCTTTGTCTCTTCTCTCCTCCCCTCGTTTCTACTCTACTCTCCTCCACCCCTCTTCTTCCACCACTCCTCTTGTCTCTTCATCTCCACTCCATACCTCCTTCATTACTCCCCCCCCCCCTTCCAATTACTCAGGAGGTGACACCCCTTGACCTGTTTTAGATATTGCGTAAGAAGGAAAGTAAGCTCCCCCCCCCCCTCTCTCTTTCAATCCCAACTTTTTCATTGTCTTTCTTTTAATTGACACACTTTCCCTGTCTCTCTATCATATTTTTCCCCTTCTTTTCCAAGTTCCTTTTGCTTACTTAGACTCACACACACACTCACTCTCTCTATATCTGCCTTCCTTTCCTTTTCCATGGTTGTTTTATCTCTCTCCTTCCATACTTTATTCATATCTACTCCTTCCTTTCCCACTATATTTCTCTCACCCTTTCCCATTAATTTTGTTTTCTGCTATAATTTCTCATTCATTATTTTAATTTATATCACCTACTTAATCCCTCGCCTTCTTCTTCACAACTAGTCTATTCATTAAAAGTAGGCCTAAAATCCTGACTACTGTACTTGTCTCTATAACTCAATAACGACTAGAGTAATCAAGTTAATATTGCTACCATTTGGGAAGTCAGCTAGGAAATAGGTGTGGAAAATAGCAGCCCATTTTTTTTTTTTTAATACAGTAATTTGTTAGTAGTCTTGGCAAATCCAACGTCAAGGCTATTAACCTAATTGCAATGACGACTTGTCTATTTTGACTGCTATGTCGTCATTCCCACCGCGGTTAAAAAAGAAAACGTCTAGAGTCTACTCCTTATCTTGCTCTAGGAGACGTTGTACATTAACCAAAACTACCACCGAAGGTGAAAAAAGAATAGAAGAGAAGAAAAAGGGGTTTACCTTAGTTACCGCTTAAGGCCCATCCCGTGTTCCGTCATGTGCAGATCCTTGTCGAACGTGCGCATGAGCGACCCTCTCTTGTTATCATTTTTTCACGCGTCACCATTTGCTTGAGTCCGCTTTTGTTGTGCTCCTTCAAATTCACCCTGTTTAGGTTCGTTTCGGCTTATCTGGCCTTCTTTTTTGTTAGACAGATGTTACGTGATCTAGGGCACACGTAAATGGGCTCCTAAGTGTGTCAAATGGAGACGCGTGTGGAAATAGCCTACCGAAGGTACGGGGGCGCCTGGCGTTCCTCGTGTATGTTTTTCATTCTTTCTCTTTTCATATTCTTTTTCCTGTTAGGCTGGGCATAGTTTAGCTTTTAGCTTATTTTAGCCTAGCTCGTTTCTTCATTCAGGAATTGCTATGCCCCTATGAGTTTTCAGTTTTTCATAGCCTAAGGTGTAACGTTTGGTAAACAATCTGAGATTTCGATGGTGGCGGTGCTGTTTGTAGAGTTTGTGTCGGCCGCATTATAGCGTTATTCACGAGTCCCCCCTTTCGAGCCTTCACTATGTCTCAAGGGCCTGGGCGACAGGTGGTTCGTGATATTTCAGGGGTACCCCAGGGGGGCCCCTACTTCACACCACAGGGTTTTTTCGCCCCTGACACATTCTCTGCTCATGGCTAGGCCTCCCTTTTTCTCACCAGTTTCGTTTACTGGTTTTTGTTTTCCCTTCATGTTTCACCTCCATCCTTTCATCATCTTTTGCCCAATCCAGGGGTACCCCAGGGGGGCCCCTGTTTGTGCTAAACCACCCTCCCTGCCACTTCTCCTCATGGGCTTTGCTCTATCTCTGTGGGTTGGGTGGTTCCTGGGGGATGTGCCTCCTCTCCCCTGGTGTGTCTTCCTTGCCTCTCCCTTTACCGGTTGAGTTAGGGTTATATCAAGGAAGACGCTGCTCAGCTTGATGGCCATCCAAGCTTGGAGTCAATAGGAGATGACGCATTTTTGTGGCCTTTTTTGGTATTCCCTAGACGCTCCTCTCGCTTTTTCGGCGCCGGACCATCTCGGCCGGTCCCGCAAATTTGCGGGAGCTCGATTCGGTCCTCTGGGACGTTTTGGCTCCCCGCAAATTTGCGGGGATCGCTGGGGGGGGGGGGGTCCCGCAAATTTGTGGGAGGGTTGTGTCGGTACGGTTATGCCTCAATAGGCTCGCAAATTTGCGGAAATAGTTGGCTTTCACTGTTGACCCTTTTTTAGGTCATCTTGTTGCCTGAAACTATATTGGTGTGTGCACTTTCCTGGTGTTATAGGCCCTGCATGTAAGGTGTTGAGTGGTGGTTAACACTTTCTCCATCTTTGCAGGTTCTGCTAGTGCTCTTCCACCTCGCCCGCCCTCCTCACCTACCTCTGTGCTCCCGGTTTAGGGTGAGTACGGATACCGGTTTGCATGTGTGTTCCTGTTTCCCCATGCTCATTCCCTGGTTATTATTGGACATTCTCTACACTTACTCCGTCGACGTGCTGCTTATGGTGTGTGTTCTTCCATTGCAGGTAGGATGCCTTGCTTTCGCCAGGGTTGTGGCTCCCCGTGCTTGGAGAGCCACCGGTCCTGCTTACGCCACTCGCAATGTGTGTCCTCTACGGCCTACCTCCCTGCTCTGTGTGGCCCGTGTATGGACCTGGTGGATGTGGTGGACCATAGCCCTGGTTCCTCAGCGGCGGCAGTGGCCTCTGCTTCCTTTCAGTCGGTGTGGGCGGTAGTCTCCCACCACATTAGGACTATGGGCCACCGTTCCCCGGCCTTTGTTGACGACCGGATCCGCGTCGCCCTGGGTATCCCTGACCCGACTGAAGGCCGTTCACCTGGCCCTCTCCCTGCTCAGGCCCTCTCCCCTGGGTCCCACGGCCGATCGTCACATCGTCGGGAGGGTCCCCAGCTCCGTCCACGCTCTCGCTCGCCTCGTCGCCCGTCCTCTACTGCCCCTCGTCGTCCTCCTGATCACCTTGACGACGCCCATCGCCCTCGTCCTGGTTATCACCCTGAGGCCGGGGTTAGCGGCTCTGCCCCTGTGCGCCCTCCCCTGGCCTCTCCGGATAGGGGCTCTACTACCTTCCACCCGCTTCCCCAGCACAGACGACGTCCTCTTACGTTGTCCTCTACGCGCGCGGATGTTCATGCTGTAGCTGGCCCTCTGCTCCCTCCTCCTACACTGTCCAGGAGGGTCCGCCAGGATGTAGTTGCTTCTCCTCCTACTTCACCTGCTTCAGTGCCTATTCTTCCTTCACGGTCTCATCCCAAGGTGGAGGTCCCTCCCTCCTCCGCCTCGGTGTCGGGCCGCCCTGTTCTCTCAGCCCCGGGGATCCTTGCTCTGTTTCCCCCCGCGGCTCCTTCTGACCTCCTTTCACCCGGCCAGCCTTCCCACTCCCGTCGTCCTGCTCCTCCTCATTCTTCTATCCCTGACCTTCACTTACCATCTCGCCAGGGGGGTACCCCGCCTCTTGACTCGGTGGAGTATAGCGAGGTTTCGGGGTCCCCTTCTCGGGAGCTGACGTGTCGCTGGAAGAGGGGGATGGTGATGTTTCACCCTCGGGCGTTAGTGATCGGGGACGAGACCCTCAGAGGCGCCACGGCCGTCGTCGCTCGCCTTCTTTGGGCCGCGACGCTGCTGGTTCGTGTCGTGGGTCTCGCTCCCGCTCGCCCCTGCGGGCCGAACAATCTTCGGGGGGGTCGCCTCTCTCGGATTGATTTTCGGCTATGCAGGGGTGGGTTGTGTCACGCATCGACGAGCGCTTGGAGGCGATGCAAGACTCCCTCTTATCGCGCTTCTTGGCGGTGACACAAGCTCAGCGCCTCACCCAACCTACCCCTGCTACGGTCCCCCTCCTTTCTGCAGTGGACCACATTCCTTCTCGCCCAGTCTCTCCACCTGCCCGGTCGTCGGCTAGTACTGCTCCTGCCCTAGCTCAGGAGGTTGCTCCTGCTGTCTCCCATGCGGGAGTTCTCCGTCTGCTAGGGCAGGGTCCGCGCTTGCCCCCCATCCAGAAAGCCAAGGTCCCGTCGCGGACCATGCCGCTCCTCTATGGCTCCTTGGCTGTTTGGAAGGGGGTGCAGGCCTCCCACCCGGAGCGTGCTACCGGCTTCCCGTCAGGTGAGAGGGCCCTCCCATCTGGCTGGTCGGTGCAAATTAATGATAAGATGCAGTTCAGGGCGATCAGGGTGGATGGTCAGGTGGCCGATGTGGAGGTGCGGGCTTACCCGACGAGGACTGACCTTCAGTACTTTTCGGTGAAGCCCAAGCCCCCGTCTGCTCCTCGGACTAAGCTCTGGTCAGACTTCAGCCGCCAGGACATCCTTCAGGATGTTCAGTCCCTGGCTGTGTTGACGGGACTGTCCTCCTATGGGACAGGTTTGTGCGACGACGGTAAGCCTGGCTTAGCCGTCGTGCTCGATAACCCTCTCCCATTGGAGGCCTGGTATGCTGAGGCCTTAGAATTCGCCAACCGTTCCGTCGACAGATCTACTTCAGTCCCTCCCCCGGAGTCGTCACTGCTTTTGCCCCCTCTTGTATCTGTCGGCGGATTGGACGGCAAGTTCTGGTCCTGGATAAGCGCGCCCAAACTTGAAATTTGTTCTATTGCTAACCCGTTCTTCTCTCACCCAGATAAGTCCTCTGTCAACAAGGATTTTACCTTGCGACAGAGGGTGGCGAACTTATTATCTTGTCTTTTAGGTTCCCTCCAGACATCTGTTCACCACCTGCGGCTTATCGAGGCGACTGCACCGGGCGATCTTCGCGAGGGTTTGGACGACGTTCGGCGGATCCACATTCAGCTCGCGGTCTTTGGTTCACGAGCTGAAGGCGGTTTTGTGCGAGGCTACTCGCCAACGCCAGACGGTAAGATCCTCGTTCTGCCGGAAAGCCCCCTTGGATATTCGTCAGGGTTTGTTGTACTCTGAGCTCTATACATCGGGGCTTTTTGCGCAGGATGCTTGGGAACGCTACGCTTCTCTGTCGGCGGACCCTGCTTACGACACGCAACGACGCGCTATGTCGCGAGCAGGGTCTTCTCAGTCCCGTCCTTCTGACGGTCCTCTTCGGGGTGCTGCCGCAAGTGCTGCCGCCAAGAAAGGGCGCAGGAAAGGGAAGTTGCCGGCCAGAGCGTCGGTTCCGCCTAGCACTTCTGTTCTTGCTCCCTTTCATCCCCGCCGAGAAGGGGCTGGCCAGCCTTACACTTCCGCCCGCACTTCGACGGGGTCAGACACGCGACGGACAGGGGATGGGGTGACCCGCCCTTTTCGGCGAGGTGGGGGGGGTAGAGGAGGTCAACGTGGAGCTCATGACCGCAAGGACCGTACTGGGGGACCCTCCACGTCAAAAGATGTGTAGGTTCTCCAGGTCGGTCTCCTCCTTGTTCTCCTTCTCGCCTAGCCGAAAGGGTCGCTCGCCTCATCTCGGGAGCTACCACAGGTTGTTTTCGACCTTGCGCCCCTCGATGGCTGCGAGGGACATGGGGGCGGAAGATTGCACGGAGGGGTCTAACCTGGAGATGGAAGTCCAGACCCCCACTCAGCTCTTGTCAACGAAGCCGGCCCATCTCTTCGGAGGTGACCAACGTGATAACATCCATGCACGAGCAGGGAATCGTCAAGGAGGTGAAAGCCGGTCACCCGGTTTTCCTCTCCCGTGTATTTCTGGTACCGAAAAGGACTGCGACGCGATGCGACCGGTGGTGGATCTGTCGGCCCTCAACGGGCACATCGTGAACACACGGTTTCGGATGCTGACGGTACACCAGGTACGACTGGCCCTGCGACCTCTGTCGTGGGTAGTGTCGCTGGACCTCAAGGATGCGTATTGGCACGTTCCTATCCATCCTCGTTTCCAGCGATTCTTAGCCGTTCAGACTTCCGATCGTGTGTTCATGTTCGACAGACTTCCCTTCGGTCTCAACATCGCGCCGCGGATCTTCTCAAAACTGGTGAAGCAGGCTCTGGATCCTCTCCTCAGGGGCGGGCTCCAGATCCTGTTTTACTTGGACGATTGGTTGACAGTTTCAGACACCCTCGAACAGTGCGTACGCGACACCCTCACAGTAGTTCACCACATCACTCAGTTAGGGTTCAAAATCAATATTCCCAAGTCACGCCTGACCCCGTCGCGTGTCGTGACGTGGGTAGGTCTCGAATGGGATTTGACCAGCGCTACAGTGACCCAGAGTCAGCCAAACACGGTGAAACTTCGAAGGAAGGTCTTCGCCGTGTTGCACTCGGTCTCCCTCACGAGGAGGATCTGGGACTCGTTAGTGGGTTCACTGAATTGGGCCGCTCTGACCATTCCCTTAGGGAGGCTCAGGCTACGCCGCCTAATACTCATGGGCAACAAGGTGTTTCCGTTGACCCCTATGGATCGGCTCATGCCGGTCCCGCGCGCCATTCACAGACACTTAGGATACTGGGTTGCTCGGGGCACGCTCTCTGCGGCTGTGCCCTGGACCGCCCCCCCCCCGCCGACGATCTGGGTAGACACAGATGCGTCGAGCGAGGTAGGGTGGGGTTACCAATCAAACCTGGGACATCAACATCACGGCAGATGGGTGGGACACACACACCTACACATAAATGCCCTAGAACTGTTGGTTCCTTTGTTCTTCCTGAAGGACCACGCGCTGGCCCTTCGGGGAAAGTCGGTGGCCTTCAGGATGGACAATCAGACAGCTGTCCACTGTATCCAAAAGCAGGGGTCCTCCAGGTCATTGACTCTGTTGGGGATCTCGGAGAAGTTGTTCTTCCTCGCGAACCGACACAACATCTCCCTGCACGCCTCCTACCTGCCCGGGACTGCCAACCTGTGGGCGGACGCCCTGTCGAGAGGACAGGGCGTTCTTGTAGAATGGCAATGAAACAGACTGTGTTCGACGACCTCGCAGCTTCCTGGGGTGTTCCGGAGGTCGACTTGTTCGCATCGAAGGAGACGCACAAGTTGCCTCGGTACCTATCCCTCCGGACTCGCACTCCGGAGGGGGGTCCGGACGCTTTCATGGAAGACTGGAACAGGTGGCAGTCGATATACATATTTCCGCCACTAGACGCACTGTTGATGTGCAAAGTCCTCGCGAGGCTGCGGCTGTACCGCGGCAGAGTCTGGCTAATAGCGCCTCTGTGGCCGGCCCAGGCTTGGTACGCCCAGTTGAAGCGGTGGTGCCCGAGTCCGGTCCCTCTACCTGTCTCAAACTTCCACTTGAGCCAGGTTGGAGACCTGCGGACCTCGTTGGCCTTCGCATCGTGGATGTTCGTGAGGCACGGTGGCTCCCAGTCCACGGACGGGACCTGACTGACTTCCTGAAGCGTTCGTGGACGCCTTCGACTTGGGGGACTTACGAGTCCCACTGGATGTCTTTTACTAGGTGGATACAGGACACTCGCCAGACAGTTAGCTCTCCTTCCCTCATACTACACTACTTGTTTCACCTCTTCCGTACACGTCACTTTCAAGTCAACACTATACGTAACGACTTGTCTGCCATCCGGGAGGTCTTTGAGTCCGTCACTAGGCTGGTCGTTCCACCGAAGGAGCTGGATTCCTTCATGAAGGCTGCCTTCCGGGAACGGCCACCTCCGCGCCAGATCCCTCCACAGTGGGATCTGGGGCGTGCTCTGGACCTTCTGGCTTCACACACGTATACACGGAACACTACAGCGGTTCAGTTGCTCGAGCGTACACTCTTCCTTGTCGCTCTGGCCACTGGGAATAGGGTGTCTGAACTAGCAGCCATGTCGCGGTCCCAGGAATGCATGCGGTTCTCCCCGTCCTTGAATGTCGTCACGTTAGCCCCCTCCCCTCATTTTGTTGCCAAGAATGAGAGAGAGACCCACGTTTTCAAGCCTTTCCACATCCAGGCTTTGAAGCCTGGGCATACTCACCATGTGTTGTGCCCGGTGAAAGCCTTGCACTCCTATGTTGCGTCTGTGGCGCCGACTTCGGGTACTGCTGTGTGGGTGTCTCCTCGGACAGGTGGGAGGCTCTCGTAGGTGCAGATAGGACGCCACATTTGTCGGGTCATTCGTGCCAGTAACCCTGATTGTAGGGGTTCTGCGCACGATGTGCGATCCTTTGCTGCCTCTTTACTGTTCCTGCAAAGTCGATCCTTATTGTGGTCTTCTGTCAATACCTTCGTCTCCTCCTACCTCTCCATGTCCATTGTTAGACCCCCTCGGCCGGTGATAGCTCTCGGGAGTCGTGTTTCCTAGAGCTCTGGCGAAGATACCTGGTCTTCCCCCTTGTCACTCTTTCTTTTCCTTTGTTTTATTTGAAAAAGGGGGGGGGGGGAGAGTACGGGTTTGCAACACTTGATTGCAAGTTTGGGATTATGTATTATGTATACAGTACATAAGTGTTTTTACCAATTTGAAAATTGTGTTTTGTTATTGTGTTCAATTTTGTTGGTTTTGGAAGAAAAGGGATTTTGGGTACAGTACTTTTTTGGTTTAAGACAAGTCTATGTTTTGCATTACTATGAATGACGGGCACGTGTTAAAACTGTTCTTTTTAGCTACTCCTCAGTTTTTCACTCTTTTATTAAACTCTCTTGTTTAAATTGTGTTTCTTTGTCATTCATAATTTTGTTTTATGCATTGTTTTTTTTGGTATGTTGGGCTTGGATGTCCTCCTCCTATTTGTTACGCAGCCTTGACGTTGGATTTGCCAAGACTACTAACAAATTGGGAGGTTTGACGTACCTCCCAATCTACCAAATAGGAAAACCTACTATTTGGTAGTAGTCTTGGAAAAATCCAACGTACATAATACCCTCCTTCACGCCGGACCCCTGCCCATCCGCGTTCTTCTGCTGACGTGAGATGTGATAACAAGAGAGGGTCGCTCATGCGCACGTTCGACAAGGATCTGCACATGACGGAACACGGGATGGGCCTTAAGCGGTAACTAAGGTAAACCCCTTTTTCTTCTCTTCTATGCTTTTTTCACCTTCGGTGGTAGTTTTGGTTAATGTACAACGTCTCCTAGAGCAAGATAAGGAGTAGACTCTAGACGTTTTCTTTTTTAACCGCGGTTGGAATGACGACATAGCAGTCAAAATAGACAAGTCGTCATTGCAATTAGGTTAATAGCCTTGACGTTGGATTTTCCAAGACTACTACCAAATAGTAGGTTTTCCTATTTGGTAGGCTGGGAGGTACGTCAAACCTCCCAGTTTAACCGGACCACTGAATTTCAGAACAAACTCTCATAGGGCTGGCCCATTTGCTGTATCCCTTCTTGAGTTACAAGAGGTCACAGTTAAGACTTTTGGCTATTTTATTAACCCTTTCCGATATATGACGCGATTTTGAGCCTATTAGAGATACTTTAAAGCCTTTGTTACCATCAGGGGTATTTAGAAACCTTAGTTTAGTTACTTCAACCTCTGCAGTTGTCTTTGAGTTAGCTGTGGGCAGAAAAATAATTTTGGAGAGGTAATTATATGATTGAGAGAACTCTATTTCTTATTGCTAATCTGGCAACCTCTGCGTCATATGAGTCTGAAAGGATTAATCGTTATTTCCACATAGTGATTTTGACAAGTTATTTTGCATTTATCTCGTGTCGTCCCAGTTTTGGTTTGTATATTTTGCAAGTTTTACAATTTAATTACCTATAACAAATGGACTATATCTTGTTGCAAATAAGCAATGTGGCATAAACAGCATGAGGGGAGATTGTAGGCACCAACTGAGCAGGGAAGTATCCAGGAAATGCTACATAGGCATATGATAATGAGTTGCTGAAACCCCTGTTTCATTAGTCTGGCTTCCCCCACTGTTTCTATTTGTGCCTCACTTACACAGAATAATCCAGCTAACTCTCATAAACACTTCCTCCTATTCATTTCACTATATGTAACAAGCACACCACCCTTCTTTCCAACACACCTAAATTACCTCTAACGTACCGTACCTTGATTTTGACTCTCTTTCAACCTGGGGGGAGACACTTGTTACAGGCAGCTTTGCCTTTTGTCTCCTTCATGCACATAGACCAAAAAAAAAAAAAAAAAAAAAAAAATTGTGGACTAAATACCATTTCTAAGCATTTCAGTAATGGCCATCCTTTAGCGGGGTTCTCTTGGATGAAGCAAAGTATCGGAGATGATGATAATGGTGATGTTACACTATACAATGTAATGTTGCCCGAGAACAACACTCTGAGGGGACCCTAAAGAATTTAACTACACTCTGTTCATTATAGGTAGGCCTGAAATCCAGTCCCCAAACTCTCATAACTCAAAAAGAACTTCAGTAATTGAGATATAATTTCTACCATTTGGGAAGCGACAACCAGGTATTAGTGTAGATATTTACAGCTCATATGCACTTGCCTTATTTGAGTTACAAGATGCTAATTGTTATTTGTAGGGTAGTAATTGATAGGGGTCACTTGAGGCATGCTATGCTTACAGGTACCTACCGGTACCCGATAGCACTATCGTTAGTGAGTGCTATTTGTATTTTGTACTATTGTTAATGTCTTGTCAGGTTGCAAATTTAATTTTCATAGAACATTTAGACACTAATTGTAGTTTCTTTATTCATGCAGAGTTTAGTCAAATTTACCAGAACGTCCCGGACTTCCCAAATTGACTAATTCCTTGAACGTGACGATAGTGCGTCGTTGTGTGCGAATAGTTTGCTTTGGAAACAGATTAACTTGCTCATGTAGTAATGTACACTCTATGTGGTGGATTATGTTCTTTTATTCCATAAAATTTATTTTAGTAAGCGTTGTTTCCACATGGCGATTTTGATAAGTTATTTTGCCTTTATAGTGTCTTTGTCCAAGTTTTGGTTGGTTTAGTTTGAAAGTTTTACATTTTAATTTATTTTGGCCTACTTATAGTGACTAGACTATAACAGGCATGGAAACCCACCTAGCCACGCCATTTTGCAGTAAGACGTTGCCGGAGTGCAAGTGTCCGCAGGGTGGGAAGCCTCTGTCCTGGAGGAAGAGAAGGGCCTCCAGTACCTGCCATCTCAACCGCTGAACCTGGGACACTGGGAGCCCCGAAGATCGCTGTTGGTACTTCTCCACCCAGTCGTCTTGCCAGTGGTTCTGCTGAAACAACAAGACTCGTAAAGTTCGGTGATCCACATTCACTAAAGAACAGGTAAGGTATGAAACTGTGTCTAATTAGTAACAGGTAAGGTACTAAATAACAAGACTGTACTAAATAACGAGACTCAGTAGTTCCGGAGCTCCACATTAACTATAAGATCAGGTAAGGTATGAAGCAGTGAGTCTAAATATTATCAGGTAGGTAAAGTTCTAAATAACAAGACTGATTCATTTAGGGGCTCCACGCTACCTATAAGATCAAATAAGGTACCAGTAGTGAGTCTTAATAGTCACATGATTCTTAGTTACCTGTAAGATCAGGTAAAGTATGAATCAATGAGTCTAATTAGGGTCAGGTAAGGAGCAAAATAACGAGACTAAAGTAATTCATTTTAGAGCTCTACGCTACCTATAAGATTAGATAAGGTATGTAGCAGTGAGTCTAAATAGTCTTATGATTCTTGGTTACCTATTAGATCAGGTAAGGTATCTAAAATGAGTCTGATTAGTTTCAAGTTAACTATTACAAAAAATATTAGATATCAATAACAAATTTGTTTTTTATTTTTTAGAGGTTAATCATAAGATCTGTTATTGTACAAAGCAATTACTCTAGTTAGTTTCAAAGTTAATAATAAGATCAGTTAAGGTACAAACTACAGACATAATAAGTCTTATTAGCTTCAAGGTTCTAAGTTATAAAAATCATAATATCAGGTATGAAACAATGAGTTTGCTTAACCCTTTCACGCAGATGTGGACGCAGGGGTTGCCGATTAGCAATCAGAAAGAGTTCTCTCAATCTCATAATTACCTCTCCAAAATTAGTTTTCTGCCCACAGCTCACTCCAAGACAACTGCAGAGGTTGAAGTAAGTACGGTACACTAAAGGTTTCTAAAAAACCCTGATGGTCTCAAAGGCTTTAAAGTATCCCAGAATAGGCTCAAATGGCATCCTGTGCGTGAAAGGGTTAACTTCAAGGTCAAAGGTTAGGCCTAATTTTTAAATAAGGTACAGTAAAATAAATTAGTCTGCTAGTTTTACGATTCTAGAAGAATTATGTGATAGGTGTAAGTCTAGGTTATAAAATTAATAAAGTACTGTATGCTGTATTCAAATGATTTTGAATGCTTTCCATTGGCGGAAGTTTTTATGTAATTATCTAAATAATTGTTACAATATATACCGGTACTCAGATTAGGTACCAATCTATTGTTTGAAAACCAATAATAATGTTTCTAGAGTAGATAACTGAGGTAAGACCATTTATTTACAATGACACCATCTATTATCCTGATAATGGTGGCTAAATACAAAAATAATCAGTATCATTTGTCTTCAACTATACAAGCCATATTTATCACCATAGCTCCTTTTATGTAACTAACTCTGTATATGAGGTCCTTGAGCATGCCCTTGTTGTTGTGTGGCACGATGGTGATGACGTAGGTGTGGGAGGAGATGTTGGCAAAGTCCACGTCCAACACCGGGTAGATGTACGGGTGGTGGAGCGCCTGGAAGGGAGAGCAAAATATGGTACAGTATTGAGAGAGATTAATAAGGGAACAAATATAGAACATGGAGAAGAGTATCTGAAAACAATTATGAATCAAATATCTTGTACCACATTACCACCTACAGGGACCACATGAGAGAGTGGGAACAGTACCGTACATGGTTTCCAACTACAGGACCGTACCGGTATATCCTTACTGGTACACCGGGGTATATTGTCAACCACCTTGATGTGATGCAAGAAAGTGTAACTTGTCATTTTCCTGATACACTTTCCAGTATAGATGGCGTAGGGATGCAGCGACCCCACCGCATACATACATACATACATCAAATTTTAAGACCGAGTGTTCCACACATACGTGCAGTTTCAGTCTCTTGTCCTAATGGCGGAGTTCCAGGCAACCCTGTTAAGGGCTGCTTCACTTGTCAAGTTCTTGGATTTGAGATCGGCACGTATAGTCTGATCCCAGGTCTTCCTCGGTCCACCCCTTGGTGCAGCTCCCTCCACAATCACAGACCTGCATTTTTCACCCAATTTTGTTCATCCATTCTCTCCACATGTCCATACCATCCCAGTCTTTTTTTTTTTTTTTTTTTTTTTTTTTTTCTATATTCCAACTTACTTCCTCTCGGGCATAGGCTGAAAGCCTTAACATTCACCGCTTTACAATGAACAGTGAAGCCCGTGAGGTCTTGTTCCAGTCTAGGGAGTGAGACATGTGAAGCACGTAGAGTACAACGAGCACCTGCCATCTTGCCTTCACATGAAGCACGGTGCTCACTCATGGCCCGAAACGACCTCATCTCTGAAGCCACCTCGTTCCCGTGCTTCACTGTCTCACCCCCTACACTCGGACTCACACTTACACACACACAACGCCACCTGTTGAGCAAATAACTCACCAGGCATTGCACCCCTATAGCATATTTTGAATATGGGAATATTCATACAGTGCTATTTAATCAGGGAACAATGAGGGTATTTTATTGACGTTTCGGTGGGCTTGTGGTAATGCACTGATACCAGGTACAGCACAAATTCCATCCCAATAATATCTTCCCATTGATACATCCGGATTTGAACCCGGGACCTTTGGATTACCAGGCCAGTGGCAAGACCACTCCACCACACCTCCCCTACTTGTACGCATCACCTCGCTAATACTCTTTATACCTAAACGTCTCCTCAGTTCAACATTTGTTATTCTATCCTGTAGCCTGGCCCCACACATCCATCTCGCCATTCTCATCTCATTACGTTCCATTCTGTTGACATCCTCTACTTTAACGACCCATGTTTCTAAGGCATACGTCATTGCACTTCTAACACATACTCATACACCTTTCCCTTCAGGGGGGGAGGCATTCTTTTCATGGTCAGGATTGGCATCAGTTCTCTAAACTTCCCCCAGCCACACCTAATTCTAGCAACAGTGGCAGCCTCGGCCCCACCACCGGCAGAGATGGTATCTCCTAGGTAACAAAACTTGTTCACCAGCTCCAATGACTCATTTCCAAAATTCACAGCCACAGGATCATCACTTAACACAAGCTCGCCTTTGCACACTACGCACTCAAATTTCTCTATTTCTGACTTATCCTTCGGCAGGGGTCCCTTTATTCTACTACAGCGCTTACTCCATGGTGTACCCAACATCGACAGATGCTACATTGAATTGAGTTAACGCCCACTCCCTTTCCACACACTGCACATGGGTATGCACCGCTCTTTTCCACATTGCCTCGTCTCAATCTACAATACATAACCTTGGTTTTGTTAATTACTATTGACTCTTGAACCCTTGCTCGCCATGCCCTCTCTCCACTCTCTGAATTTGGCCTCAGCATTTTGTATACTCTCAGCTACTAGGACTAAATCGTCTGCATAAAACAGAATATAATTGAAAGTACATCACCGGTACAGGAGTTAAGTAAGCTTACTACATCAGTATTTCTAGCGTTGATATTCAGAAACAGGGACAGACATTATTTCTACAAACCTGGAAGTAGAAATAAGAAAATACAAACCTGGAAAGGAGGGTGCCCAACCCCGAAAGGGGTTGAAATAGGGGAGCTATCCCCCCGCCAAAGGCGGCTTTCTAGGGCCTTTCCTAGCTGATGCTGAGAGGATTGGGTTCTAGTCATGTGGTGATGGGCTGGTCTATCAGAGTGAGAACTGAGCGATCTCTGCCATACCCATAGCTTAATCTGACTGTTCATTTTACTTATATATTTTCTAAATCTCAAGTGACGGCGTCTCTTCCGTGGATTGACCTCCCAATCTACCAAGATTGGAAGCCAAAGCATCACATTTTGCCTTTGCCCCTCAACTTTCTCTTCATAATTGCTGAGAGGCACAGGGCCCTGGGTGGGGCTTTGGTTTCCCGGGCGTTTCCGCACTCTCCTCAGCTCCCCGCCATGGAGTGGCTTCGGTCACCCAGGCTTTATTGTGGTAGGCAGGGAGGGTTCTGTGGGGGCGCTCGGTTATGGCCTTGGTCTTGCTCGGGGCCTTGGGGCTGTTCGGCCAGGCAGCCTGGGGAACAACAACAACAAACCTGGAATAGTTCTACCAGTGCCTCCCTGGTGCCGTGTGTGACAGTGGTCGTCGTAGGGCTGTAGGGTCATCAGAGTCAGACGCTCTGTCTTCACTGAGGAGTCGCGGATCATGAACCAGTTCTTGTCGATCCGGGAACCTGGGAAATAGAAAGAAAGGTTAGGCAAAATGAATGCAATTGTGAATCTCCAATATGAGTCAGGAGCCAGGACAATGCATGGAATTATTACGGTAATATTGAAAATTATGTACAGTATAGGCTATAGAATAATACATTAATTGAAGTAAGCACCGCGGAAAGTGCAGTCTTGATAACTCTCGTGAAGCGGGGTGTCGTGTGTATATCACCGTAGCGCCAGGCGGGTATACTTGCCGAAAATTACCTTCATTCCATGTTCTTTCTCATTCATAAGCAAGAGCCAGAGCGTAATACAATTATACCATATATCCGTGAAAGTGCAATGATAGAGCTTGCCAATGACATCTGAATCATCCTGGTACGATATCTGGATAGCTTGCAACAATCGTGCAAAAGAAGGGCAAACATCGGCAAAATAGTGGCAATTTGGCCGTTTTTGATGTGTGAGAGACAGTACTGTACATGAGTGAGAGAGCTGGACCTCGGGCGTCAGTGTACGCCAGGCGGCCGGGACGAGCGGTTGGAGCCCGCCTATGCTCCTTCCAATGCAGCCTCTCTCTCAGCGCTCATAATAGCCTCAAAATGGTGCCCGTAATAGGATAGGCTAATTTTCTCTCTCCCGTCATATGATGATCGCCGCGAATGAAGGTCTAAGCAGTGTTGGATGGGAGGAGGGGCATCGGCGGACAGAGGTGCATGGGGTCGATTAATTCATGTCAACCCCTTAGGAGATCATGGCGTCTGGCAATAAATGTTACCAAACGTCCAAAATTGTTATTCTATAATTGCACCTATACGAGTTAAACAAATTATTATTGTATTTAACAGGAAGGTACGACGAGGTAAGTGATGTGGTATAGGTGGCAATATGCGGAAATGGATTATAAGGGCTTCCCGACCCCTTTGACCCCCTTACGAAAATCTACGGTTACTCACTCTACCCCAACTGGATTTCTACCGTTTTACCCAGCCAACAGGGGTGTGGGGGTGGCAGCCCCCACCCATAATACTAGGATAGGTTAGGTAAGGTTGTTAGGTTAGGCTAATGTCTCTCTGAAACATTGTAAAATCCATTTCACATCTAGATTGATACTTTTGTCAGAGCGGGCGGAATGCCCTTATAATCCATTTCCGCATATTGCCACTTATACCACATCACTTACCTCGTTGTACCTTCCTGTTCAATACAATAATATTTTTTCTAGCTTGTATAGGCCTAGGTGCAATTATAGAAATTTACCAATTGTTGCACAGCTGACATATGATCGCGAGTTCTTATGATTTCTCTTTGCTAATATACCGGTACCCATGTAGATGAATTATGTTAGATCAAAATACAGTACAGTAATCAGCTACCAGTATAGGCCTATACATTAATAAAAGCATAGTCCTAGTGCGTATTTAATCATATACAGTATACTGGTAGCTGATAAGTTTGATCTGAACATCATCCTAATGGATATATGAGCATAAAGAAAATTACAAGAGCTCACAAACATAAAACAATAGCTGTGTACATAAAGATACCGGTACTACAGTACAGTATATGCAGGTTATTTGTTAAGCTCTACTAATGTTCTCAGGGTACAGTAGTATTATCAAGGTTGTGGTAATTGGAGCAACACATATGATATAGCCTAGACGAATTATGGAATTCTCGTCGAAGCGCAAACCTAGAACTCTCGTCGACGATGGAACACTCGTCGACGACATGGAACACTCGTCGACGACATGGAACACTCGTCGACAGGTCCACTTACAAAAAAAAATAGTTGAAAAGAAACGATAAAGTTTAAAAATATATATTTATATATAAACTATAATTAGAAGTTATGGTGAAGCTTAAGAAAAGTGGTTGTGTAGGTAAGTGGTTCGTTGTGTAGTGGTAACTGATTCGATAGAAGGATAGCGAGTGAATGCCAATTTGAACGAATGCCTTTACAAAATCACCTCCCTTTTATTGTTTATAGTTTTATTCGTCTGGATTGTTTTGTTTTTTATTTGATTTCTTCTTAGTTTCCACTAAGGTATAAAGGTATAATACATATATATCAATAATATATAATAATGGTATTATATATATATAGAAGTTTTGGTGAAGCTTTAAGAAAAAGGAATGCAAGCAAATAACATAGCCTGGTCTTGCCCAGTCACCCTGATGGTCTACATCAGTTGTTAGAGTACTTTGAGACCACCTGGATTACTCCAAGCCATGGGGCCGGGGATTGAACTCCAGACCAATGGTCTGTATTCGGACAGACAGTACGAACTAACAATGATGTGGAGGGGTGGCACAAGTTGTGTGAAAGAGCCGAGGCGAGCTGCAATGTGTATGAACTAATTGAGGTTCTGCACAAGGAATGCTCATTTGTTAAAGTGCAGCATCAACTTGTGGCCCAAAAGAAGATGGAGAGGCACCAGAAGGCAAGCCATTCCCTGTTTCAAGCCAGTGCCAGGGTGTCAAACCGGAGCAATTTTGTGTGAATAGTTGAACGAATATGAGAAGGAATACAAGCAAATTAACATGAAATAGCACTGTGTTGGCCATTTTATCACTTCCAAAGACATAATTTGAACTATACACCACAATTTCTTCTTTACATATTCACTAATAACGACTAAAAATAAATGATTCGTCTTTCGTTTGATTGTTTTGTATGTATGAAAAATACGACTAAATATATAATAATACAAATAGCCTACGGTACATATCTTGTATAATTTTTATAATTTATGAATTATAGGCCTAGGCCTATGTCTCAAAAAAAAAAAAAAAAAAAAAAAAAAAAAAAAAAAACGGTATATATATACGGTATATACCGTATATATATTATATATAAAACAATGAGGGGACAGTTGAAAAGGATGTCTCCGAAAAAAACACCACTTAATTGGAACACTCGTCGACGGCGAAAATTGGAACACTCGTCGCCGTCGACGAGAGTTCCAGGTACCGCCTAGCCTAGCTCATCTATCCATTTGGTCCACTTCTGTTTGTGATGATTAACCCGGGAACTGCAGGGAGACTCTTAAGAGTTCCCCCGGCGGACTGCGGGAAGACTCTTAACCCTTCTGGCCCGGGTGTCATTTTAATATGACACCACGAAATAAGGGCAGGTGCCCGGGTGTCCTTTCAGGAGATAGTAAGCTTTCAAGCCTATTCAGCTTGGTCTGAACGCCGTGCGTCCGACGCATGTAAACAAAGCCGATCGTTGCATCACCGCACCTCCGAAAACAAGAAGGAGAAGACTCTTTTGTTATTGTATGTCTGTATGTCGTTGTTTCAGTAGTGAAAAGATCATCATATTGCTAACATCGCCTGAAAATGCTCTCCACTAAAATCGTCATCACAACTGAACCAGTTGACTTAGAGAGCTCTACTCAACGCCAGTCTACAGATTGGAAACCGCACTACATTTATAGATGCGTGGGAAATTTCTAGCAGTTAAAATTAACCAAAATACGGTAGCCTAGGCCTAGACGTTTTTCGGCCAGATCGCCCGGGTACGCCGCACTGTCATTAGGAGAGCTAGCCCGGGCCAGGAGGGTTAAGAGTAAGGGAAAAACAAAAACCCATTTAGCCTAAAACACCCCCAAATTTTTTTTTTTTTTTTATTTATTTTTTTGCCCCTGGGCCATGCCAAATATCACTCCTCCTCCTCCCCTCCTTCAGTTATCACCTATTTTCCCTGTTGTTCCCTTATTCTGTGGTCTATTTTCGTGCTAAGATTAATTAGCGAGTTGGTAGCAGGGCGTTGTCATCACTGTTACCAAGCGTGGGAAAGAGCGAGAGAGACTATTGCGGAACAGTGTCTCTCCAGACAAGGGGAGGGGTGGAGGGCAGGGAGGTTGCCTCAGCCATACATTATGTAACTCCCGGCCTGTATCGCCGATTTTGACCATCCAAACACTGTTTCCACTTGTTTTATTGTTGTAACAGGTTAATACCTTTATAATCAACCTATAATAGGCGCATATGGATAAGTATTAATGCTATTCATGGTAAAATAACGATGTTAGTGATGGGAACAGCTCAAATACGTCAGCACAGGAGTGTGGTGTCTCATACCCCCCATGCGCACTTCTTAGGTTAATGTCCTATAAGAACTTGCATTTTGTCTTTTGAATCCTGTTGGATCATGACTCATATTCGTTGCTTCCATATAGTAATTATATCAAAACAACAAACTTAAGAAAAAAGACAAGATGAAAGACCTTTCAGGACAAACTAAAAACAAATCAATAAGCCTAGAGTGACATTGTCGGTAGTGGTACACCCGGTAACTACATCTATCCCGGATGTTTTTGAGCAGCATGGTGTGCGGGGTAACCGGGGTTCAAGATAGCCTAGCGGTACGGACGGTCAAGTTGCTCCATGAGCCAGTCGTAGCTATGCTCGGCTTGAACGGGTCCGTGAGGCTGCTGAGGCAGACCAACACAACGAGTTACCCTCTCATTGCTAGCACGCGCTCGCTGTGTGAACCCATCCAGAACCTTTACAATGTGCTCCGGAGTATAAGGCATAGGACGTGGTCGACGGGCAGGAACAGTCGTCGCAGTCTTCTTGGCAACAACTGGCTGGCTTGGACCATTGGACACTTTTGGAGCGACTGTCACAGCTTTATTCACGACCACTAGCTGGGTTGGACCGTTGGACATCTGTGGTGCTACAGTCACAGGCTTATTTATGATCACTGGCTGGAAAGCCACAGCGGCCCCTACTTCAAGCCAAACAAATGGCTTATAAATGCTGGACCATTTTGGAGAGGCTGTCATAGGCTGGCGTGGCTGGGTACGTCCAGTGTTTGGGCCTGGAGCAAGCTTCACCATCTTACGGGGAGGACCTTCCGTGCCTGAATTTTGGAAAGTAATTTTCTTAGGGGCAGTACCCTCCTCAGGGTTGATGGTCAACACCCTCTTGATGTAGGCATCACTGTAAGTCATCTTATTTAAGTTATTTCAGTATAACTCCATTTATTGGTCACCAATTATTTTGACATATTTGAAGACAGATATGGAATCTATATGCTCTAAGCATCATATTAAAATTAGTTTCAACCCTCGGCAAAACCTATTAAAAAAACCGGTAACAACATGTCTACCTACCGTAAAACGGTTGTCAATGCTCTCTTATAGACGGCGCGGCTTTCAGCGACGCCATTTTTTCGTGAACTGGAGAGCTCTACCCTTCAACTTTTGTAATACTATCACGCCATCTGCCAATCCTCATTGGAAATACTGAGTTTCATTTCCTAACTCCTGCGCAATACGTCACGAAACACTTCTGGATTCTTATTGGGGTTTTTTTTCTGACCACGTCATTAAACTCATAGATTCCGTCACGCATACAACCAGCAACCTATCAGGTGAGTTTATTGACCTTGATTACGTCATTGCACTGAACCAATCACAGATACACACCTTCATTTAAGTCTCTCCTCACTTTAGTCATGGACGCCGCTTGTAATGGTTGTTCACCCCTCCCACATTCAGTGATTATTGACACTACAAGGAACAATAGTGCAGCCCTTAAGGTTTTTACTGACCATGGTTGTTTGCCTACCTCTGTTTCCTGCAAACTCTGCTCAAACGAATGTTACTATTATGAACCGGCAGACCAGTGGCGATGCGGTCATTATTGGTTTTTAAATAAAACCACTACTCGTCGTAACTCCTCGTCGAAAACGTGGACGCATCTCTTCCCCACCTACTCCCTCCACATCTCAATAAGGTATGCAATTAGGCTTTCATACTTTCGCGGGTTTAAAAACGGCGAAAACAAAATTATTTAAGCAAAACTTGGCTCGTGTTTTAAGGTATTTCCGTAATTGTTTAATCGAAGTCCTCTTTTTTCTAGTTATTAAAAACGTATTCTATGGTGTATTATATGATATATAGAAGCAATAGAACTGTTCAAATGACCTGGGAAGTGTATATTAAACCAAATACAAAACTTTGAATAATGAGGTAAGAGATACGAGTTTTTTATCACTTTTCATCCCAAGACCAACGGGGGTCTGGGGGCAGCAGCCCCCAGGATGCCCAGGTTAGGTTAGGTTAGGTTAGGTTAGGTTAGGTTAGGTTAGGTTAATGACCAGCTATGTAAATACAGTAGTGAACATTTGGTTTAGTCTGTGCTCAAAAATCCATTTTCTTTAGCAGGCCATACACTAAACAATTACCCCCTTTTCACAGACAAATACACAAACAATCTGTCAAAGATGCAAATAGCGGGGGTGTGGGGGCGGCAGCCCCCACCCATAATACTAGGATAGGTTAGGTAAGGTTGTTAGGTTAGGCTAATGTCCTTTCAAAGGGGTATAGGCTTGTAAACACTATGATAGCTTAACATGAGCCAAAAATCGAAATTAGGTTAGTGTAATTTGTTTACTCTTAAAACTCGCAAAATCAGAGCCAACTTTTCCCAAAACTTGGCTCGGGTTTTCCAAAATTCGGGTTTTATGGCTTTGCAATTTCGGGAAACCTGAGCCAAATTTCTAAATGAGGTTACTGTCATTTGTTTGTCTACAAACTCGCAAAATCCGAGCCAGCTTTGGCCAAAAGCTGGCTCGGGTTTTCCAAAATTCGGGTTATATGGGTTTGCAATTTCGGGAAACCTGAGCCAAATTTCTAAATGAGGTTACTGTCATTTTGTTGTCTAAAAACTCGCAAAATCCGAGCCAGCTTTGGCCAAAACTTGGCTCGGGTTTTCGAAATATTGGGTTTTAGGCCTTTGTAATACCTTCAAACCCGAGCCAAGTTTTGCTTGAATACGTTTGTATCGCCGTTTTACGCATTTAACCCCTCATTTTCCCTGTACTTCATAGCCCTCCCCACTATCGGGCGGCGTGTCTTAAGATCGTTGTATAATGGGGAAAACGGTTTCGCCGAGGGTTCTAATTATTTCTAAACACTATATATTGATGAAAACTAACAGGGAAAAATAAAAAAATCCATGGGAAAATTGGTGACCAATAAATGGAGTTTTTCCGTTATTTCTTATGTGAAGGGACAATTACCCGAAAAAGTCTAGGCTAGGCTAGGCCTATATTACAAATGGCAGATTATCACTGATAACCTATTGTAATTAATTCACTTCTAGCTTAGGCTATTGATCAACCCTTAACTTAATTATATTACTTATAAATAACTTTGGCCTATACCCAATTTAAGGCGCAGGAGACAACTTTATCAAGATGTTAACTCACTGAGGCTGCAACGCGAGTTTGAACAGTGTTTAATGATCTCGACATTTCAAGGGGTCTGCTCCATCTGTTCTGCAGTGTTACCAAATCAAAATATATAATTCTGCTAGATTAGCTCTAAGATATCGATAGAATTTCGCTAGCTAGTATAAAAAATTGGACTATTGATTGACAAAAAGGCCAACATATTTAGAATATGGAATAAAATGCACTATTTGTCTCAAATAATTGTTGATGTATGCTAAAATAATGCTGCTAGATTGAGGTAAAATATTCAATAGCTAAATTGGCAACACTGCTGAGGCGGGAAGAGCCCTGTAAAATGTTGAGACTTCGGCGCTGTAAAGTTTCGTTTCCACTACATAATGCTTGGCTTTGAAACTATGGATTAGGTTTCTATTGCATTGCGTAGTATTGCCACTCACAATTGAGTATTGATAGGTACCTATTATAGACTATTGTGTAAATTTAGCCTAGTGTATAATAAATGTGGCGAATACTATTACATACCGAATAACACTATTTAGGCTATACAGTATATACTTTTTTTTATAATTGCAATTGTAATTAGTTATAGAACTTTTACTATTAAGTAAAAGAATCAATGGCAGTTAAACTAATAATTATAATATTAGTATAAACCACTGAACCAGTGTAGATTTTGATTTTCGTTAGTGGAAGAAAAAAAAGTTTTAGCGGTAACCGAGATATTTTATGAATTTTTGTTTTTTTTATTTAGAGAACCCATATGTGAATGTTTTCGATCAGAATGACGTTCAGGATTTTAAAGAGAATCAATAGAGTAAAAGAGACATCATATCGGGTTGTTTTCTTGGTTTTGTATATCTATATTTCTATAGCCAGTCACCGATTATGGCTATAGTCTATTCATTATAATTATTAGGCGAAAATTATAACCTCTTAACATCATTTAGCTCAAAATCTACTACCATTATTATAGATATCACATTTCTACCATCTGGGAAGGATCAGCCAGAGAAAAGAGCCCATTTGCTCTATGTTTTTATTTGTTTATTTATTTATTTATTATTATTTGTATTTTTATATTCTTAACGGGTCATGATTTTCACGTAATATATAGCCTATAATAGATATAATTTACCAGTCTTTTAATCTATAGCCTACATATTGACAACCTTGCTATACCCTGTTCCAAATAAGTAGGCTAAAACTCTTGAACATGAACCTCTATAACTCACAAACCACTAGCGTAATCAAGCTCATATGTCTACCATTTGGGAAGGGTCAGTCAGGGAATAGGCATGGAAAATCACGGCCTATTTGTTTTAGCCTTTTTTTAGTTACAGAGGTGAGGGTTCACGATTTCTGGCATACCCTGAACAGAGTATAGAAGCTGAATTCTTAGGTAGATTAATTCTTGTGGAAAAGGGAATGGCTGAAGCAAAATAATTAGCAAATGACAGGAATGAATGGAGGAAGTTTGGTAGAGAGAGAGTACATGAAGGTCTCTATCTATTTCTTTTATCCTCCCCTTTTCCCCAGCTAACCTAATCCCACAAGGACCCCAATGGAAATACGCCTAACGGCCTTATTGGGCTATCCTTAGTTGGAATTATGCAAAGCTGGTACATGTCATATTTGTAACATACTATGTGGTACCAACTCTGTAAATTGCTAACTGAATAAATATTATTATTATTATTATTATTATTATTATTATTATTATTATCATGTCCTCTAAATCGAAGCACTTGGAGAACAGATAAGTCTTCAACTTTGTTTTGAAATTCTTGATAATCTCAGTCCTCCTGATGTCTGGCGGAAGGCTGTTGTACAATCTCGGGGCGGCGGATTTAAAGGCACGAAAACCAACATTCGAAGAACATCTCGGTTCAAACAGTGTTATTCCATCCGTGGCCCTCCGTGTATTAACGCCCTCCAACGGCTGCATCACTTGTAACACTTCTCTCAAATACGGTGGGCAGCCAGTATTCAGTGCTTGATGAGTCAATACGCACAACTTAAATATGATTCTGGCTTTTACAGGTAACCAGTGGAGCTCAATCAAAACAGGAGTGATTCGTTTTCGACGTGAAACTCATCTAATAAGTCTTGCAGCCCTATTCAAAATTATCTGTAACTTCTTCAGCTGGAACTTTGGCACTCATAGTAGCTTGAGTTGCAATAATCCACTCTTGAGACCACACTATTTATAACTAGTTTCTTAACAGTCTTCACAGTTTGGTGCTATACAACAACTTTCCTTCCTTTTCCTGCAATCTCCTGTTTTTTTCCCCACGGTGGTTAGCAGGCCAATGAGGAAGACTTTTGAGTCTGGTGGATTTTCAGGAGATTTGGCATTCTTTTTCTGTTTCTAGTCTTTTCTAAACAAATAAAATCCACCGCTACTGCTCCCCCCTGGATATGGTGTCTTTGGGGCTTGTTTTATACCTTACCCAGATGTGATGGCTCCGTCTGGGTCGACCTGTTTATATCCATCTTTATGTATTTGTATATGGATTGCTTTCAACTTTTTCTGTTTTTGTTTCTACTTTTGTCCGGTGATATAGAAGTTAATCCCGGTCCTCACAGACAACTTGCTACAAGTTGTCGTGTATTTTATTCCAATATTCGTGGTCTCTATAAGAACATCAAGGATCTTACATTGGCATCTGTTGATTATGATATTGTCTTTTGTTCTGAAACCCTTGTCTCTGGTTATAGAGATTATTCTGAACTTCTTATACCTAACTTCGGTAAACCAGTTCTTATTCCGCGTGATTCTATTCCTCGTGCTCGTGGAATGAGCTTGTATATTAGATCTGGGTATAATGCTCAGCATTTAACTAAGCATATTTGTAAATGCCATGAGATGCAGTTAGTTAAAGTTTCCAGCAAGTATCATAATCATTACATTTTTAGCCTGTACAGAAATCCTGATGTTAACAATGACATATATGACTGCCTTTTAACAGCCATGGCTTCAATACAGTCTGTAGATGTCAAATCATCTTTTATTTTTGTTGGTGATGTCAATGCGCATCATCAGGAGTGGTTGAACTCGGTCTCTCCAACTAATAGAAATGGTCATGCTGCATTGGATTTTGCAAACTTATCTGGTTGTGAACAGCTAATCCAAGGACCTACTCATATGTCTGGAAATTGTCTTGATCTAGTACTAACAGACATTCCTGGCGTTGTAGAAACCTCCGTTCTTGTACCTGTTGGCACTTCCGACCACAATGCCATCATGTGTAAAATTAATCTTGATTTTTCTGTTCCTGATATTACTCTCTCACGTAAAGTCTACCTTAAATCCCGGGTTAATTGGGACAACGTTTGTAATGATGTTTGTAATATTGAGTGGAATCACATACTAAGATCTCATGACCCGGTTTCTGCTCTCAACAATTCCCTTCTTGGTATCCTTCGCAAAAGAGTTCCATCAAAGACAATTAAGTCTCGTATCAGGGATAAAGCATGGTTTAATGATGACTGCAAGCGTGCATTTGATGACAAACAGCTCGGAAACAGGCTGCATATCATCTATGGAGGCGTAATCAAACCCCCTTGCATTGGGAAAATTATGTTTTTAAAAGGGCAGCTGCGCAGAGAGTTTATGATGGTGCTGAGAGGGATTATAACTCCCATCTTCAGGATGTTCTGGCAGGAGCTACACAGCCTCATAAATGGTGGTCCGCTTTGAAATCCTCTTTATTTGGAATAGATTCCTCCATGCCTCCTCTTTGTGATTCTGATGGCTCCATCTCTTTTTATCCATTATCGAAGGCCAATATTCTATCTGATATTTTTATTAATAAGCAGAGTAATCAGGAATTGTCTTTGCCATTGACATGTTTCCCTAGACCCAACCTCAATTCAATGGCATTCAAATCAGCTGAACTGAAAAGGTACTTGCTGGATCTTGATACCTATGGTGGCACAGACCCGGATGGGTTTTTCCCTCTCTTTTTTAAAAAGGTTGCAGTGGTCTTGGCACCTAAATTGGCAGTGGTGTTTAGGTTGCTTTTGAAATCAGGTAGTTTTCCTCTTTGCTGGTGTAAGGCTATTATCACTCCTATACCAAAGGGAAATACTGCCTCATCATCTCCTAATGACTATCGCCCTATCTCCATTACACCTATCCTATCCAAGCTCTATGAGAGGCTTTTGTCCAGACGCCTTTCCTCTTATTGTAATAGTCATAATTTGATACCAAACTCACAGTTTGGTTTTCGTAAGGGACTGGGTACATGTGATGCACTTCTGACACTCACCCATGACTTGCAATCTTCATTGGACCAGGGACATGAGTCTCGCGTCGTGGCTATTGACTTTAGTTCTGCTTTTGATTTAGTCAACCATAAAGCACTTCTGTTTAAGTTACAGCTCATTGGTATTGGTGGCAATTTTTAAAGGATCTTTGAAGATTTTTTGACGAAAAGATCTCAGTCTGTGGTCATTGATGGGTGTCATTCCCCTTCTGTTACTGTTGTTTCTGGTGTTCCACAAGGCAGTGTCCTTGGGCCTTTTCTTTTTATTATTTTTACTGCTGACCTGTGTTCCGAGCTTGAAAATAAACTAATCTCCTATGCTGATGATACAACTTTATATGCGTCAATTGCATCACCAATAGATCGACATGTAATTGCTACTGCTCTGAATAGGGATTTAGCCAAAATTACATCATGGTGTGAACTTTGGGGCATGAAACTTAATGCTAGTAAAACACACTCCATTATCATCAGCAGATCTCGTACCTTGGATCCTCCCCATCCTTATCTACAAGTTTCTGGCGAGCAAATTGAGAATGTGGATACTCTGCGTTTGTTAGGAGTTACTCTTGATCCCAAACTTACTTTTGAAAAGCATATTCGTTCTTTCTCCTCTTCCATTTCCCCAAAAATTGGTCTGCTTCGCAAGGTTTATAAAACATTTGCTTGTGACGCCACAGTTATCAAGTCTTTTTATGCTTTTATTTTGCCACATTTCGAGTACTGCTTACCTGTCTGGTTGTCAGCAGCTGACTGCCATCTCAAGTTGCTTGACAGGTCGCTAAATTCCATCAGTTTTATTCTACCTAATTTGTCTCTTGATCTGTGTCATCGACGTAAAGTTGGTGCCCTTAGTCTTTTATTTAAAGTTTTTAACAACCCTCAGCATCCCTTACATGGGGTTCTGCCTGGGCCCTATGTCCGGGCTCGTGCAACTAGATTCACAAGCAATCTTAATTATCTTGCCATGAGCCGTGTTAATTTTTCTACTACACAGTTTTCACGGTGTTTTGTGCCGGCCATGGTTGACTTGTGGAATAAGTTGCCAAATGAGCTAGTCAATTCAGCTAATATCTCCATTTTTAAGTCTAGAGTTAATGCTTTTTTGCAGCATTAATTCTAATCTTTAAACTTATTTTATTCTATTTTATTGTATTATATTTAAGCTTGATATCCTCCACTGCATAATATGTTATCTGTGTTTAATATGTGTATATGTACAGTACAGTATACATTGTATGTTTTTATTTTTTCCTAAGTTGCCATAGTCTCTCTCCAGTGCCTCCGGGTGTTTTGTGTGGATTGATCTTGATGGTGTTTCTGCACCCTGGTTGGAGACTTCGGCATCTCATATAATAATAATAATAATAATCCAGATACTTCTTTACAAAGGCAATATTTCTAAGATGGTATCCGGTGATCTTAACAATATTATTTATCTAACAGTTAAGGGTCAAATTGCAATCAAGCAACACCCCTAAGTCACGAACACTTTGAGCTATTTGAATTCGATTACCATCTATAAACATATCTACAGCACCAAAATTTCTTAGACAATTATTTTTTCCTACAAGCATATATTCAGTTTTATTTTCATTTAGCTTTAAGTGTTTACAATCCATCCAATCCTTGACACTTTGAAGAACGTTGTTTATCTTTTCAAAGGTACTATCAATGTCAGTTATAGAAAAATAAAACTGAGTGTCATCAGCAAATAACTTGAATTTCACTCCCTGTCGCAACAACACCCTAGATAGGCCAGCTGTGTAAACCAAGAACAAAATTGGACCCAACACACTTCCCTGTCGGACACCCCTCATCAGAGCCTCATAAGAAGAAAAACAATTTCCAATCTGTACACAATAACTTCTATTCTGTAAATAGCTTTCAAGATATCGTAATGCGTCTCCTTCAATTCCAATTTCTCTCAAGTCGTTCAGAAGCAATCTATGGACAACAGTGTCAAATGCTGCACTCAAATCTAGCAGCACCAAAACACCACATTTACTACTATCCATCATTTCCAATAGATAACTAACTACAGAACATACTGTAGTTTCCGTGGAAAATAACTGTCTGTAAGCAGATTGATTGTCAGGGACATGGACCTTCTCAAGATGATCCATCAATTGATCAATTACTACATATTCCAATACCTTGGACAGAAAAGGCAGATTTGAGACAGGTCTAAAAGAGCTTAGATTTTGATGATCAAGTTTCCCTTTCAAAACAGATTTTATAATGGCCCGCTTTTCAGAGTCAGGAAACTTACATGAGGAGACACTAACATTTACAATCATCAATATGATGTCTACAAAATTAGAAAAGTTTTCCGCATCCATCACCTCTGAGATAGGCATCGGATCTCTGGCACAATGTGTTTTCTTGGCTCTATTAACCCTCTCCGACATATGACGCGATTTTGAGCCTATTGGGGATACTTTAAAGCCTTTGTTACCATCAGGGGTATTTAGAAACCTTTAGTTTAGTTACTTCAACCTTTGCAGTTGTCTTTGAGTTAGCTGTGGGCAGAAAACTAATTTCGGAGAGGTAATTATAAGAGTAAGAGCATTCTATTTCTTATTGCTAATCTGGCAACCTCTGCGTCATAAATGCGTGAAAGGGTTAAGCATTTGAATGAGATTATCTTTATGCACTGTCTTAAAACACTGTAATCTAACCTCTGTTTCAACATCCGTGATGGGCTGAATAGGCATATCTACAAAACCAGATATAATGTTCACAATCTTACTCTTAAAAAATTCACCAAAAGCATCTGCTAGGTCTTTATCACTTAACCCATCTGGGAGCTTTCTTTTAACCTAACAAGTGCGCATGGGGGTAATTGGAAACGTCCCCCTGTGCTGACGTATTTGAGGTGTTTCCGTCACTAAAATATTCATTGTACCATTAATAGCATTAATACTTATCCATATGCGCCTATTATGGGTTGATTATGAAGGTATTAACCTGAAACAACAATAAAACGAGTGAAAACAGCGTTTGGATGGTCAAAATCGGAGATATAGCCCGCGAGTTGTATAATGTATGGTTGAGGCAAGCTGCTTTCCCGCCAATTTCCCCCAAGGCCACTGAGACACAGTCGATCGATACTCTCTTTCTCTCTCTCTTGCATTCGCTTGCTATCAGTGATGACCACACCCTGCAACCGGATTTCTAATGTTAGCACAAAAATATACCTCAGAATAAGGGAATAACAGGGAAAATAGGTGATAACTGAAGGAGAGGAGGAAAGTGGGGAAGGAGGGGAGGTAGAGGACTGAGATTTTGCATGGCCCAGGGGCCAAACAAATTTTTTTTTTTTTTATGTCAAAAGTTGATTTTTTTTTTATGTCAAAAGTTGATTTTTTTTTTCTCTGACTCTTAAGAGTCTCCCCGCAGTCCGCCGAGTGAACTCTTAAGAGTCTCCCCGCAGTTCCCGGGTTAATTCACCAAAAGCATCTGCTAGGTTTTTATCACTTAACCCATCTGGGAGCTTTCTTTTAATTCACCAAAGCATCTGCTAGGTCTTTATCACTTAACCCATCTGGGAGCTTTCTTTTAATGCACCAAAAGCATCTGCTAGGTCTTTATCACTTAACCCATCTGGGAGCTTTCTTTTAATTCACCAAAAGCATCTGCTAGGTCTTTATCACTTAACCCATCTGGGAGCTTTCTTTTAATTCACCAAAAGCATCTGCTAGGTCTTTATCACTTAACCCATCTGAGAGCTTTCTTTTAATTCACCAAAAGCATCTGCTAGGTCTTTATCACTTAACCCATCTGGGAGCTTTCTTTTCGTTGTAGTACCAGTGAGACTATTAAAAAGTTTATATAATTTTTTCACATCTGATCCAGCTTCCTGAATTTCCTTATGATAATAACTCTTTTTACTCCATTTCAATAACTCATTATACTCATTTTTAGTGATCTTATATTATACAACCCAGAGAGAGAGAGAAAAAAAAAATACAAGGTGGGCCCCCTTAATCTTCAATATACGAGTAATAGGGATTTAACCCTCTGAAGATCTTGACGCGTTTTGACAGTTTATTCTGGCTATCATTAGACAATTTTATACAGCTTAGGAAGGATCTGTGGGAATGAAAAGGGTAAAGACTGTCTCAATTAACCCCTTGAGGATTATTCGGTGTTTTGACAGATTATTTTGGCTATCATTATCAGCTTAACCCTTAATTGGCGGCGCGCAACTTATGGTGTGAAATAAATTTGGACTAAGTGGCGGTTCACAACTTATGTCGTGCGCCATTTTCAGCACGTAATGTTGCTGAGAGAGAGCTGAGCGGTGTGAGGAGCCTAGCAACTCTATGACCGCTCACGACCACCGCGGTGGACCAACTGAGGTGACTCCCACCCTTCCCTCCCCTCTCTCACTCGCTACACAGGGAATTATGTAGGGAAATTACCTAATTACAGGGTTTTTGCACTCGTGTTGCACGATCGTTGCAAGAGAACCAGCGGTCGTACAAGGATGGTTCGGGTGGCATTGGAAAGCTCTGTTTACGCCCTTTCAGGGATAGATACTTGTTTTACGCTCTGAGTCTTATTTAGGCATGAAAATGATCACGTAAACAACCCTATTTAGGGTAAAAACACCCCGCTGGGCGCTACGGTCCGCTAGACCGCCTAGCCCGCCAATAAGGTGTTAAAATTGTGTGAAATTGTGTTTTTCTCTGTGTTTGTTCGTTGTTTTATTTTGTTTTGTATTTTCCCTGTTCTTGCTGTGTCTTGAGTCGGCCACCTCCAAGGAAACAAAAAATAATAATAAAATATAAATAAAAATAGAAAAAATGGGGATTGGGCCTGAGCATATAGATAGATAGATAGATAGAAAGAGGATCTGTGGGCATGACAATGGTAAAGACTGTCTTAATTAATCCTCATACTTCCACAAACCCTTCCCAAGCTAACACAAATGGTGTAATAATAGCCATACTAAACTGTGGGAACACATCTTCACCCTCAAGGAGTTAGTCAACACTGTATACACTCCAACCCTTAACCCGACCCACCTGCTTTTTTTCTCTGGGTTTCATCCATTCGACCCCATTCAGCCTACTGTTTTAAGAAGTTTCTCCCCATTCAGGTATCGATTTTTTTCCTGGCGAGTGAAAGCGAGCCATCATTGTATGGAGAAATCTGGCTTCGCCTGAAAAATTTACAAATTAAGTCAGGTGTCTAAAACATAATCCTAAATATGATGGCTCGCTATCGCTCGCCAGGTGTAAATCGACACCTAGACGAGGATAAACGTCTTAAAACAGTAGGCTGAATGGGGTGGAATGGCTACTACCCAGAAAGAACAAATAAAGCAGGTTGGTTCCCTTAACCCTCTCATGACACAGTACTTAAGCCGGTATCACACGAGCGTTTTCATTTGTCAGCAGGCTAAATTTATATGTTTTTCGATAGAAAAATTTTCTCCGGCGAAGCCGGAATTCTCCTTACAATGCTGGCTCGCTATCGCTCGGCACGAAGAAATCGACACCTGGATGGGGATAAGCGTCTTAAAACAGTAGGCTGCATGGGGCCGAATGGATACAACCTGCATGCTAATTGTGTAAATTTTCCCATATAAAATGCAATGATGTAATTATGAAAATTATTTTTCCCTTAGGTATGTGTACTACAAATTTAATGTATGGAATTCTGTGCAGTTTAGGAAGGATCTCTAGGAATCAAAGGGGTATAAACTATCTCAGTTAACCCCTTCTGTACCGGCATTGGTCTTTTAACTTTATTATGGCGACTTAATGACGATTGTATTCAGTATTAAAAGGCCCTCCAGCAATTAAGAGGCTTCGAACTATCTCATTTAACCCTTTTTACTTCCACAGATCCTTCTTAAACTGAAATATAACTAGAATAAAATGGAAAAGACATCGCCGGTACAGAAGGGGCTAACTCCCTACCGCCCTTAACCCTTTCACACATGTGACGCAATTTTGAGCCTACTAGGGATACTTTAAAGCCTTTGTTACCATCAGGGGTATTTAGAAACCTTTAGTTTAGTTACTTTAACCTCTGCAGTTGTCTTTGAGTTAGCTGTGGGCAGAAAACTAATTTTGGAGAGGTAATTATAAGAGTGAGAGAACTCTATTTATTTATTGCTAATCTGGCAACCTCTGCGTCATATGGTCGTGAGAGGGTTAAAGAAAATACCATAATAAACTCCAAGACGTTGCACCAGATATTGTTATTTGGAAGCTCTCTCGGGCTGAACTGAATAGGCCTATCCTTATTAACCCTTTGAGGATCATGCTGCATTTTCAGTTTATTCTGGCTATCTGTGGACGATTTTATACAGCTTAGGAAGGATCTGTGGCAAATAAAGGGGTCAAGACTATCTCAATCAACCTTCTGACTTCCATACACCCTTCCTAATCCGAATAAAAATCACATAGTTATTGTCAGAAACCCGAACAGAAATGCATCATCGTATCTTGAAAGGGTTATTATTATTATTGTTGTTTTCAATTTCCCCGAGATTTGTATTTCAGAGATTCGTTTAACACTATATGATCCGACCTCTTGAGGGTTATTTTGATATGCTGCTTATTAACACTATCTGGTGCAACGTCTTGGAGGTCATTATGGTATTTTATTCTATTATTATAGAGGGTTTTAATTGTTTTTGCCATTTTCGAACAATGTGTTTTTAGTTTACCCCGAGACTTGGAAAAACGCCTCTCCAAATCCCCTTCAAACTAAAAAGAACGTCCCCCAGACCCCCTTCAAGCTAAATGTGTACATTTTTCGGCAGAGAAATTTCCCGGCCAAAGCCGGTTTCTTCCAAATTGCAGGCTCGCTAACGCTCGCCCAGGAAAAATCGACACCTTATTGGGTTGAAGCATCATATAATCGCCAAACTAATGAGATGAAACGTCTTAACCCTTTCACACATTTATGACTTAAGCCCGGTTCACACTAGCCGTCTGTTGGGGGATCCGTTTATGGGCCTGTGACGTCACATACAAAAAACGGACGTGGAGAAGGGAAGTTGAAATTAAATGCGTACCACATTCCAGAGCGTGAGCCAGACTCTGGGGTGGGACACGTACTTCTCTGGCGTACGGTAAACACCTACTAGACGATCGTCAACATGGACTGAGAAACTCTCTTTCTTGTTTTTTTTTTTTCTTTATTTGGAACGAAGATGAACCACCACCGTAATTCAATGCATATTAACAGGAATATACATTGTCTCTATCTGGAGGCGCGCTAAGCAGTACAACGTGTTAACTTTGGTGGTGCCGCATCGGCTGCCAGGTACACGATCAATAGGTTAACATATTAAACTGCCTTAATATTTGCCTTGCCATTAAAATTATCCATATAGCATATACTGTGATGCGATATTAACTATAATGTAATGGAAATTGGCAGAAAAATATTACACACATTTCACTTCAATGTTCAATATACGTATGTACGTACACCAAAAATATAAATCGAAACCATCTTTTTGAGTGGTACGCATTTTGGTAAACGGCTGTCCGGTTCACAATACGTACACGCCGCATGTCTGTAAGTGACGTCACTCTGACGTCACAATTTTTTATACGTACAGTAAAACGGTAGGAAAAACTGCTAGTGTGAACCGGGCTTTAGAGGTTGCTAGATTAGCAATAAGAAATAGAGTTCTCTCACTCTTATAATTAACTCTCCAAAATTAATTTTCTGCCCACAGCTAACTCAAAGACAACGGCAGAGGTTCACATAACTAAACTAAAGGTTTCTAAATACCCCTGATGGTAATAAAGGCTTAAAGTATCCTCCATAGGCTAAAAATTGCGTCATATGACGGAGAGGGTTAAAATATCCAAGCTAATAGAGTAAAACTGGGAGATTCTAAATTGGCCCGCTCTGCACCTAATAGGGTTAATAATTATTGTTGAGGATTTTGCTATTTTTTTGCCATTTTCAGGCAGTGCATATTAGTTTGTCCCCCAGGCTGACAAAACACCTTCCCAGACTTCCTTCTAACTGAGGAAATGCCCACTCAGATCCCTGGTTTCTTCCAAGTTACAGGCTCACCCGGAACATTGCCTCATTGTCGATGTTGCTAAATTTAGCTTCGGAAAAATAGTCTCCTGGCTTTTCGAAATAAAATAATAAAATAAAGCTACATAGGAGTGCTGGAAATTTAATGTTTGATAACAGTAATTGGTAAAAGGTGGTATCACAGATTGAGAAGTGATAGTGTAAAGTCAGTGAAAATAGGTTAGCCTAAGCAGAACCGGATGCGGAAATACCTTGAGCCGACCAGGCCAAGTGGGATATCTCTATTGGTCTAACTGGTAAAGTGTTTGCCTCACAACCCAAGGGTCCCGAGTTCAAGCCCCCGCCAGGGCTTGATATTTTCGGGAGGCTATTCCCGCATCTAACGAAGTTTAGGTGTGTTGGTAAATTTGTTCAGATGGTTGAGAGTAAAATCGGAGCTCCATAAATCCTCTTTCGGGTATGATGTAAAAACCTATTCCTACAGTGAGAGAGAAGTGTGAAGATAGATGCATCATGCAGCTTACTGGAGAGAACAGACCAAGGGTTATTCAAGTGGGTTAGGCATATGGAGAGTTTTCATAATTAACATATTTTACTTTAACAATATATGTGTAGCCTAGTATCTGGGAAATCAAGATGTGGTGGACATGGATATTTACCTTGAGCTATAAGGAAAACCAAAGACTATTGTTCTGAAATTAACCCTTTCAAGCTCCAATACGCGTTTGTTCGGTTCTGTTTCTGGCTACTATTAGACGATTTTATTCAGATTAGTAATGGTATATGGAAGTCAAAGGGTTGATTGAGATAGTATTTACCCTTTTAATACCCACAGATACTTCCTAAGCTGCATAAAATCGTCTAATGATAGCCAAAATAAACTGCTAACACGCGTCAGAGCTTCAAAGGGTTAACCCTTCTGTGCGATGGCGTCATTTTCCTTTTATTCTGGGTGCAATTATTCGATTTCTCCACTTAGGAAGGATCTGTGGGAATTATAGGGAAAATAAATATAAATTTTTCTCCTTTGATCCCAAGAAGTTAATACTAATCTGGAAAATAATTTTATATGTTAATCAAAGTTAAATGTATTAACTTTACTTCAACGTCTTGCACCCTTCAGCACAATGTCGTAATTTTCATTCTGTTTTGGCTATCATTATTTGACTTTTCTCAGCATTAGAAGAGACTCCGGAGAGCTAAATGGGTAAACCTAATCTGATTTAACCCTCTAACTCCCACAGATCACTCCTAATCTGCATAAAATCCTCTAATGATAACCAACATACAATGACAAAAGGTTTCAGTACACTGAAGAGGTTATCGTGGTGATGAACACGGGTGGTGTTGTTTGTAGTTTTTTCGTATGCTAAAAATTACCGGTACGAGTAATTTTTCACACGACCAAGGTCCTATTCTCGTCCTGGGCTAGTTAAACTAAGAGCAAGGTAACTGCTATAGGTCTATTTATTAGTGGCCCCTCCATCATTGACGAACATGCCTATTACATAAGGCATCCTCTTCATACACTAATCCGCCGTAGTTTGAATCTACCGCGCAGAGCATTTAAAATCTGAGGAGCCTTCATCATGAGCGCACGCAACCTCACTCATGGCTTCAGTCATTATGAATTGGGTTCTCACTACGAAAAAACTTCGTAAAAAATAAAAAACAAAAAGAAAATAAGAATAACTATCCAATAATCTTTCCATCATATCGTGGATGTACTTGTGTGGATCTTTGACCAGACGCTGATTCAGGCGTCATTCTTCCTTCTCTTCTCTGCGGTCAGCCGGCCCGGACGTGTCTCTCCACGCTCCGCTGGTTCCGCATTTGCTGCGTCCCTAGTGAGTTTTTTCTCATTTGTTTACTCCAGGATGTATCGAGTAAGGTTAGGATATGCGTAGCAGGAGTGTCCTGGGCTGGTTGCCCAGTGTATTTTGGGTCTTGTGTTTGGGGCATCTATTTCGGATGTACCCTTGTGGTCCGGTTGTGGACAGGTGAACTTTTTCACAGTTAGCTAGCTTTGTGATGCAGGCGGCTTTCATTACGCGTTATTGCTTCCTTTTATCTTTCTGATGAGGTAGCGTATTTTTGCTGACGTTCCCAGCGTATTTTTCTTCACTTAGTGAAGTTTTTTCTGGGTCCCGAGTCAGTTCTTCCCTTTGCCGGAAGTATTTGCTACAGTGGTGTGTTGGCGGTGGTTCCTGTTGTGATATAATTCAGTGCTTTTTGTTTATATTCCGACATGTTAATGTTATCCGTCTGCCTAGGCCTAGCCAGCCTCTCGTAGCTTTACCACATATACAAGTGTTATTGATTTATTTTCTAAATACGTACTACTGTGTGATGTGTGTCCTGGTTTAGTTGTGTATTGGCTAATTCCACGGACTATTTATGTGTCCTGGGTTAGTTGTGTATTGGCTAATTCCACGGACTATGTTGGGCCCGGCGTTAGTTGTGTTTTGGCTACGCCTCGGTCCGGTGGTGCGTTCAGATGGTATCTGGACGGTGTGGGTTTTTTCCGGCGGGTTTTTCTCGGTTTCACCTTGATAACCCCGGCTGGTTGCCGAGTTTTGGCCACGCGTGGTTTAAAACAGGCTTGTTTCCCCGGCGAGTGGGTGTCTGTGGCTCCCCAGGACTGCGTCTCTGGGGTGCCTGTTTCAGGCTCCTTCTGATTCCCGGCGGGTTGGCTGTACCCATCTAACAGTGTTCATACGGACACGTGGTGTTTGTAGTTTTTTCGGTTTTGCAAAGCCAATATAAAACTATGCTGTTGTTGTTTTTCCTCCCCGGCGATCTTTTACAAAGAAGTGGGGTTAGGAACAATTGGGGTTAACTTTTAAACTTTAAATCACCCGGCGGGTGCAACCTGAAGGGTGGGATGCCCGAATTTGCAAAATTCAGTTTAGTTGACCAGACAATTGAGGGATGCATTGTGTATCGCCTCCTTCAACATACGGCGCTTTGGGGCACAATTGGGGTTAACGTTTTTTAAACTAATATTCACACCCGGCGGGTGCTCCTTGGAGGGATGGGAATAACGAATTTACAATTCAGTTAGTTAACCAGACAATTGAGGGATACGTTTTGTATCGCCGCCTTCAACATACGGCGATCTAAAAAGATACTTCGGGAGAAGTTAGATCTCATATATTTGTCAGGCTTCCCAGTTTTTGATCTACGAGATAATTCGGGGGCCGGTGTCTTTTTTATTTTTTTTTTTCCAAAATTGAATCTTGAAACAAACACCACCGGAAAGACGTAATCAGTTATAAACGCCATGCTGGTCTTTATATATTATGTCAGAGGGTATTCATAAATCGTTTGGACAAATTAAGATATTCTGAAATCTTTTACTTAGGAAACCCCACCGCGTAGCGAGCTGTAGTCGTTGAGTATTACGTCTCGTTACCCGGCGGGTTATTTAACACTTGTGTGCGAACATGTTTGGGTTAACCTTATGAGCATTAATTCCTGGAAATTTTCTTTTTTTCCAGAGCTGGGTCCCGGCGGGTCTATGCAGAACCTGGAGTAAGTTTCCCACCAGTCTCTGTCATGGCTACCTTTGCCCCGGTTTTTGCTTTATGCATTACGCCCTCCTGTTCAGGTATCCCTATTTTTGCGCACACCCTTTGTATAAAATGTGTTAAAATGTCTCGTTTGGTGTGGGTTACCTTTCCGGCGTTTTTGCTCGTTGCTCCGAGAACACCGTTTTTGTTTACCGAGTTTTAGTCAGGATGGCTCAAAATAGGGAAGTTACCCCGACGAGTTTGGTCGCTTGAGGGCTCATAAGAAACTGCGTTTTCTGTGGTCGAGCCTGGGAGCAGGCTTCCTGTGTTATTCATTGCTTTATGCATTACACCCTCCTGTAATGTATAGTTTAGTGTGGGTTACCTTTCCGGCGTTTTTCTCGTTGCTCCGAGAACACCGTTTTTGTTTACCGAGTTTTAGTCAGGATGGCTAAAATAGGTAAGTTACCCCGACGAGTTTGGTCGCTTGAGGGCTCATCAGAAACTGCGTTTTCTAGGGTCGAGCCTGGGATCAGGCTTCCTGGTTCATTCCCGTCGAGGGGGGCTCCACACAGTTTTCTAGGTGATCAGGCTGACACCTGTTGGACTTGGTTTTCTCTGCTTTTCAAAGCCATTGAAACAAAAATGTCTGTTTGTTTGGTCTTTCCCTCCCGGCGACCTTTTTACAAAGAGGTCTGGGGCAGGTATAATTGGTTTGACATTGCATATAAAACCCGGCGGTTGTACCTTCGGGTGGTTATATTAACGGATTTGCGATTCGAGATAATTTGCCAAACAATTGATTGATACAATAGGGTATCACGGCCTTCAAGACGGCGATCTATGAGGGCTTCTGGGAGAAGCCGGATTAGAGATTAAGATAGGCTTAGACTTTTTATGGGATAAAAAGATGCCTGAATCTTACTAGTGTTTCAAGTGTAAAGGGATACTTGAAAGACTTCATCTTTAATAAAGATATGCTTCATCTTTATGAGGATTAAGAAGTTATTCTTAATTCTTTTGGACAGGTGAAAGATATGCTGAAATCTTTAATAAGCCATTGAAACTGCCATTTGTTTGTTTAGTCTTTCCCTCCCGGCGACCTTTTTACAAAGAGGTCTGGGGCAGGTACAATTGGTTTGACATTGCATATAAAACCCGGCGGTTGTACCTTTGGGTGGTTATATTGACTGATTTGCAATTCGCGATCTTTGTATTTCCTCCCCGGCGATCTTTTACAAAGAAGTGGGGTTAGGAAAATTTGGGGTTAACTTTTAAACTTTATAATATAATAATAATAATAATAATAATTCTTTATTCCAGACACATAAGATAGATACAGTATAAATACAGTACGACCTAATGGTCCATATCACATACACTTCTCGTCAGAGCACAGATAATAATTATACACAGATATATTAATAAAGACACAATAAAATAAAAAATACAGTAGGCCTATTTACAGAATAGAGCACATATCACATTTTGTCACAATATAACACAGATAGGCTAACTAAGGCTATTGCTCAATGTTGGTTAACACCTATTGCACAGATCATTGCTCATAGTTCAATTAGACCTATATATTACATTACAGTACTATGTGTGCAGCAGCTTCTGCCAGAGAGAGATAATACGGGATTCATAGATATGATCACTAGACCAAAGAGCTACAATCAGCGTGTTACTGGAGGATTGCAGTCGCTGCGAAAAGCTGTACACCAGTCTCCTGATGACAGCCCGACAGCACTGCACATCCAACAGTGTGCACACCATACTAGTGCTTTCATATTTAGAGAGACCAATGAACATCTTGAGTATATTATGATAGGATGTACACAGACCATTTATGGTGGCTCTCTTATACTTCCACCACAAATGGGCCGTGTACATAGAGGAACAATATGTCCGGAACAAAGTGACTTTAGTTTCCCAATTACACATGTGGAATTTTCTCAAGATGGTGTTACCACGTAAATATAGCTGTCTGCGCTGACGGCCGATATCTGCATCATCTGAGCAATCGTTTGAGATAATGTGTCCCAGGTATTTTATTTTGTTTACTTCTTGAATAATTTGATTATTGAGTGAGAAATTTGGCAGTTTACTTTTATACAGTAATTTTGATCTAAATATAAGAACAGCACTTTTCAGTGGGTTGAATTTAACACAATGTTTACTACCAAAAGATTCACATATATCAAGTTTGCTCAGACCCGCAGAAGACGGTGCAATAATGACCAGATCATCAGCATACATGAGATGGTTGATGATTTTATTCCCACCATAACATCCAATCTGCTCTTTATTCAATTTATCACTTAATTCATCCATATATACATTGAATAAGTAAGGTGAGAGAATACTACCCTGTCTCACTCCATTGGTTACTGTAAAGGAATCCGAAATAATGTTACCCCATCTTACATTAAATGTTTGATTGGCGTACCAGTACTTCAAGATTCTCAGTATATAGGATGGCACTCCCCTTGTTGCTAATTTATCAAACAGGATATTGTGGCAGACTCTGTCAAATGCCTTACTAGCATCAAGAAAGCATGCAAAAATAGAGCTGTTCATTTTGATGTACCCATCCACTAGCTCCTTCAGAGTGTAGATGCACTGGTCCGTACCATGATTCTTTTTAAAACCAAATTGATTACTATTAGTTGAGATATACACTGAGATTCTGTCTAAAATTATTAACTCTAGTATCTTACTTACAATACTGGCAAGGGCAATAGGTCTATAGTTGTCTTTTGATGTAATTTTGCCAGCCTTGTCTTTAATTACTGGTATCAAGGTAACGGACATCATAGATTCTGGTAGGAAACCATGGATTAGAAAGCTGGTAAAGCAACTGCTGAGTTTCTCCAAGAGGAGAGTGGAGGAGTACTTCAAATGTTCAGCATATATACCATCAAAACCACAGGATTTGTTAGCATCTAGCCTACTTATTGCAGCCTTGATTTTTTCACTTGTAACTTTAATTGTGTCATATTTTTCTTCTTTGTTACACTCTGTTGTAGCAGCAATGGTATTTCCTTGGTGCCCAACAGAGTTAAACAAAGTTTGGTAATGTGTTTTCCAAAGATTGGCTATGTTATTAGTACCAGAGATCCCATCTACACTAACGGGTAGAGGTGTGCAGCTATTATGCATTTTTTTAATATCCTTCCAGAAGGCCAATGTGTCTTTGCTAGCAAAGTTTTTGGCCAATGCTTCTCTTCTTAATACATTTTCATTGTTTTTTTATATATCTGATTGCATACTTGCATCTAGCCTTTAGTCTGGTGAACATGTCAAAAATGGGTCCCTGTCTCGGTTTGTTATGATCCAGTTATATCACCCGGCGGGTGCAACCTGGAAGGGTGGGATGCCCGAATTTGCAAAATTCAGTTTAGTTGACCAGACAATTGAGGGATGCATTGTGTATCGCCTCCTTCAACATACGGCGCTTTAGGGCACAATTGGGGTTAACGTTTTTAAAAAAAATATTCACACCCGGCGGGTGCTCCTTGGAGGAATGGGAATAACGAATTTACGATTCAGTTAGTTAACCAGACAATTGAGGGATACGTTTTGTATCGCCGCCTTCAACATACGGCGATCTAAAAAGATACTTCGGGAGAAGTTAGATCTCGTATATTTGTCAGGCTTCCCAGTTTTTGATCTACGAGATAATTCGGGGACCGGCGTCTTTTTTAGGGGAGTTTTTTCCAAAATTGAATCTTGAAACAAACACCACCGGAAAGACTTCATCAGTTATAAACGCCATGCTGGTCTTTATATATTATGTCAGAGGGTATTCATAAATCTTTTGGACAAATTAAGATATTCTGAAATCTTTTACTTAGGAAACCCCACCGCGTAGCGAGCTGTAGTCGTTGAGTATTACGTCTCGTTACCCGGCGGGTTATTTAACACTTGTGTGCGAACATGTTTCGGTTAGCCTTATGAGCATTAATTCCTGGAAATTTTATTTTTTTCCAGAGCTGGGTCCCGGCGGGTCTATGCAGAACCTGGAGTAATTATCCCACCAGTCTCTGTCATGGCTACCTTTGCCCCGGTTTTTGCTTTATGCATTACGCCCTCCTGTTCAGGTATCCCTATTTTTGCGCACACCCTTTGTATGAAATGTGTTAAAATGTCTCGTTTGGTGTAGGTTACCTTTCCGGCGTTTTTTCTCGTTGCTCCGAGAACACCGTTTTAGTTTACCGAGTTTTAGTCAGGATGGCTCAAAATAGGTAAGTTACCCCGACGAGTTTGGTCGCTTGAGGGCTCATAAGAAACTGCGTTTTCTGTGGTCGAGCCTGGGATCAGGCTTCCTGTGTTATTCATTGCTTTATGCATTACGCCCTCCTGTAATGTATAGTTTAGTGTGGGTTACCTTTCCGGCGTTTTTCTCGTTGCTCCGAGAACACCGTTTTTGTTTACCGAGTTTTAGTCAGGATGGCTAAAATAGGTAAGTTACCCCGACGAGTTTGGTCGCTTAAGGGCTCATCAGAAACTGCGTTTTCTATGGTCGAGCTTGGGATCAGGCTTCATGAGTTATTCCCGTCGAGGGGGGCTCCACTCAGTTTTCTAGGTGATCAGGCTGACACCTGTTGGCCTTGGTTTTCTCTGCTTTTCAAAGCCATTGAAACAATGCTGTCTGTTTGTTTGGTCTTTACCTCCCGGCGACCTTTTTACAAAGAGGTCTGGGGCAGGTATAATTGGTTTGACATTAATAATAATAATAATAATAATAATAATAATAATAATATTTATTCAGTTAGCAATTTACAGAGTTGGTACCACATAGTATGTTATAAATATGACATGTACCAGCCTTGCATAATTCCAACTAAGGATAGCCCAATAAGGCCGTTAGGCGTATTTCCATTGGGGTCCTTGTATATAAAACCTGGCGGTTGTACCTTCGGGTGGTTATATTATAGGTTTGACTCCTGTAAGGAGATAAAGAAAACCTAATATTTAGTAGTGGCCCCGTAATCATTGACGAACATGCCTATTACATAAGGCATCCTCTTCAAACACTAATCCGCCGTAGTTTGAATCTACCGCGCAGAGCATTTAAAATCTGAGGAGCCTTCATCATGAGCGCACGCGACCTCACTCATGGCTTCAGTCATTATGAATTGGGTTCTCACTACGAAAAAACTTCGTATAAAATAAAAAACAAAAAGAAAATAAGAATAACTATCCAATAAGCTTTCCATCATATCGTAGATGTACTTGTGTGGATCTTTGACCAGACGCTGATTCAGGCGTCATTCTTCCTTCACTGACATATCAAGTAAACCAAAATCCTTAATACATCAACGAATCGGAAGGGGATGGTCGGGAGGGCCCCAGTCGTCAATGATTATGGGGCCGCTACTAAATATTAGGTTTTCTTTATCTCCTTACAGGAGTCAAACCTATAATTTATTAGTGGCCCTCCATCATTGACGAACATGCCTGATTTCTAAGACTGGAGGGGGACATTCGTAATCATATCATAACTCTAGAAAAGCAGATAATCAAACAACCACATAGTATTCTTGCTTTTGTATAAAAGAGATATTCGGGTGCATAAACTTTATACAGCCTAAATCTTCAAAAAGGGGTACAAGCAGGAGCGTGCTTCAAAGAAGCCTGCTTGAAAAAGGGTTAACTCTGAGACTCTGTGCACAGATCTGCTAGTTAAGAAGGCACCCCACTTAAAGTAAGTGGTGAAAACTAAAAACTTATAAGTTTACATGTGCACATATAAACCCCATTAACTAGTGGATATATTCCTAAAAATATAACCAAATATAAATGAATTCTTGTACATTCGTAGAAGTACTGAACTTGTGTACTTATGCAGAAGTAATTACTGCAAAAGTAAAAGTCGTAGTTGCCACTACCGAGATTTCTCAAAAATCTATTGCTTCACAGCCAAAGCTACTTACAACAAGAATTGTCGTAACACTACTATTGGCTTTTAGCACAATTTCCTGCAATGAATACTACAGAGAAATTTTATAATACAATGCCTACAACCAGTATCACAGCTCGTATGTTCCGAACACATACTCCGGAGGGGTCTAGGGTGTCCTATGTCACACTGACTGCACCCCCCCCCCCTTTTTCTTGAAATTAAACAAAACGTGACTAAAAGGGCCACCTAGACCCTCTGCCGTAAAGCTATACATGGCAAGGAAGGGTTGTCCAGAGCTACTGAAAGGTATCGAGGCAAAAACTCCTGATTAGAGGCCCACAACTGTGTGGACGTAATAACTTTAACCGAAAGATTATTAAGGAAACGTAAAGAGGCTGTCCCCTTGCGTAAATCGTGGGTCTTACCCACAATGCCGGGATGCTTCTCTTTAAAGTCCTCGACCAAGAGAGAAGCCAGTGTACGCTCCATCAATCGTTCACCCGGGCTTGCGACCCATAAAGCACCCTGGTGATTTAGAGGTGCCACTCTTAAATATTTGGTTAGAGCTTGCACTGGGCAAAAAAGATGGTGCACCTTTCCCCTGTTTAACGCCGGCACCGTGAACTCTGAAAACACGTGTTCACTGTGCTCAATCTCGGCTATGAATCCTGGGGAAGGTGCAATGTGAATACACTCATGAAGCCTATCAAACCTGAGGCAATTAGGTGCGTTGCTCATCGCCGCCAGCTCAGATACTCTGTTCCCGGTAGCCAAAGCCATAAGGAATACTGCCCTTTTGTAAAATCTGCAGTCTTTGGTACATACGGGAACGAGAATAACGACGATGCTTTGTCCAGAGACCATGTAGGCCTGAGCTGACGGGGAGGTGGGCGGAGTTTAAAACCTGCCCACATAAATCACTTTCAGATAAATGTTTCTGCATGAACAGATAAATTAAATAATAAACAACCAACGCCACCGAGGGCACAATTTGTTTTGTCCTAAGAATCCGAGACGTAAAAGCTTTCCAATGCGATTGAAACTGTCTCTTTGTAGACTGGGTATATTGATTCGTGAATATCTTGGTCACGTCGCCACCATAAGGTGGTAGCCACTTGGCCTCCTGAATGTCCAAAATGAACAAGTCCGCGAGGTTTCTAGGTTGCCAATTATGTTCTAAGTGGAACAACCCGACCAGGAGGGACACTGGGTGCGGGCACCACGTGTTCAAATGCCGGTACCACACTGTGCCGGCCACAGGGGCGCGATTAGCGAGACTACGCCTCGCTAATCCTGTATTTGTTGACTACGTGGCACATTAGAGACGTGCCTGGCGGCGGAAAAGAGATAAATGGAACTCAACCTGTTCTCGTCCGTCATCAGAGCGTCAGGTCCACCCGCCGGCGTTATCGTCTGGCGGGTGAGGTACGACTGTGAGTATCGCCATACACCTTGGTTGAGGCTGTCCCTCGCTTGCGAGCTCGGTATACTCCCTGAACGGGGAGCCCTCGTCCGAGTCGCGTAAAGGTTTATGATAATTAAAAGCTCCCATAGCTCATTAACACATTGAAAGCAGAGCTGGTGAGCAAAATCATAAAGTATACTAATTAATTTAATTTATATTTAATTGTATTAAAATAAATTACTATAAATAAACACAATATTATCATAATATAATATAGAAAATATATATGTTTAATATGATTCAGCTATTAAATTATTTCATTAACAAATAAAAATAAGATAGGGCTACCTGAGCTTAACGGCGTTGAACATACAGCCATGAGAGGTTCAAGTGCTGACACGACAGAGACTGGGGGAAAACTACCCCGCCCCCGGGAACTACCTGGTCACCTGGTGCAACACCGGTAATCCGCCCTGGAAAGAGAATTTTCCGGGGATTAAAGCTCATAGGGTTACACCCAAAAAATGGTACAAAATATGTGCCTCAAAACCGTAGCACTCCACCACTACATTTCGTTGTCCTTTAGTATCATATTAAAGATTTCAGCATATCTTTACCTGTCCAGAAGATTTAAGCATATCGTCTGAATCCTCATAAAGATGAAGCATATCTTTATTAAAGATGAAGTCTTTCAAGTATCCCTTTACACTTGAAACACTAGTAAGATTCCGGCATCTTTTTATCCCATAAAAAGTCTAAGCCTATCTTAATCTCTAATCTGGCGTCACCCAGAATAGATCGCCGTCTTGAAGGCCGTGATACCCTATTGTATCAATCAATTGTTTGGCAAATTATCGCGAATTGCAAATCAGTTAATATAACCACCCAAAGGTACAACCGCCGGGTTTTATATGCAATGTCAAACCAATTGTACCTGCCCCAGACCTCTTTGTAAAAAGGTCGCCGGGAGGGAAAGACTAAACAAACAAACGGCATTGTTTAAATGGCTTATTAAAGAGTTCAGCATATCTTTTATCTGCCCAAAAGAATTAAGCATAACTTCTTAATCCTCATAAAGATGAAGCATATCTTTATTAAAGATGAAGTCTTTCAAGTAACCCTTTACACTTGAAACACTAGTAAGATTCAGGCATCTTTTTATCCCATAAAAAGTCTAAGCCTATCTTAATCTCTAATCCGGCTTCTCCCACAAGCCCTCATAGATCGCCGTCTTGAAGGCCGTGATACCCTATTGTATCAATCAATTGTTTGGCAAATTATCTCGAATCGCAAATCCGTTAATATAACCACCCGAAGGTACAACCGCCGGGTTTTATATACAAGGACCCCAATGGAAATACGCCTAACGGCCTTATTGGGCTATCCTTAGTTGGAATTATGCAAGGCTGGTGGTACATGTCATATTTATAACATACTATGTGGTACCAACTCTGTAAATTGCTAACTGAATAAATATTATTAATATTATTAATGTCAAACCAATTATACCTGCCCCAGACCTCTTTGTAACAAGGTCGCCGGGAGGTAAAGACCAAACAAACAGACAGCATTGTTTCAATGGCTTTGAAAAGCAGAGAAAACCAAGGCCAACAGGTGTCAGCCTGATCACCTAGAAAACTGAGTGGAGCCCCCCTCGACGGGAATAACTCAGGAAGCCTGATCCCAGGCTCGACCATAGAAAACGCAGTTTCTGATGAGCCCTCAAGCGACCAAACTCATCGGGGTAACTTACCTATTTTAGCCATCCTGACTAAAACTCGGTAAACAAAAACGGTGTTCTCGGAGCAACGAGAAAAACGCCGGAAAGGTAACCCACACTAAACTATACATTACAGGAGGGCGTAATGCATAAAGCAATGAATAACACAGGAAGCCTGCTCCCAGGCTCGACCACAGAAAACGCAGTGTCTTATGAGCCCTCAAGCGACCAAACTCGTCGGGGTAACTTACCTATTTTGAGCCATCCTGACTAAAACTCGGTAAACAAAAACGGTGTTCTCGGAGCAACGAGAAAAAACGCCGGAAAGGTAACCTACACCAAACGAGACATTTTAACACATTTCATACAAAGGGTGTGCGCAAAAATAGGGATACCTGAACAGGAGGGCGTAATGCATAAAGCAAAAACCGGGGCAAAGGTAGCCATGACAGAGACTGGTGGGATAATTACTCCAGGTTCTGCAGAGACCCGCCGGGACCCAGCTCTGGAAAAAAAGAAAATTTCCAGGAATTAATGCTCATAAGGTTAACCTTAAATGTAAATACGGGGAAGAGCAACGTTATGGTCTTTGAAAGGGGTGAAGTCACAGAGTGTGAGGTGAAGCTGAACGGTCAGGCTATGGAGATCGTCAACTCTTTTAAGTATCTGGGCAGTGTGTTGAGTAAAGATGGGACTATGGATGAAGAGGTGCGGGAGAGGGTACAACAGGGGAAGAGGGTTGTAGGAACGCTAAAAGCAGTAACAAGAAATAGGGTGGTCAGTATGGAAGTGAAGAAGTCCTTGCATGACAGTGTGGTAATCCCGACACTGACTTACGGAAGCGAAGCATGGACGTTGGTTGAGAGACTCAGACCAAGAGTGAGAGCAGTGGAAATGAATTACTTAAGGAGTGCGTGCGGAGTTACATGGAGGGATAGACAGACTAATGAGGAAGTAAGAAGGAGGTGTGGTGTGGAGGTAGATGTGCTGGAAAGTGTGAAAAGGAACAACTTGAGATGGTTCGGCCATATGGAACGTATGGAAAGCGAGAGAATGACTAAGAGGGTGTACGAGAGCGAGGTGGAGGGACAGAGGGGGAGAGGTAGACCGAATATGAGGTGGAAGGATGGAGTGAGGAACTACATTAACGAAGGCGGTGCTGGTTGGGGGGAGGGGCGTCGACTGACTGGGGACAGAGGTGCATGGGGGCGGTTCGTTCGTGGCCACCCCTTCGGGGATCACGGCGTCAGGCAATAGATAGATAGATAGAAGGTTAACCCAAACATGTTCGCACACAAGTGTTAAATAACTCGCCGGGTAACGAGATGTAATACTCAACGACTACAGCTCGCTACGCGGTGGGGTTTCCTAAGTAAAAGATTTCAGAATATCTTAATTTGTCCAAAAGATTTATGAATACCCTCTGACATAATATATAAAGACCAGCATGGCGTTTATAACTGATGAAGTCTTTCCGGTGGTGTTTGTTTCAAGATTCAATTTTGGAAAAAACTCCCCTAAAAAAGACGCCGGTCCCCGAATTATCTCCTAGATCAAAAACTGGGAAGCCTGACAAATATACGAGATCTAACTTCTCCCGCAGTATCTTTTTAGATCGCCGTATGTTGAAGGCGGCGATACAATTGTCTGGTTAACTAACTGAATCGTAAATTCGTTATTCCCATCCCTCCAAGGAGCACCCGCCGGGTGTGAATATTAGTTTTTCAAAAAACGTTAACCCCAATTGTGCCCTAAAGCGCCGTATGTTGAAGGAGGCGATACACAATGCATCCCTCAATTGTCTGGTCAACTAAACTGAATTTTGCAAATTCGGGCATCCCACCCTTCCAGGTTGCAACCGCCGGGTGATTTAAAGTTTAAAAGTTAACCCCAAATGTTCCTAACCCCACTTCGTTTGTAAAAGATCGCCGGGGAGGAAATACAAAGATCGCGGATTGCAAATCAGTCAATAGAACCACCCAAAGGTACAACCGCCGGGTTTTATATGCAATGTCAAACCAATTGTACCTGCCCCAGACCTCTTTGTAAAAAGGTCGCCGGGAGGGAAAGAATAAACAAACAAACGGCATTGTTTCAATGGTTTATTAAAGATTTCAGCATAATCTTTCACTTGTCCAAAAGAATTAAGAGTAACTTCTTAATCCTCATAAAGATGAAGCATATCTTTATTAAAGATGAAGTCTTTCAAGTATCCCTTTACACTTGAGACACTAGTAAGATTCAGGCATCTTTTTATCCCATAAAAAGTCTAAGCCTATCTTAATCTCTAATCCGGCTTCTCCCAGAAGCCCTCATAGATCGCCGTCTTGAAGGCCGTGATACCCTATTGTATCAATCAATTGTTAGGCAAATTAACTCGAATCGCAAATCCGTTAATATAACCACCCGAAGGTACAACCGCCGGGTTTTATATGCAATGTCAAACCAATTATACCTGCCCCAGACCTCTTTGTAAAAAGGTCGCCGGGAGGTAAAGACCAAACAAACAGACAGCATTGTTTCAATGGCTTTGAAAAGCAGAGAAAACCAAGTCCAACAGGTGTCAGCCTGATCACCTAGAAAACTGTGTGGAGCCCCCCTCGACGGGAATAAACCAGGAAGCCTGATCCCAGGCTCGACCCTAGAAAACGCAGTTTCTGACGAGCCCTCAAGCGACCAAACTCGTCGGGGTAACTTACCTATTTTAGTCATCCTGACTAAAACTCGGTAAACAAAAGCGGTGTTCTCGGAGGAATGAGAAAAACGCCGGAAAGGTAACCCACACTAAACTATACATTACAGGAGGGCGTAATGCATAAAGCAATGAATAACACAGGAAGCCTGATCCCAGGCTCGACCACAGAAAATGCAGTTTCTTATGAGCCCTCAAGCGACCAAACTCGTCGGGGTAACTTACCTATTTTGAGCCATCCTGACTAAAACTCGGTAAACAAAAACGGTGTTCTCGGAGCAACGAGAAAAAATGCCGGAAAGGTAACCCACACCAAACGAGACAGTTTAACACATTTTATACAAAGGGTGTGCGCAAAAATAGGATTACCTGAACAGGAGGGCATAATGCATAAAGCAAAAACCAGGGCAAAGGTAGCCATGACAGAGACTGGTGGGATACTTACTCCAGGTTCTGCATAGACCCGCCGGGACCCAGCTCTGGAAAAAAAGAAAATTTCCAGGAATTAATGCTCATAAGGTTAACCCAAACATGTTCGCACACAAGTGTTAAATAACCCGCCGGGTAACGAGACGTAATACTCAACGACTACAGCTCGCTACGCGGTGGGGTTTCCTAAATAAAAGATTTCGAATATCTTAATTTGTCCAAAAGATTTATGAATACCCTCTGACATAATATATAAAGACCAGCCTGGCGTTTATAACTGATTAAGTCTTTCCGGTGGTGTTTGTTTCAAGATTCAATTTTGGAAAAAAAAACTAAAAAAGACGCCGGCCCCCGAATGATCTCGTAGATCAAAAACTGGGAAGCCTGACAAATATACGAGATCTAACTTCTCCCGAAGTATCTTTTTAGATCGCTGTATGTTGAAGGCGGCGATACAAAACGTATCCCTCAATTGTCTGGTTAACTAACTGAATTGTAAATTCGTTATTCCCACCCTTCCAGGGAGCACCCGCCGGGTGTGAATATTAGTTTAAAAAACGTTAACCCCAATTGTGCCTTAAATTGCCGTATGTTGAAGGAGGCGATACACAATGCATCCGTCAATTGTCTGGTCAACTAAACTGAATTTTGCAAATTCGGTCATCCCACCCTACCAGGTTGCACCCGCCGGGTGATTTAAAGTTTAAAAGTTAACCCCAATTGTTCCGAACCCCACATCTTTGTAAAAGATCGCCGAGGAGGAAATACAACAACAGCATAGTTTTATATTGGCTTTGCAAAACCGAAAAAACTACAAACAACACGTGTCCGTATGAACACTGTTAGATGGGTACAGCCAACCCGCCGGGAATCAGAAGGAGCTTGAAACAGGCACCCCAGAGACGCCGTCCTGGGGAGCTACAGACACCCACTCGCCGGGGAAACAAGCCTGTTTTTAAACCACGCGTGGCCAAAACTCGGCAACCAGCCGGGTATTTTCATGGTGTAACCGAGAAAAACCCGCCGGAAATAACCCACCCCGTCCAGATACCATCTGAACGCAACACAGGACCGAGGCGTAGCCAAAACACAACTAACGCCGGGCCCAACATAGTCCGTGGAATTAGCCAATACACAACTAACCCAGGACACATAAATAGTCCGTGGAATTAGCCAATACACAACTAAACCAGGACACACATCACACAGTAGTACATATATAGAAAATAAATCAATAACACTTGTATATGTGGTAAAGCTAAGAGAGGCTGGCTAGGCCTAGGCAGACGGATAACAATAACATGTCGGAATATAAACAAAAAGCACTGAATTATATCACAACAGGAACCACCGCCAACACACCACTGTAGCAAATACTTCCGGCAAAGGGAAGAACTGACTCGGGACCCAGAAAAAACTTCACTAAGTGAAGAAAAATACGCTGGGAACGTCAGCAAAAATACGCTACCTCATCAGAAAGATAAAAGGAAGCAATAACGCGTAATGAAAGCCGCCTGCATCACAAAGCTAGCTAACTGTGAAAAAGTTCACCTGTCCACAACCGGACCACGAGGGTACATCCGAAATAGATGCCCCAAACACACGACCCAAAATACACTGCACTGCGGGCAACCAGCCCAGGACACTCCTGCTACGCATATCATAACTTTACTCGATACATCCTGGAGTAAACAAATGAGAAAAAACTCACTAGGGACGCAGCAAATGCGGAACCAGCGGAGCGTGGAGAAACACGTCCGGGCCGGCTGACCGCAGAGCAGAGAAGGAAGAATGATGCCTGAATCAGCGTCTGGTCAAAGATCCACACAAGTACATCTACGATATTGTGGAAAGCTTATTGGATAGTTATTCTTATTTTCTTTTTATTTTTTATTTTTTACGAAGTTTTTTCGTAGTGAGAACCCAATTCATAATGACTGAAGCCATGAGTGAGGTCGCGTGCGCTCATGATGAAGGCTCCTCAGATTTTAAATGCTCTGCGCGGTAGATTCAAACTACGGCGGATTAGTGTTTGAAGAGGATGCCTTATGTAATAGGCATGTTCGTCAATGATGGAGGGGCCACTAATAAATAAAAGCACTGTCAGCTCTAACACCAGAGTTAGGTTTAAAGACGTTCACAGACACAGCCGCAAATCCAGTTTTGAAGGTGGAGCAGTTGGGTCCGGGACCTTGGGTGGAATGGGAAGTGGAGGCTCAGAACTTTGCAACAACTTTTACCTCTAAATCTTCGCACCAAATTCCACAAGAAAGCCATTCTTGGTTCTCGATGCCGGTATTCTCTGCCGGCGGAGTTCCCTCTGCTTTATTTGCATTTTTAGCTTCCCCTAAAATTAATCTATGCGAGCTTAAAGATCCCTTTTCTACACCGTCCACTGCTCACCTAGACCGGGAGTTTAGGCTACGTGGGAAGGCATATAGACTGTTTTCCCAGTATATTGTCACACAACAGGTAGCGAAGTCAATGCTAAGATCTGCTCAGGCAATCGCGGATGCGGAAGTCCGAAAGGCTATCTAACTATCTAGACGCTTGCTACTCCAGACTTCTATACAGTCACTGGGAGATATCCGTACAGCCTTGCTAGAGGCGGTGCGGGCAAGACAAGATCTAAGGATGTCTCTCGTGAGGAAGCTCCCGGATAGGATTGCAAATCAAGTGGTAATGTCCCCTGTTCTAACTGCCTCTTTAATGTCCCCGGATGTGTGGAGAACAGTGTTCAACATGGCTCAGGCCTTTAAGCACAGTCCCGCCCCATCTAAGAAACCTGCTTTCAATTTTACCAAGCCCAAACCAGTCGCAAAAGCTCAGCCTGGTGGGGCAAAGCCTTTTCATCTGCCTAAATCCTCTTCCACCCAAGGTCAGGCTCAGTACAGATACAAGCAAGGAAAGTTTTCAGGTAATCATAAAGGACAGAAGTATCAACGACCAGGCCAGGGCCCGTCTCCTGCCAAACCCGGCCAGTCATCTAAGCATACACCACCACCACCACCAAAAAACTAGGGTCTCTCTCACTCCCAGGGCCAGTCTTACGGCGGGTGGATCAGAGGGTAGTCCAGCCGGCGAACCCTTGTCTGCTAACTGGGTCATTCCGGGCGTGTCATCGCGCATGGCCATTAAACACATGGGCGAGGATGGTGGCACGCAAAGGCATCACCTGGCTGTGGCTCCGGCGACCTCGCTTACATCAGCCGACAAAGGCAAATTTTGTTTCATTAGAGGTGGAGTCACTGATCCAAGAGATGATCGCCAAGAATGTCATCATCCCGGTCCCTCAAAATTACCCAGTATTTACGTCCAAACTTTTTCTAGTGCCCAAAAGGGACAGTGTTCAGATGAGGCCGGTCGTAGACCTGTCTTATCTGAACCTCCACATTCACAACGTTTCCTTCCGGATGCTGACAGTGAATCAAATCAGTCTAACACTTCCGCCGGAAGGGTGGATGTGTTCTTTAGACCTGACAGACGCGTATTGGCACGTCCCGGTAAACAAAAGGTTCAACGATTTCTGGCCTTACGAATAATGCATCAGACTTATGTCTTTCAGAGGATGCCGTTCGGATTGAACCTAGCACCTCGCTTATTCACGAAATTAGTCCGGCAAGCCCTGATGCCCATGTTAGAACAAGGGATCAGGATTTTGTGGTATCTAGACTACTGGCTGGTGGTGGCAGAGACGGAACAGTTATGCATCAATCATGTCAACATAACATTAAATCATGTAAAATCTCTAGGATTCAAGGTAAACCCGGTAAAGTCAAACCTTGTTCCCTCACGAGTGGTCCAGTGGATAGGGCTGGTCTGGAACACAGCTGCTCTCACTCTGAGTCAGAGTGTGGACAATCGGAACAGGTTTCGCAAGAAACTGTTTATGTTTCTTCACAGTCTGACTACGACACGGAGAGTCTGGGAATCTCTGGTCGGCTCTCTCAACTGGATTCAACTAACTGTAAAGTTGGGCCGGTTGAAAGTCAAACGTTTAATATTGGAGGGCAACAAATTTTTTCCACTATTGCCGGCGGAAACATTATGGCCCATCCCAAAATTAATACACAGCTTACTAGCGGTCTGGGCGAAGAGGGAAACATTGCACTCGGTCATGTTATGGACCTCTCCTCCGCCGACGGTATGGGTAGACACGGATGCGTCAGGAACGATAGGTTGGGGCTTTCAGTCAAACCACGGGCATCAGGGTCAAGGGCTTTGGTCCCATTCAGAAACCTCCCACATCAATGTCAAAGAGTTACTAGTCCCCTTGTATTTCCTTCAGGCTCACGGCTCTACTTTACGGGACAAATCGGTGGCCTTCAGGATGGACAATCTGAATGCGGTTCACTGCATTCAGAAACAAGGGTCAACGAGATCTCGGAAGTTGCTAAACGTGTCAGAAAAGATTTTTGTTCTAGCCGACAAGCTGAACATTCATCTTCACGCATCTTATCTCCCAGGCGTAGCAAACGTCTGGGCAGACGCTCTGTCTTAGAGACAGAGCACAACAGTAGAATGGGCGCTCAAGCAAACCATTTTCGACCAAATGATTGCGGAGCCTTACCGTCCACAAGTGGATCTGTTTGCGTCCGAGGAGACTCACAAACTCCCGCTGTACCTCACCCGCCGGACAATAACGCCGGCAGGAGGACCCGACGCACTGGTGACGGCCTGGAACAAGTGGAGTTCCATTTATCTGTTTCCGCCACCAGACGCTTCTCTAATGTGCCATGTAGTAAACAAACTACAGGATTATCGGGGCGTAGTCTCGTTAATCGCGCCCCTGTGGCCGGCGCAGTTGTGGTACCAGCAATTAAAAACGTGGTGCCCGAACCCGGTGTCGCTCCCGGTCGGGTATTTCCACTTAGACACGATTGGCAACCTAGAGACCTCGCTGACTTTTGCATTATGGACATTCAGGAGGCCAAGTGGCTAACACCGTATGGTAGAAACGTGACCGATAAATTCATGAATCAATATACCCAATCTACAAAGAGACAGTATCAATCGCACTGGCAGTCCTTTACTTCTTGGATACTTAGAACAGAACAAACCGTACCTTCGGTGGCTTTGGTTTTTCATTATTTAAACTATATGTTCGAGCAGAAACGTCTATCTGTGGTAACGTTAAAAAATCACTTAACAGCGATTAGGATGCCATTCTTTGACCTTACAGGTCTAACCATACCACTAGCGGAGGAAACAGGTTTCATGAGAGCATGTTTTAAACTCCGCCCACCTCCCCGTCAGCTCATGCCTACCTGGTCTCTGGACAAAGCGTTGTATTTAATTCATTCCCGTCTGTACCAAAATACTGCAGATTTTGACTTACTTTTAAAAAGGGCAGTATTCCTTATGGCTTTGGCTACCGGGAACAGGGTATCTGAGCTGGCGGCGATGAGCAACACACCTAATTGCATAATGTTTGGTAGGCTCAATGAGTGTATTCACATTGCACCTTCCCCAGGGTTCATCGCCAAAAATGAACCCAGTGAACACGTGTTTTCAGAGTTCACAGTGCCGGCGTTGAAAAGGGGAAAAGTGCACCATAATTTATGTCCAGTGCAAGCTCTAACCAAATATTTGAGAGTAGCACCTCTGAATCAACAGGGTGCTTTATGGGTAGCAAGTACGGGCAAACGCTTAATGAAACGTAAGATAGCTTCTCTCCTAGTCGAAGTCATTAAAGAGAGTAATCCCGGCGTCGTGGGAAGAGCCCACGATTTACGCAAATGGGCGGCTTCTTTGCGTTTCCTTAAGAATTTTTCTGTTGAGGACATAGCGTCCACGCACCTATGGTCCTCTAATCATACGTTTTTGACTCGATACCTTTCAGTAGCTCTACAGACCTTCCATGCCATGTATAGCTTTAAGGCAGAGGATCTAGGTGGCCTCTAAGTCACTTATTGTTTAGATTAAGAAAAGAGGGGGGGGGGGGGTGCAGTCAGTGTAACATAGGACACCCTAGACCCCGCCGGAGTATGTGTACGGAGCATACGAGCTGTAATACTGAATGTAGGTGTTGTGAGTTCAGTACTTCTGCGAAAGTACAAGAATTCATTTTATGTTTGGGTATATTTTTAGGAATATATCCACTAGTTTAATGGGGTTTATATGTGCACATGTAGACTTATCAGTTTTTATTTTTCACCACTTACTTTAAGTGGGGTGCCTTCTTAACTAGCAGATCTGTGTACAGAGTCTCAGAATTAACCCTTTTTATTCAAGCAGGCTTCTTCGAAGCACGCTCCTGCTTGTACCCCTTTTTGTATAATTATATATGCTGTATAAAGTTTATGCGCAAAAATATATCTTTTTTACAAAGTAAGAATACTATGTGGTTGTTTGATTATTGGGAGGTTTGACGTACCTCCCAACCTACCAAATAGGAAAACCTACTATTTGGTAGTAGTCTTGGAAAATCCAACGTCAAGGCTATTAACCTAATTGCAATGACGACTTGTCTATTTTGACTGCTATGTCGTCATTCCAACCGCGGTTAAAAAGAAAACGTCTAGAGTCTACTCCTTATCTTGCTCTAGGAGACGTTGTACATTAACCAAAACTACCACCGAAGGTGAAAAAGTATAGAAGAGAAGAAAAAGGGGTTTACCTTAGTTACCGCTCAAGGCCCATCCCGTGTTCCGTCATGCGCCGATCCCTGTCGAACGTGCGCATGAGCGACCCTCTCTTGTTATCACATCTCACGTCAGCAGAAGAACGCGGATGGGCAGGGGTCCGGCGTGAGGGAGGGTATTATGTACGTTGGATTTTCCAAGACTACTACCAAATAGTAGGTTTTCCTATTTGGTAGGTTGGGAGGTACGTCAAGCCTCCCAATTTGTTAGTAGTCTTGGCAAATCCAACGTCAAGGCTCCATAACAAATAGGAGGAGGACATCCAAGCCCAACCTACCAAAAAAACCAATGCATAAGACAAAATTATGAATGACAAAGAAACACAATTTAAACAAGAGAGTTTAATAAAAGAGTGAAAAACTGAGGAGTAGCTAAAAAGAGCAGTTTTAACACGTGCCCGTCATTCATAGTAATGCAAAACCATAGACTTGTCTTAAACCAAAAAGTACTGTACACAAAATCCCTTTTCTTCCAAAATGAACAAAAACACTGATCACAAAAACAAAACACAATTATCAATGAGGCAAAAACACTTATGTACTGTATACATATAACATAACCCCAAACTTGTAATCCAGTGTTGCAAACCCGTACTTCCCTCCCCCCCTTTTCGAAAGAAAACAAAGGAAAAGAAAAAGTGACGAGGGGGGAAGACCAGGCAACTTCGCGAGAGCCCTAGGAAACACGACTCCCGAGAGCTATCACAGGCCGAGGGGGTCTAACAATGGACATGGAGAGGTAGGAGGAGACGAAGGTATGGACAGAAGACCACAAACCCGCCGAGGCGACGTCAGGCAACGAACGAGTCTGCAGGAACCGTAAGGAGGCAGCAAAGGATCGCACATCGTGCGCAGAACCCCGACAAGCAGGGTTACTGGCACGAATGACCCGACAAATGTGGCGTCCTATCTGTACCTTCGAGAGCCTCCTACCAGTCCGAGGAGACACCCACACAGCAGTACCCGAAGTCGGAGCCACAGACTCAACATAGGAGTGCAAGGCCTGCACCGGGCACAACACATGGTGAGTATGCCCACGCTTTAAAGCCTGGATGGTGAAAGGCTTGAAAACGTGGGTCTCTCTCTCATTCTTGGCAACAAAATGAGGGGAGGGGGCTAACGTGACGACATTCAAGGACGGGGAGAATCGCATGCATTCCTGGGACCGCGACATGGCAGCTAGTTCAGACACCCTATCCCCAGTGGCCAGAGCGACAAGGAAGAGTGTACGCTCGAGCAACTGAACCGGTGTAGTGTCCCGTGTATATGTGTGTGAAGCCAGAAGGTCCAGAGCACGCCCCAGATCCCACTGAGGAGGGATCTGGCGCGGAGGCGGTCGCTCCCTGAAGGCAGCCTTCATGAAGGAATCCAGCTCCTTCGGTGGAACGACCAGCCCAGTGATGGACTCAAAGACCACCCGGATGGCAGACAAGTGGTTACGTATAGTGTTGACTTGAGAGCGACGTGTACGGAAGAGGTGAAACAAGTAGTGTAGGACGAGGGAAGGAGAGCTAACAGTCTGGTGAGTGTCCTGTATCCACCTAGTAAAAGACCTCCAGTGGGACTCGTAAGTCCCCCAAGTCGAAGACGTCCATGAACGCTTCAGGAAGTCAGTCAGGTCCCGTCCGTGGACTGGGAGCCACCGTGCCTCACGAACATCCACGATGCGAAGGCCAACGAGGTCCGCAGGTCGCCAACCTGGCTCAAGTGGAAGTTTGAGAGAGGGAGAGGGACCGGACTCGGGCACCACCGCTTCAACTGGGAGTACCAAGCCTGGGCTGGCCACAGAGGCGCTATTAGCCAGACTCTGCCGCGGTACAGCCGCAGCCGCGCGAGGACTTTGCACATCAACAGTGCGTCTGGTGGAGGAAATATGTATATCGACTGCCACCTGTTCCAGTCTTCCATGAAAGCGTCCGGACCCCCCTCCGGAGTGCGAGTCCGGAGGGACAGGTACTGAGGCAACTTGCGCGTCTCCTTCGATGCGAACAAGTCGACCTCCGGAACACCCCAGGAAGCTGCGAGGTCGTCGAATACAGTCTGTTTCATTGCCCATTCTACAAGAACGCCCCGTCCTCGCGACAGGGCGTCCGCCCACAGGTTGGTAGTCCCGGGCAGGTAGGAGGCGTGCAGGGAGATGTTGTGTCGGTTCGCGAGGAAGAACAACTTCTCTGAGATCCCCAACAGAGTCAAAGACCTGGAGGACCCCTGCTTTTGGATACAGTGGACAGCTGTCTGATTGTCCATCCTGAAGGCCACCGACGTTCCCCGAAGAGCCAGCGCGTGGTCCCTCAGGAAGAACAAGGGAACCAACAGTTCGAGGGCATTGATGTGTAGGTGTGTGTGTCCCACCCATCTGCCGTGATGTTGATGTCCCAGGTTGGATTGGTAACCCCACCCTACCTCGCTCGACGCATCTGTATCTACCCAGATCGTCGGCGGGGGGCGGTCCAGGGCACAGCCGCAGAGAGCGTGCCCCGAGCAACCCAGTGTCCTAAGTGTCTGTGAATGGTACGCGGGATCGGCATGAGCCGATCCATAGGGGCCAACGGAAACACCTTGTTGCCCATGAGTATTAGGCGGCGCAGCCTGAGCCTCCCTAAGGGAATGGTCAGAGCGGCCCAATTCAGCGAACCCACTAACGAGTCCCAGATCCTCCTCGTGAGGGAGACCGAGTGCAACACGGCGAAGACCTTCCTGCGAAGTTTCACCGCGTTTGGCTGACTCTGGGTCACTGTAGCGTTGGTCAGATCCCATTCGAGACCTACCCACGTCACGACACGCGACGGGGTCAGGCGCGACTTGGGAATATTGATTTTGAACCCTAACTGTGTGATGTGTTGAACTACTGTGAGGGTGTCGTGGACGCACAGTTCTAGGGTGTCTGAAACTATCAACCAGTCGTCCAAGTAAAACAGGATCTGGAGGCCGCCCCTGAGGAGAGGATCCAGAGCCTGCTTTACCAGTTTCGAGAAGATCCGCGGCGCGATGTTGAGACCGAAGGGAAGTCTGTCGAACATGAACACACGATCGGAAGTCTGAACGGCCAAGAATCGCTGGAAACGAGGATGGATCGGAACATGCCAATACGCATCCTTAAGGTCCAGCGACACTACCCACGACAGAGGTCGCAGGGCCAGTCGTACCTGGTGCACCGTCAGCATCCGAAACCGTGTGTTCACGATGTGCCCGTTGAGGGCCGACAGATCCACCACCGGTCGCATCGCGTCGCAGTCCTTCTTTGGTACCAGAAAAACACGGGAGAGGAAAACCGGTAGACCGGCTTTCACCTCCTTGACGATTCCCTGCTCGTGCATGGATGTAATCACGTCGGCCACCTCCGAAGAGACAGGCCGGCTTCGTTGACAAGAGCTGAGTGGGGGTCTGGACTTCCATCTCCAGGTTAGACCCCTCCGTGCAATCTTCCGCCCCCACGTCCCTCGTGGCCACCGAAGGGCGCAAGGGCGAAAATAACCTGTGGGAGCCCCCAAGATGAGGTGAGCGACCCTTTCTGCGAGGCGAGAAGGAGAACAAGGAGGAGACCGACCTGGAGAACCTACACATTTTTTGACGTGGAGGGTCCCCCGGTACGGTCCCTGCGGTCATAAGAGCCACGTTGACCACCCCTACCCCCCCCACCTCGCCGAAAAGGGCGGGTCACCCCATACCCTGTCCGTCGTGTGTCAGACCCCGTCGAAGTGCGGCCGGAAGTGGAAGGCTGGCCAGCCCCTTCTCGGCGGGGATGAAAGGGAGCAGGAGCAGAAGTGCGAGGCGGAACCGACGCTCTGGCCGGCAACTTCCCTTTCCTGCGCCCTTTCTTGGCGGCAGCAGTGGCGGCAGCACCCCGAAGGGGACCGGCAGAAGGACGGGACTGCGAAGACCCTGGTCGCGACACAGCGCGTCTTTGCGTGTCGTAAGCAGGGTCCGCTGACAGAGAAGCGTAGCGTTCCCAAGCATCCTGCGCAAAAAGGCCCGATGTATATAGCTCAGAGTATAATAGACCCTGACGAATATCCAAAGGGGCCTTCCGGCAGAACGAGGACCTTACCGTCTGGCGTTGTCGAGTTGCCTCGCACAAAACCGCCTTCAGCTCGGGAACCAAAGACACCGCGAGCTGAAGGTGGATCCGCCGAACGTGGTCCAAGCCCTCGCGAAGATCGCCAGGTGCAGTCGCCTCGATAAGTCGCAGGTGGTGAACAGACGTCTGGAGGGAACCTAGAAGACAAGACAATAAGTTCGCCACCCTCTGCCGCAAGGTAAAATCCCTGTCGACAGAGGACTTATCTGGGTGGGAGAAGAACGGGTTAGCAATAGCACAAATTTCAAGTTTGGGAGCGCTAATCCAGGACCAGAACTTGCCATCCAATCCGCCGACAGATACCAGAGGAGGCAAAAGCAGTGACGACTCTGGGGGAGGGACTGAAATAGATCTGTCGACGGAACGGTTGGCAAAGTCTAAGGCCTCAGCAAACCAGGCCTCCAATGGGAGAGGGTTATCGAGCACGACGGCCAAGCCAGGCTTACCGTCGTCGCACAAACCCGTCCCATAGGAGGACAGTCCCGTTAACACAGCCAGGGACTGAACATCCTGAAGGATGTCCTGGCGGCTGAAGTCTGACCAGAGCTTAGTCCGAGGAGCAGACGGGGGCTTGGGCTTCACCGAGAAGTACTGAAGGTCAGTCCTTGTCGGGTACGCCCGCACCTCCACGTCGGCCACCTGACCATCCACCCTGATCGCCCTGAACTGCATTTTATCATTTATTTGGACCGACCAGTCCAAAGGTAGGGCCCTCTCACCTGACGGGAAGTCGGTAGCACGCTCCGGGTGGGAGGCCTGCACCCCCTTCCAAACAGCCAAGGAGCCATAGAGGAGCGGCATAGTCCGCGACGGGACCTTGGCCTTTTGGATGGGGGGCAAGCGCGGACCCTGCCCTAGCAGACGGAGGACCCCCGCATGTGAGACAGTAGGAGCAACCACCTGAGCCAGGGCAGGAGCAGTACTAGCCGACGACCGGGCAGGCGGAGAAGCAGGGCGAGAAGGAATGTGGTCCACCGCAGAGGGGAGGGGGACCAAAGCAGGGGCAGGTTGGGTGAGGCGCTGAGGTTGTGTCACCGCCAAGAAGCGCGATAAGAGGGATTCTTGCATCGCCTCCAAGCGCGCGTCGAAGTGTGACACAACCCACCCCTGCATAGCCGAAAATCGATCCGAGAGAGGCGACCCCCCCGAAGATAGTTCGGCCCGCAGGGGCGAGCGTGAGCGAGAGCGAGACCCATGACACGAAACAGCAGCGTCGCGGCCCAAAGAAGGCGAGCGACGACGGCCGTGACGGTCCTGAGGGTCTCGTTCCCGATCACTAACGCCCGAGGGGGAAACATCACCATCCCCCTCTTCCAGCGACACGTCAGCCCCCGAGAAAGGGGACCCCGAAACCTCGCTATACTCTACCGAGTCAAGCGGCGGGGTACCCTCACGGGGAGCCGGCAAGCGAAGATCAGGAATAGAAGAGGTAAGAGGAGCAGGATGACGGGAGGGGGAAGGCTGGCCGAGTGAAAGGAGGTCAGAAGGAGCCGCGGGGGGAAACAGAGCAAGGATCCCCGGGGCTGAGAGAACAGGGCGGCCCGACACCGAGGCGGAGGAGGGAGGAACCTCCACCTTGGGACGAGACCTAGAAGGAAGAAGAGGCACCGAAGCAGGAGAAGTAGGAGGAGAAGCAACTACATCCTGGCGGACCCTCCTGGACAGAGTAGAAGGAGGGAGCAGAGGGCCAGCTACAGCATGAACATCCGCGCGCGTAGAGGACAAATGAAGAGGACGTCTTTTGTGCAGGGGAAGCGGGCGGAAGGTAGTAGAGCCCCTATCCGGAGAGGCCAGGGGAGGGCGTACAGGGGCAGAGACGCTAACCCCGGCCTCAGGGCGAGAACCATGACGAGGGCGAACGGCGGAGTCAAGGTGAGCAGGAGGACGAGGAGGGGCAGTAGAGGACGAGCGACGAGGAGAGCGAGAGCGTGGACGGAGCTGGGGATCCACCCGACGATGCGACGACCGACCACGGGACCCAGGGAGGAGGGCCCGAGCAGGGAGAGGGCCAGGTAAACGGCCCCCAGACGGGTCAGGGATGCCCAGGGCGACGCGGATCCGGTCGTCAACAAAGGCCGGGGAACGGTGGCCCACAGTCCTGATGTGGTGGGAGACCACCGCCCACACAGACTGAAGGGATGCAGAGGCCACCGCCGCGTCAGAGGAACCAGGGTGATGGTCCACCACATCCACCAGGTCCATACACGGGCCACACAAAGCCGGGAGGTAGGCCGTAGAGGACACACATTGCGAATGCCGCAAGCAGGACCTGTGGCAGTCCAAGCACGGGGAGCCACAGCCCTGGCGAAAGCAAGGCATCCCACCTGCAATGGAAGAACACACACCATAAGCAGCACGTTGACGGAGTAAGTGAAGATAATGTCCAATAAAAACCAGGGAATGAGCATGGGTAAACAGGAACACACATGCAAACTGGAAGTCGTACTCACTCTAAACCGGGAGCACCGATGGAGGTGAGGAGGGCGGGTGAGGCGGAAGAGCACAAGCAGAAACCTGCAAAGATGGAGAAAGTGTTAACCACCACTCAACACCTCACATGCAGGGTCCATAACACCAGGCAAGTGCATACACCAATATAGTACCAGGCAACAAGATGACACAAAAAAGGGTCACCGGGAAAGCCAACTATAACCGCAAATTTGCGGGCCAATGGAGGCATAACCGTACCGACACAACCCTCCCGCCTCACCGCGAGACCCCCCAGCGATCTCCGCAAATTTGCGGGGAGCCGAATCGTCCGTGGACCGAATCGAGCACTCCGCAAATTCGCGGGACCGGCCGAGACGGTCCGGCGCCGAAAAAGCGAGAGGAGCGTCTAGGTAATACCAACACAGGCCCAGAAAAAAGCGTCAACTCCTTATGACTCCAAGCGACGATGGCTATCAAGCTGAGCAGTGTCTTCCTTGAATATCCTGACTCAACCGGTCAAGGGAGAGGCAAGGAAGACACACCAGGGGAGAGGAGGCACATCCCCCAGGAACCACCCCACCCACAGAGATAGAGCAAAGCCCATGAGGAGAAGTGGCAGGAAGGGTGGTTCGGCACAAACAGGGGCCCCCGTAGGGTACCCCAGGATTGGGCAAAAGGGAATGAAAGGATGGAGGTGAAAACAGTAAGGGAACACAAAAACCAGTAAATGAAACTGGCGAGAAAAAGGGTGGCCTAGCCGTGAGGAGAGAATGTGTCAGGGGCGAAAAACCCTGTGGTGTGAGGGAGAGGCCCCCGTAGGGTACCCCTGGATATCACGAACCACCAAGCGCCCAGGCCCTTGAGACACAGTGAAGGCTCGTAAGGGGGGACTCGGGAATAACGCTAATAATGCGGCCGACACAAACCCTACAAACAGCACCGCCACCACGAAATCCCAGATTGTGAACCAACTGTACACCTAGGCTATGAAAATATGAAAACTCATAGGGCATAGCAATTCCTGAATGAGAAACAAGCTAGGCTAAAATAAGCTAAACTATGCCCAGACTAACAGGAAAAAAGAATATGAAAAGAGAAAGGAATGAAAAACACATACGAGGAACGCCAGGCGCCCCCGTACCTTCGGTAGCTATTTCCACACGCGTCTCCATTAAACACACTGAGGAGCCCATTTACGTGTGTCCTAGATCACGTAACATCTGTCTAACAAAAAGAAGGCCAGAAAAGCCGAAACGAACCTAAAACAGGGTGAATTGAAGGAGCACAACAAAAGCGGACTCAACAATGGCGACGCGTGAAAAAATGATAACAAGAGAGGGTCGCTCATGCGCACGTTCGACAGGGATCGGCGCATGACGGAACACGGGATGGGCCTTGAGCGGTAACTAAGGTAAACCCCTTTTTCTTCTCTTCTATACTTTTTTCACCTTCGGTGGTAGTTTTGGTTAATGTACAACGTCTCCTAGAGCAAGATAAGGAGTAGACTCTAGACGTTTTCTTTTTAACCGCGGTTGGAATGACGACATAGCAGTCAAAATAGACAAGTCGTCATTGCAATTAGGTTAATAGCCTTGACGTTGGATTTGCCAAGACTAGTAACAAATCTCCTTTTTCTAGAGTTATGATATGATTACGAATGTCCCCCTCCAGTCTTAGATATCAGGCATAATCGTCAATGATGGAGGGGCCACTAATAAATTATAGGTTTGACTCCTGTAAGGAGATAAAGAAAACCTAATATTTAGTAGTGGCCCCGTAATCATTGACGACTGGGGCCCTCCCGACCATCCCCTTCCCATTCGTTGATGTATTAAGGATTTTGGTTTACTTGATATGTCAGTGAAGGAAGTATGACGCCTGAAGTCAGCGTCTGGTCAAATATCCACACAAGTACATCCACGAGTATATGGAAAGCTTATGAATAGTTATTCTTATTTTCTCTTTATTTATTATTTGTTACAAAGTTTTTTCGTAGTGAGAACCCAATTTCATAATGACAGAACCATGAGTGAGGTTGCGTGCACTCATGATGATGGCTCCTCAAATTTTGTATGTTCTGCGCGGTAGATTCAAACTACGGTAAATGAGCGTTTGAAGAGGAGGCCTTATGTAATAGGCATAATCGTCAATGATTACGGGGCCACTACTAAATTATAGGTTTGACTCCTGTAAGGAGATAAAGAAAACCTAATATTTAGTAGTGGCCCCGTAATCATTGACGAACATGCCTATTACATAAGGCATCCTCTTCAAACACTAATCCGCCATAGTTTTGAATCTACCGCGCAGAGCATTTAAAAGCTGAGGAGCCTTCATCATGAGCGCACGCGACCTCACTCATGGCTTCAGTCATTATGAATTGGGTTCTCACTACGAAAAAACTTCGTAAAAAATAAAAACAAAAAGAAAATAAGAATAACTATCTAATAAGCTTTCCATCATATCGTGGATGTAATTGTGTGGATCTCTGACCAGACGCTGATTCAGGCGTCATTCCTCCTTCACTGACATATCAAGTAAACCAAAATCCTCAATACATCAACGAATGGGAAGGGGACGGTCGGGAGGGCCCCAGTCGTCAATGATTACGGGGCCACTACTAAATATTAGGTTTTCTTTATCTCCTTACAGGAGTCAAACCTATAATTTATTAGTGGCCCCTCCATCATTGACGAACATGCCTGATTTCTAGGACTGGAGGGGGACATTCGTAATCATATCATAACTCTAGAAAAGCAGATAATAAAAACAACCACATAGTATTCTTACTTTTGACAAATATATTTAAATACGGCGTAGGCCGAAAATATACAAGAAAAAGGGGTTCAGGCAGGTGCGTGCTTCAAAGAAGCCTGCCTGACAAAAAATTGGGTAACCCTGAAGATTCTGAACACAGATCTGTAGTTACAAAGGCACCCCACTCAACGAGTGGTGACAAAAAATAACAAGTTATAAGTTTATATGTGCATATAATAAACCCCAAAATAAACTTGGAGATAAATTGCAAAGGAACTCCATTGTTCTAATATTAAATTGCTTTCGCAGCTAAAACTACTATAACAACACCGTTGTTTTGTACTTAACATTGTACTAGCACAATTTCTCGCTGAGAAATTTTCATATCACATTTTAACCTTAAATTGTATCACAGCTCTCATACTCCGGTGGGGTCTAGGGTGTCCTATGTCAACTGACTGCACCCCCCCCCCCCCCTTTCCCGTGAAAGTAAACAAAAGTGACTGCAGGGCCACCTAGACCCTCTGCCTTAAAGCTATACATGGTAAGGAAGGTTTGTCTAGAGCAACTGACAAGTATCTAGACAGAAACGTATGATTAGACGCCCACAACTGCGTGGACGCGATATCTTCTACTGAAATTTTTTTCAGGAAACGTAAAGAGGCTGCCCATTTGCGTAAATCGTGGGCCCGACCCACAACGCCGGGATTACTTTCTTTAATGACTTCTACCAGAAGAGAGGCTAATCGCCGTTTAAGTAAGCGTTTACCCGTACTTGCTACCCATAAAGCACCTTGGGGGTTTCGAGGAGCTACTCTCAAATATTTGGTTAGAGTTTGCACTGGACATAGATTATGATGCACCTTTCCCCTTTTTAACGCCGGCACCGTGATTCAGAAAACACGTGTGCACTATGCTCATTCTTGGCTACAAAACCTGGGGAAGGTGCAATGTAAAGACATTCATTAAGTCTACCAAACCTAAGACAATTAGGTGTGTTGCTCATCGCCGCCAGCTCAGACACTCTGTTTCCGGTGGCCAAAGCCAAAAGGAAAACCGCCTTTTTTAATAGTAATGCAAAGTCTGCAGTATTTTGGTACAGACGAGAGTGAAGTAAAGACAAAGCTTTGTCCAGAGACAAAGTAGGCATGAGCTGACGGGGAGGTGGGCGGAGTTTAAAACATGCTCTCATAAAACCTGTTTCCTCCGCTACCGGTATGGAGAGACCCGTAAGGTCTAAAAAGGGCACTCTAATCGCAGTTAAGTGATTTTTTAATGTTACCACAGATAAACGTTTCTGCTCAAACAGGTAATTCAAATAATTAAAAACTAATGCCACTGAGGGTACAGTCTGTTCTGTTCTAACGATCCAAGAAGTAAAGGCTTGCCAATGTGATTGATACTGTCGTTTTGTAGACTGAGTATATTGATTGAGTAATTTATTGGTCACATCTCTACCGTATGGTGCTAGCCACTTGGCCTCCTGAATATCCATAATGCAAAAGTCAGCGAGGTCGCTAGGTTGCCAATCGTGTCTAAGTGGAAATACCCGACCGGGAGCGATACCGGGTCCGGGCACCACGTCTTCAATTGCTGGTACCACAACTGCGCCGGCCACAGGGGCGCGATTAGCGAAACTAAGCCTCGATAATATCGTAGTTTGTTCACTACGTGGCACATTAGTGACGCATCTGGCGGCGGAAACAGATAGATGGAGCTCCATCTGTTCCAGTCTGTCACTAGGGCGTCTGGCCCCCCTGCCGGCGTTTTCGCCCGGCGGGTGAGGTATAGAGGGAGTTTGTGAGTCTCCTCGGATGCAAAAAGATCCACTTGTGGATGGGAGAGCTCTGCAATCATTAGGTTGAAAATGGGTTGCTTGAGCTCCCATTCTACTGTCGTGCTCTGTCTCCGGGACAGATAGTCTGCCCAGACGTTCGCTACGCCTGGGAGATAAGATGCGTGAAGATAAATATCTAGACTGTTGGCTAGAGCAAAAATCTTTTCCGACACGTTTAGCAACTTCCTTGACCTCGTTGACCCTTGTTTCTGAATACAGTGGACTGCATTCAGATTGTCCATTCTGAAGGCCACCAACTTGCCCCATAACGCCGGGCCGTGAGCCTGAAGAAAATACAAGGGGACTAGTAATTCTTTGACATTGATGTGAGAGATTTCTAAGTGGGACCAAAGCCCCTGACCCTGGTGCCCCTGATTTGACTGAAATCCCCACCCTATTGTGCCTGACGCATCCGTGTCTACCCATACCGTTGGTGGAGGAGAGGTCCATGACATTATTGAGTGCAATGTTTCCCTCTTCGCCCAGACCGCTAGTAAGGTGTGGATTAATTTCGGGATGGGCCATAATTTTCCCGCCGGTAAGAGCGGGAAATATTTGTTGCCTTCCAATATTAATCGTTTTACTTTCAACCGGCCCAACTTGACAGTTAGTTGAATCCAGTTGAGAGAGCCGACCAGAGACTCCCAGACCCTTCGTGTCGTAGTCAGACTGTGAAGAAACCTGAACAGTTTCCTGCGAAACCTGTTGCGATTGTCCACACTCTGACTCAGAGTGAGAGCGGCGGTGTCCCAGACCAGCCCTATCCACTGAATTACTCTTGAGGGAACAAGGTTTGACTTTACCAGATTTACCTTGAAGCCTAGAGTTTTGACATGATTTAACATATTGACATGTTTTATGCATAATTGTTGTGTCTCTGCCACCACCAGCCAGTCGTCTAGATACCACAACACTCTGATCCCCTGTTTTAACAATGGCATCAGGGCTTGCCGGACTAGTTTTGTGAATAATCGAGGTGCTAGGTTCAAGCCGAACGGCATCCTCTGAAAAACAAAATTTTGGTGCCTGATCCGTAAGGCCAAAAACCTTTGAAATCTTTTGTTGACCGATACGTGCCAATAGGCGTCTGTCAGGTCTAGTGAACACATCCAACCTCCCGGCGGAAGTGTTAGCCTGATTTGGTGTACTGTTAACATTCTGAAAGATTCGTTGTGAATGTGAAGATTCAGATAAGACAGGTCTACGACCGGCCTCATCTGAACACTGTCCCTTTTGGGAACCAAAAATAGTTTGGACGTGAATACAGGGTAATTTGGTGGGACCGGGATGATGACATTCTTGGCAATCAT